>SJYO01042665.1:1142739-1422385 GCA_006410555.1 Capra ibex
AGTGGTAGACGTCACTAAAACCTCGGGGTTTTTTATTTCAGACTGTGACAAAGGTGACAAAGGGGTAGATAAAGGGTACTTCACTACCCTGGCCTACGGTACTAGAAACAAAAGACTTACAACTCGAAATTCGGTTGAAAAAGTGAGAGGAGAAAGTGAAAGTAGTTTTCCGAAAAATCAAGGAGAAGTGAAAGACGGTATTCCCACCACAGTAGACGTATAGACTCCAATAACTATAAATAGGGTCGTTAGAACTAAGGTCGAACACAAAGAAGGTCAGGTCGCAAAGAGTACTACATGAGACGTATCTTCAATTTATTCGTCCCACTGTCATATGTCGGAACTGCATGAGGAAAAGGTTTGGACAAATTTTTGCACCTAACTCTAACAGAAATAATACAGACTCTCCCGATTTGACAGTCTTTACACTGTTGAAGATTTTATTAGAATCAGATCTAAATTTACATACTAAACAATGTATCTGGAATCTTAATTGAAAGTTCAACAAAACATAGATTGAAGTATGCCTAAAAGTTCAACAAAACATCGGTCGAAATTTCACCTAAAAGTTTAATAAAAGTCTATGAAAGTCCCGTAAATCTTCAAAACAGAAAGACACTCTAAAATTGATATCTATGATTAGAGATACTTTTCTACAAATACAATAAAAGTAATAAAATATATCGTCAAAGTCATGGAAGGTCTTTTAATTTCATACAAACTAGTTCCATTTAATAAACCATTTTATAATTCTCTTTATAAAACTAGTACACAAAATCCGTCACGACATCCCCTGTTCATCAAACGTTTATGGGCCAAATTTACAACATCAATGAAACGAAAAAAAATTTACTCTTAACAGAATGTTTTAGGAAATGGATTGATTTCTTTTCAATAATAATAAAGTCGAGTGTGCGAACAAAATCATGAATATATACTCCGTTATTTAGTTCTTCACTAAGACTTAGACAGGTATCATTTTGTTTTGTGTTACAAGAATTAGTGTAAAGCTTGAATACTAAACTAAGAAGAAAACTTTGAATATTTTAGACGAATGGTCATTTAACACTGTCCCAGTCCTGTGTTGTTTATAATGGACGAAGTTTCTTCCAATGTTAGAAGACACGGAAACCACATCGTGCGTACATAAAAACACCCCAAAACCAGAATTATAAATGATCGTGATTGTGATAACAAAGAAGGTATCCCCCTGCTTTACTTCAACAGTAATGGCTTTTGTTATTGTCGTATTGACTCGTTTAGTGACTACAACACTTCGTTGGTCGAAAATATCGACCATAACCACCACGGACGACCCATTAAGACTACCCAAAATCGTAGACCAACATGACCTCTTCTTTCTTCTCTTTCCCTGAGTCATTAATACGACCATTCTCTTATAAAGGTCGATTCTTTTACAGAATCGAGATCTTTATACTATTTTACGTTCCCTTCCTTACTTTACCTTATACTTACTCACTTACTTCCCCACAAAAAACGAACTAAATTTGGTAATATTTGTTGTACGAAATTGTGACGAGAAGTAGTATAGTGTAATACTGGTATTCTGGTAGAAAAACGGACATAGAGGTTCCGTATTCTTCTCACGTATGGTTAATTCACTAATCGGTAAAAAGAATTATCAAGTTGTGTGTGTGTGTATCTGAAACGTTTGATACTGTGGTACAAACTCTTCATATAAATTCGTTCTCGTAAGGATTTTACGAGTCCTTTTTTTCTCTTTTCTAAACTTTACATCAAAAAATATAAATGTTATGTCTAATTTTCCCTTTACATAGGGTTTACCTTTTATGTTTGGTTCGTTTTTTAAAGTACTCCTAACTACTTTGACTACTCCGTACTAAACAAAATGATCAGTGAATTTATCTTACAGATAAAATTTCACTGGTTACTCGTAAAATCTTTCTTCTTTTTTGTCTTCGTTTCCTTTCTTTTCTTTTTATTCTAGGATCTACAAGATGAACAAACGTTTTTACAAAAGAAACTTAGGTCTTGTCCTTAAAATTCCTACAGGTTTCAATACCGGAAGTTTTACATAGGTTCCGTCTTTCTCTTTTAATAGTAGTCACTCACTTTTTACTGGAGCTATTACTTCGATACAAGTCAATTTCAAACTTAACGTAAGTAAAATTCATGAAAGAGATTGTTACTATTTTTTTAACGGAGTGTTTATGAAATGCAAAAGATCTTAAAAGTTCCCTTGTCAAAATTAAATAGTAACAGGATGTATATGAAATTTCTAGAAACTCTATAAAATAAGTAGAAGATAAAGATTAAAAATGAAATTATTTTTCGTATATACAGAAGTATTCACTAAAACTGTCTCCGAAGCAATGAATAATTCGAATAGTCGACGATATTGAACATCCGTAGATTCGAAGACTTTTATCAAGTTTTACTTTGTTTGTTGTAGGTAAACCAACAAAAAGGACAATAACTTATCATAAATTTATACTAGTCAACTACTAGTGTAAACGACGAGTACTGCTATCGAACATCTTTACAAACAATCAATGACCAATCTTATATAAGGATCTAGATCTCTTCTATCAATCACATAAGTAACGTCTTCCCAAAGGTATGAACCACTGAACGATAACGACACGGTAAGAGTAAAGAATAACCAACGACTACGAACGAAGGAATACGAAACAGTAGACTCACGAAATAGTGGGACGGTTACTTCCTCAGAAGGACCTTTCCCTACGACCCGTTACTGACGACTCACAGTCTCAGTACTCGTACTTACTCTGAAACTGCAATGAAGAACAAAACGTCGGGTCAGGGGACGAAAGTAAGGAACTTCTATGACAGGTAAATGGACAGACAAATCAGTCAGTGGTACAAGAAAAATTTTTTTAAAAATAAAAATGAAAGTGGTACAAGACAAAGTAGAGACACTGTACGAGTATATTTAGTTTCTGAAAAACACAAATAGAGAAACGAACTGAAATCACTTTTATTATCTGACTGTCACAATCAGTGAAGTCACGGTATAAACCTCACAACGTCAAAATAGGAGACATCCTAAAAGTAAGTGAAGAAGGTTTATCGTAATGAGAGTATTAATCATCAATACAAAAAAACATTTTAGTACAGTCTCTCGGAAAGAAGAAAAGAAAGAAGAAGAGAAATTTTTGTCGTCAAGAAATGTAAACTAACCTTTTATAGACAACCAGAAACTCGACCTGTTCTTATCGTGTAAAGGACAACAGTAAAGAGTAACACTAACTATAGGTAGACGAACATCTTCTTGACGATTGAGTCTTCCACGATACGGGAAGTCTATAAAACCTTAGTCCGGTTCGGTGTCTCGTCCGAAAGACTTGGAAATAGGAATTAACTATCTACCGACTGAGAGTCTTACCTAAGTGGAAGTCGACCTTTAAACGGAAGGTCGTTGACGACAAGAGAAGATCCACTCTTCGTTTACTTTTAGGTGTGATGTCCATGAGTCGTGACGTATAGACTGAACCATTATAAGAGATGAGTAAAAGGGGGCATTTATAGGATTGGCGGTAGAAGACCTTCAAAATATAAGAACAGAAAGATGTCGAATTTCTTTTACTCCTAACATTTATCCGTACGAATCACATCATAAACAAATAGTACAAACTTAAAGACTATAAACTATATACTCGATTACTAGACAAAATTCTCGTGTTTCTAAAGTATGTCCCGATTAAAAGACACTTCATAAAATATCTTCAATAGCTCTTTCATCAGATACACATTACCAAGACAAACATAAAACCAAAAGTGTCTTTAAAGACACCCTTAGAATATTAAAATGTTCTTACTTTACGTTTTGACCATTCGAATTTCGTTATATTAAAATGCGTCTTGTACTCTTCAGATTATAAAGATGAAAAATGATGTGTCATTATAGATGTATCAAAGTTTAAAAAGAATGACTAAATACTGTGGTCACTATTAAAAAAAGTTTCTTTGTACAGATATAACCCTAGTCATAAATTAAATATTGTTTTCTACTGAAGTAAACGAAATCTGGGGTTTACACTGGAATCTAAGATGAAGTTGTAGACAACGTTAAGTATATTTAAGTCTTTGTACGTAAAATTATTACGACTAGGATTCATCTTAATTTCACCACTAAATCAGCGATTCAACACAGACTGAGAACGTTGGGGTCCCCGACATCGGGTGGTCCGAAGAGACAGGTACCCTAAAAGTTCCGTTCTTATGACCTCACCCAACGGCAAAGGAAGAGGTTTGGTCGTTGACTTGGGTCCAGAGAACGTGACGTCTATCTAAGAAATGGTTGACTCGATGGGTCCTTAAGGGTTCATCTTAACTTTTCATCCAACCTAAACTGAAGTCATGAACGGAAAAGATGAAGTAAGGTTCAGAAGAATCATAGTGTTCATCTAAAATTGGTAGTATTCCTTCTAAAATTGATAACCCCTCTTCTTTAGGAAACGTCTTCCCTTTTGGGTTCAGAAGTGTCCTACGGAAGGTGAGTGAGATATCCGTTTTCAAGTGGGTGACTGAAAATGGCACAATTAGAAACTGAGAGGTAGAGGTATACCTTTTAATATAAACTTACGAATCTTCTTTCCATTTTTTTTTTACTGTACGATAAGTCACAACTATAAAAAAGAATACTAAGTTTTCTCAATTGTATAACTAGTATCTTATGATCACCTAGTTGTGGAATCTAACATTTTCGTTGACAATCCTTAGTTTATATTTGAATATGTCGCTTTCCTAGACTCTCCTCTTAAACCGGACTTACATTTCAAAACGAAGAAATGTCTCGTCTTGTACCGCTAAAGGGGTCCCGTTTCAATGATCGAAGGATAAAGTCAAAAAAGGATAAATAAGAAACAAATTTAAGAAGTCTGTGTTTGTGTGTGCTTTCCAAACGACCACCGAGTGTCTACCCGTTGATCTTTCTCTTTGCATAAGGGGACAGAGCATAAGATGTACTTTAGTAAAATAAAAAGAGATCTTATTGTACGTTACAATGAATAGAACTAGAAGTAACTCATGATTGTCAAGAACGGTAACGTACACTCGAAGGACTGACGGTTTTTCTAAGTGATGGACTCAACAATATCCTACTTTATCTTAGTACTTCTGTAAAACCGTCTTTTATAATCCACTAAAAACTTATATCTCTTCTACAAACTAACATACACAATTACCACAAACACTTATCTTTTCACTTGTTATGCCAAACTTATCTCGGTACGTCGAAAGTGTCCCCAAGACATATAGTATAATACTAGAAGTACTTCGGTGTACTACGAAAAGTTTGATTACGACCAACATAAAGATAGTTATTAAAAATTCAATAGTTGAAAAATTACCTTCATTTGATTGAAAGTGTCAAAATTTCCCCACTCAAGATAAAATACTTATAATGGAGACTCCTACTGTCTAAACTAATTTGAGTCATTTACATTTATTAAATTACTCACTCGTTTAATCCTTTATGGTTTGTGAAGTACGTATCCAAAATTTGGCAACCACTTTAATAAACTGTTTTGGTAGGATTCTGTCGATTTTCTAAACTACCGTAAAAATATGAGACTAATAGACCCGAACTCAATTCCGAATAATTTTCTCCTAATTAGATGTAAGTATCAACTCTTTATCGAATAGTCCGTTCCCTTACTCCGAACCGACCGTTGTAATTTCAAAGGTAAACCTCATCCTTTTACACCGGATGATCTCTATCCGTGAGACTTTCGAAGGAATGGAGTTTTACAGTTAAAAGGTACATCAATATAAAGGGAAGGGGGAGTCACGATCGTCCGTACTCTAATCCTAATTAGGACTGTCTATTATCATCTCCATGAAACATATACTAGACTTGAACGTTTTAGAGAAATGGAAGATAGAAAGTATTTACGACGTTATTTAAGTCTTATAAATTACGTAAAGATTTTGTCAATTCTTGCTCCACAGACATCTCGAAAAACCTTCGGAATCGTGATCAGTCAAAATCGTTATTTTTGAGGATACGTAAGACACGACGAGGGAAGTTTCAAGAATTAGAATGTACAATAGTCTTTGAGGACCGTTTTGTGTAAGTGAATAAAGTTTCAATTAAGAGTGTTGGTGTTTCAATGATGTGATACTAATAGTTTTGACACTATCTCGTTCTGACAAGTTGGTGAATGGGAGAGATGGAAGAAGGAAAGTCGAAATTCCATCAAGTAGTGGACACTTTACTCTCGATGAAGTTTTGTCGAAAGTTTAAACGACACCGTAAATAAAAATACAAAGAGACAGAGATGTGTGTGTGTTTTACAACTAGTTTTGTGGCTTATACTGAAGGTAAAATCCTCTAGATTAACAAATAGGAAAGAGTAGACAAAAATTAGAGTGCCGGATGATCTTGAGTCAATGAAAACCAGACGAAAAGTTTTACCTTGTTTAGATTTTCAAAACCTCGTACCCTTCTTTTCCTTTGGTCTTTTTCATATGAGAAAAAGGGAACGAAGTTTTTTCTGTTGATAAGTTGAAATAATGCATTCCCACAACCCAAACAACAACAAAAGAGGACTATCTTTGTGTGTTTTAACTTCAAAAAGTATACATAGTTCAACACAGGTATCCGGTAAAATTCAGTTAATACATAAATATATTTCTGATATAAAAACGGAGACATATCAACCATACTTCTCTGTGTTTGTATTTACAGAAATTCTTGATAAAAACTGTTAGAGAAATGTCTAAACTTTAATAAATTACTAAATATATTTTCATCTGTTACCTATACAGAACTTACAAGACTTTAAATTTTAAGAAAGTAAGTGTTGTAAATTAAGTCAACCATTTATACCTGACATGATATCTCAGGTATGAGATTGTGTAGACATTTATTCGGAGTTACTCACAAACTTACAAGAAAGGGGTTGAAAAATAACACCATGTTATGTGTATTGTACTTTAAACGATAGAACTGGTAATACTCACATAGTAAGTCTCCGTAATTTATGTAAGTACTATAACACGTGGTAGTAGTGGTAGGTAGAGGTATTTAAAAAAGTCGAAAATTTTGACTTTTGGAAACGGGTCATTTGTTGTTGAAGGGTAAAGGGAGAGGAAGGTCGGTAGTGTTGTAAAATGAAAGACAGAGACACTAAAACTGATGAGACACATGGAGTATATTTACCTGAAAATGTCATAAACAGAAAAACACTGACCGGACAAAGTAAATTGTATAACAGGAGTTCCATGTAGGTTCAAAATCGTATACAGTCTTAACGGAAGGAAACGTTTCGACTAATTATAAGGTAACACAGACATATATGTGAATAGGTAAGTAGGTAGTTACCTACGAACCAAACGAAGGTGTAAATCGACGTTACTTATTACGACACTACTGGTACCTACATGTCTATAGAGAAACTATAGAACTAAAGTCAAGAAAACCCATATATAGTTCTTCACCTTAAAGACCCAGAATAACATTAAGATAAGAAGTAAAAAACTCTTTGTTTGTACCATAAAAGTTGACTCCCATTTTACCAAAAATGGAAGATGGTTGTCATGTGTTACCAAAGTAAAGAAGTAGAAGAGTTATTACAAATAAAATACAAAGGACACATCTTTGGTTGGATTGTCCATACTCCATTGTAGAATAACATCAAAACTAAAGGTAGAGGGATTACTAATTACTACGACTAGTTGAAAGGTAAACGACTGATCGTAGACTTACTGTAGAAACCTATTCTAAAACTCACAACGTAGAATCATGAAATTATAAATGTCAAATACTTTTTAAATTGTAACCATTCATGTGTTTCAATTTATGTTGAATTAAAAACAAGCCAACAGGAACTGAAGTCAACAGAAGAAAAAAAGGTTATAATAAAAAACGAGACTGTCATTGTCTTTTAAACCCATTCCTTTTTTCTCGTAGGTTTAATTTTTACGAGTCGCAGAGGAGAGTATCGAGGATTTGTTGTGTAAACCTCCACATCGGGTAAGTACAGACGACTATCAGTGTTGTAATAGAATCGGAAGACAATAGTTTCATTTTGTTAGTAAACTATCAGGTAATTTTTTGGTGTACGATCTTTCAGTGAAGTCTATCTTTCAATTAATCGACGTGACAAAAGTGTAAAACACAAAAAGGTTTGACTAGTCTGTAAATAAATTACAGTGGTCACTAAAAAAATGTTATTAACAAAGTCTAGTCGAACAACAAAAACAACGACAACAATTTTTGTCAATAATTTCCCTGGGTTGCCCCATACCTGTGTGTCGACAGACAACTAAGGGTTGTGAATTCCCTCAGGTAGTGTTTCGTCTGATCACTAGTCATAAGTAGAAGAAGTATCGGTCAGGACCCGTCCACCACGTTTCCACGACAGTCCTAACAAAACATTACGTGAATTCTTCTATGAATTTTTGAAGTATTTCGTCATATGAAATCCACGGTTGTTCTACAAAGACTTTCGTGACGGAGTATATAAGAACTATTTGGGAACCTACTACTACTATAACGGATTAATACTACGGTATTCTCTTTATACCGTCACCGGTGTCCTGACCTTTTCCAGTCACAAGTAAGGTTAGGGTTTCTTTCCGTTACGGTTTCTAACGTGTTTGATGGCGTGTTAACATGAGGAGAGTGTGTGATCATTTCATTACGATTTTAAGAGGTTCGGTCCGAAGTTGTCATACACTTGGCTTTTAAAGGTCTTACAAGTTCGGCCTAAATGTTTCCGTCTCCTCGGTCTCTAGTTTAACGATTGTAGGTAACCTAGTAACATTTTCGTTCTCTCAAGGTCTTTTTATAGACGAAACAGCTGACACGGTTTCGGAAACTGACACACTTAGTGTTTTTTGACGTCTTTTAAGAAATTCTTTACTCTACCCTTATGGTCTGGTGGACTGGACGGAGAACTCTTTAGACATACGTCCTTTTCTTCGTTGTCAATCTTGACCTGTACCTTATTGTTTGACCAAGGTATAGTCCTTTTTTCATACAGTTCCGATAGATAACAGTGGAACGAATAAATTGAATATACGTCTCATGTAGTACTTTTTACGACCCGACCTACTTCGTGTTCGACATTAGTCATAAAAACCATCTTTATAGTTATTGGAGTCAATACGTTTACTATGGTGGGAATACCGTCTTTCACTTCTTTTTGATTTCTCGGAGAACTACTTTCACTTTCTCCTCTCACTTTTCAACGGAATTTTGAGTTGTAAGTCTTTTGATTCTAGTACCGTAGAACAGGGTAGTGAAGTTCCGTTTATCTACCCCTTTGTCACCTTTGACACCGTCTGAAATAAAAGAACCCGAGGTTTTAGTGACGTCTACCACTGACGTCGGTACTTTAATTTTTTGCGAACGAGGAACCTTCTTTTCGATACTGGTTGGATCTGTCGTACAACTTTTCGTTTATGTAATGAAACGGTTGTTTCAGGTAGATCATTTACGATACTAAAAAGGTCACCAGTACATACCTACACTCTCAACCTGATTTTTCTTTCGACTCGTGACTTCTTAACTACGAAAACTTTACACCACAACCTCTTGTGAGAACTCTCAGGGAACCTGACGTTCCCCTAGTTTGGTTAGTTAGGATTTCCTCTAGTCAGGACCCACAAGCAACCTTCCTGACTACGACTTCGACTTTGAGGTTATAAAACCGGTGGACTACCCTTAGTGACTGACCAATAATCTTTTCTGAGTTTGCGACCCTTTCTAAAGTCCGCCTTTCGTTCCCCCTGATGTCTCCTACTCTACCAACCTACCATAGTGACTCAGATACCTATACTCAAACTCATTCAAGACCCTCAACCACTACCTGTCCCTTCGGACCACACGACGTCACGTACCCCAGCATTTCTCAGTCTGTACTGACTCGTTGACTTGACTTGACTTATCTATACAAGAATCTGTTGGAATCCCTCTCCTGACCCCTTGATGTAAATCTTTAAATATTTTAGATTTTTCACTAGCATGAATAATCGAGTTTGAATTCTTTGTCCACTTAATACTCTAATAGGTTTACTCTTTCATAAATGATTCACATATGAAATTTTTCGTTCAAGTAATTTTTATACTTAGTTAAGTATTTTAAAATAAAAGTGAAAACGAGTGGTTCATTAGTATCATTTATATTAGTCACAGAAGGTTTCTATCCTACACAACTTACGTGTCGACACTTTACCATAAAAAAGGAAGTAGGGGTCCCTGATCAAATCGACTACGTATAATTAAAACCAGTCTTAACGTTAACACGTCAGGTATTTGAAGATTTGTGGTTTAAAAAGGGTTACTAAAAGATCAATTCATTAAATCACCGTTTTAAACTGGAGTTTATTATATTTCAGTACATATCTGAAACAAGGTGATTAACACTTATAAGTGTAGAGTAACGTTTTGATTAGTAAAACTTATATCAACGACAGAGTCTGGGAGAGACGTCACACGTAGAATAATGGATGAAGTCTAGACTTCGTAAAATTAAGGTTTGTTTGAATCGACGTTTCTAACACCCATTCTCTACTACCTGGGTTTGACTATAAATAGAAGAAACGGTCAGGAACTGTGGGCGAAAGTACAACAATCGAAACACCTTACTTTAGATCACTGGTCTCCCTCACCCAAGAGGTCGACACCGAAATGACCTACGAAAAACCACAACGATTATACGAGGTATCAAAATTTTTCCTGAATTCAACATGTTAGTAATGTATGTTACCCTTATATAAGTTATTCAACTTTTAGAGTAAAACATTCCTAACCTTTTACTTCGTTTCGCAAGTTATGTAATATATACGAGATAAGTGATGTCAAGTACAGATAATATGTCATTAATATCATAAAGTTGAGTATCACGAAGAGTCACAGGGATTCTCCTGGACACTACTTCTTCTTATCTAATAGTTAGACATGGACAAAGTGACCAAAATAATCTTCCTAGAATGGACAAACTTGATAGGACAAAGTGAAAGATAATACACGTCAAACGTAATACGGGAGATTAATCCTGTGGACATATAATCGTAATTTTCAGTACTACACTATTAAGAAACAATTACGTACAGTTAGAAGTTATGGTATATACATGGTTGACTGTATGTTTATTTTTAACGGGGAAACTGAATTAGCACACAAACCGGACTCTTAAAAATCTACAGAGTAATTTCAACCTTGTTTACTACCGAAACGAAATCCGGTTTGGTGACGAAGAATGATAGACACGTTAATACAATTAATATAAAACGATATTAAGGGTCTCCGAAGTCGAGATTTACTTCCCGGTTATACATCAACAACAATTAACATTAATTATAACTGATGAACACACACAAAGAAAAAAAAAAAAGAAAATGTCAATGTAAAGTTTCTCCTCTACCTCCTGATTACTCGTTACCTTCCATATGGTTCCTCTAAAAAATAAAAATAAAAATTAGTCCTGACTCCTTTGATGTATCATTTTCCGTTAATAACATTATTTGCTAGTGAATATTCAGACTCTTAAGATCTTCCTTAATTTTTCGGATGTTGTTCCAAATTACTAGATAGACAACACGTGAAATCTCCTTAGTTCAGGTCTACAAAGTATAGAGGGTCTACGGGGACTTCTTTAATCATCCTTTATAGTGTTCCTTACACAAGTAAACAATCGTCCTACAAATAACGTAATTAATCTGTAATCGTTTACTTCAACGACAACAAATTCCGAGGAATAACCAAGAGTGGTTTAACGACACTCACTTGTTAATGTATATTAGCTAGTGTTTCATTTACTAAGTATCTACTACTTATCCGACATCTAACTATCCTGACCTAAGGTGTTGAAACCTATGAGTTGACTTTAACTATTTTTGACTATCGTTTGGGTATATAGGAGTAGATAAAAGGGAAACGACTATACCTCTAACATTAATCCGAGACCATTATTGAAGGTGAGAGGGTAAATTAGTTATAAAATCGTTTTTCTCTAATCCAGATTGCTCTCGACCACCTACATCGGTCTTTCGTCAACCTAGAAGAAGAACGTCAAAGGTATCTTTGTACACAAAGAGAATTCCTAACATAGTGGTTCCCAGATAGTCCCCTTTTTTTTTTTTCATGTTACTAATATCTACAACGATATAGAAAAATTCATACCATTATTAGACCTTTCCCTAGTCTTAGGGTGAAAATGTAATTTCTATCCTTAAGAAACAACTTATACTACGTTTTCTTCAAAAGAAGTATCTGCTATACGTGTATGACCTAGTCTGGAGTCACCTAGAAAATAGTGGGATTTTACGAAAGTATAAGAGGATTGTGAAATTTAAATCTCTTGGACTTTTGCATGATAACTACCTTGTCATATTTATGAGAAGTAAATAAAGGGAATTCAAGGAACGGAGATTTAGTTGGTACTCCCGAGCATTGTCCCCAATGTCGGATATCCCCTGTCTATTTATACCCTCGACGTCCTTAACTTCCTCGTTATCGGGTTTCAGGACCTTTACCGACTATGATTCGGTAGTAAGACTCGTTAACAAGGGAACTCCACGGTTAAATAGTAATCTAGAACAAAGTCCTACGACGATACAATGGTCAACGATGGTCAAAGTCCCTTCTGTTGACTTAAGTAAACCTACAGTCGTCTTAGGGTCCGTCCTGAGAAGACGAAGGTAACTGTCCCTACTAGATATGTCTCGGAATCACTTAAGGGTTTCAACGAATTAAGAACTCTCGGACGTCTAAAAGTAAACTTTCACTTAATTTTAGAATTTAAGAAATTAGGTGACATCAAGTACTCTGTCTACATGTTTAGAGAGTACCTCAAGGTACCTGACTAAAGATGAATTAAGGACAAAATCGGCGGGTCCAGAAGATTTACGACCACTAGGGTTAATAGGTACCGAACGACTGAGTACCGGTCGGTGCTCGAACGGTCATTTGTTATCGTTATCACCGGGTTTACTCTAAAGCTTGAAACCCGCACCTCCATTCAACACAAAAAGTTTTAAGACAGTAAACACTAAACAAAAGAACCGAAAGGACCCACAAAACTTTTTTCCGTATGGGTTTTCATAAAAGAAGGTATTCACTTAAATCACTTCATGTAAATAAGTATCATGACATGTAAACGATTTATAAAATAATATTTCGACACCATAGATAATGGAACTCATTTTGACTCGAAAATTCCTACAATAATGATTGGTTCTTCTATTGATAAGTATTACGTAAAACAAGAAGTACGATAATCATGTACTAATTCCCAAAGGGTCCACCGTGTCACCATTTCTTAGACGGACGGTCACGTCCTCTACGTTCTCTGAACCCAAGTCAGGAGCCCAACCCTTCTAGGGGACATCTTCCTTTACCGTTGGGAGAGGTAATAAGAACGGACCTTTTGAAGTACCTGTCTCCTCGGACCACCCGATAACAGGTACCCCAGCGTTTCACAGATTTACTGACTCACTGACTCGTGTCATGTACCAATGATTCAGTCCTTGATATGTCGGTTTGTCCCGAATACTAAATCTTGGTCAGTAAAATGAAGAGACTAATAGTAAGTCATATATAAATGACTCACACAGGACACCTGGACCGGGACACCGTCCGTCATTTTTTATAGTATATTCTCCATCTGTGAATTTATGCATATTGTTGTACAACTGTCGAAAAGATATTAAGATGTTAACTAGTAAACATGGGGTTTATTTTCTGTTTTTATAAGATTCATCGACTGTACGATTCCAGAAATTTTAAGCTATGATCTCAGGAGAGGTATCCAGAAATATTTCTTTTGTCTTAACCTGAATAATACTTTTAGTGGTGAAGGGGAGAGATGGAAAAGTAGATTAGTAATCCTCTCGTTACCCAAATCTCTTTCTACCCTGACCTTTTCAGAGTCCGGGGTCATAAATCACGTCGACTATGTACTCAAAAGGTAACCGTACTCTAACACGTCTGTCGTTTACCTGACCATGGAACGGTCATGGGGTGTACTTTCTCGACAGAGGACCCTCCTCCTTCCACGATACGTACCTCATAATAAATCCGATAATGTACTTCCTTACCATTCCTCAGTTTACACACATCTTTCACACATCTCTTCTTTAAATGACACAGAATTCCAAGTCTTTCATTCCCTTTGTAACTGGAGAAATTCTTTACTTACTTAAAGGATTACTGAACTCATAGTTAACGTTCCGTTTTTTCACGATTCTTTATGTCTTCCTCCCAAAAGATTCGGTGTGTTTTGGAAATTTGAAACAATCTCCTACTAATCTTCGGTAATTACCTGAAATTCTCCTCTTAAGATCTTACATTCACGACAAGATTTAGTAGGTAGATCGATGACCCACCTCCTGTCTCTATCTAACTTTTTAAACCCACTAATTAATCCTCTTATCACGACATTAGATTCTTTCAAACACACTGAGGTGACTTCCTAAAGACATGAAGATCCTTCTTGATTACATCCTCTGGGTCCTGATTCGATTCATAAGACCCAAATGACATTTGGAGTCACCACCTAAAGTGTACATACTCACACATTTGTATAACTGAATCTTATGTCAGTACCTATAACCGGAAAAGAGAAATACTTACATCCTGGTTACTTACAAATCTATATAAATTTTACCATAAAATTTATTATTTCAATGATTAATAATATGTTGACACGTAACATAAGTCATGATTGACTTTTTCCCCCGGGAGGGAGCGCATTCAACATACTGATGAGTCGTAGAATGAATGGGAGACATTAAGTCAGGTGGGATAAATCTAAGAGTCAACGGGTCTGAGACTTTCAGCGACGGAGGGGATCCACAGTCTTAAGACTCGGGACGTTAATATCCACAATGAAATGGAACCTATCAATGTACGGGTTCGTATCAAAATAGCACTTTAGTTTTGTAAGGAGGGACGGGACGGGTGACTAAAACTTTAAGACAAGTATTTCGAAAATAGTTAGTTCCTTATCGACGGAAAAAAGAACATAACCTTATTGTGTGGTAAGATAGAAATATAGTTCTTTATTTATGTGTTTCTACCTCTTTCACCAAAAAAAAAAAAGTCAAAGATCGTCTAATCTAATTGTAAGATTTTACAGAGTTAAATTAAATCGGTTTCCTATGAATACTGCTAAAAGTTCNGTTCCTTATCGACGGAAAAAAGAACATAACCTTATTGTGTGGTAAGATAGAAATATAGTTCTTTATTTATGTGTTTCTACCTCTTTCACCAAAAAAAAAAAAGTCAAAGATCGTCTAATCTAATTGTAAGATTTTACAGAGTTAAATTGAATCGGTTTCCTATGAATACTGCTAAAAGTTCCACAAAAAAAAAAAAAAAGGTAAAGGTGAAGTAAAAGTACTGTACTTTTATAAAATGTCCAGCGAGAGTTCCGGCACTGTTTCAAAAACGTCAATTGACATAGAGAAAAGTCACACTATTCGTAAAATTCGTAAATGATTTTTCTGTCCTGTAAAACGTTTAAGGTAAAGGAAACGTGTTATTTACATCATTCACATTCTGTATCTATTAGTATAAAGATTGAATCTCCAGTTCTTTGATTTCAAATAGTTCCACTTATTAAACTCTAGATACACATCTTAGGTCTAGATTGTCTAAAATTTCGGATATAATAAAATAAATGTGGTGAGACGTTAAGAATTCCATCCTAAGTGTACATACTAACATAATGGTTCATGTGAATCTCCTCATTGGTACCTATGGCTACAAAAAAGGAAATTTTTACAAATAATTGCGTATGAATTTCCATTACTTTTATGATAAAACTTATTAGTTCAATGATTATTAGTGTACATAAGTAAAACTGTTATGTTTGATATTTTTACGGGAAATTAATAAGTGATTCATTAATGAGAAATGTTTTGTAATCTACTCTCTCTACAATACCCCTCCCTCCACCCTCCTCCCAAGTGCAAACCCTTGCGTACATGTGGGCACCACCTAAGTACAGTTACATACCGTTTTGGTTATGTCATAACATTTCATTTTATTTCATTTTTATTTTTATTTTTTTGTAATTTACTCCTCGATACCTTTCTGTCTGTATTTAGGGTCTATGAGACGGGAGTTCATTGAATTCTATGTCACTTCCTCTGTTAGTGAGTACCTTCATTAATAAGGTCCGTTTTTCTTTATGTACACATTGATCCCACGACTTTTTGACTTCTTACTTTAGCACTCATTAAGACTAATCTCTTTTCCCAAAGATATTTAGTATTCAAAGTCTGTGTTTGCAATTGTTTACGGTCAGTCTATTGGATTTCATAGTTCTTCCCCATCTACACCTGACACATCTTACCTTTTACTTTTCAGGACAGATTTCTACCGTCGTGGATAAGTTCAGGTCCGAGGACCCTCCTTCTGACCGGGTCTCAAGGTTTAGTAGACTACAATATTCTATTAAGGGGTGTACGTTCATCATTACATATTCGGAGATCATAAAATTGCAACCCTGTATTAAGTTAAATAAAAAACTTTTAAATGCTCACTCGTTTATTGTAAACTTCCTTTATACGTCGGGGGTTTAGTTATATCTTCGTGAATCTTAACTTCTGACCAAAGTAGGTCGACTCTCTCTAAGACAAAGATCTTGGTATCGAAATCAACCGTATCTTATACTTCCTAATCTAAAAGTATGACATAAAAAAAAAGGTAAAATTTTGTACACTTGTGTGTTGGTAAAGTTTTTGACCGTCATTGAGTGTTAGATTTAGGTCTCGAAACCTCTTGGAGTATAAGTTCTACGACCCTTCAACCCCAGTCACAACTTCTCCCATAGACAGGTCAAGTAGTCACTTTCTGTACCGTCTCCCCGGTCTTCGTTTTGAGTTTTTCGAAGGGATCTCACTTCCTGGATGAAAGTGTTAAAACCATATAATAATTTATAGTTCGTAGAGTCTCTTATTTTTACTATGACTGGGCTACGAAATCTTACTTTGTATATATAGAAACAGTAGTTTAAAGGATTAGTCAAATGTCGATTTTTGTTCTTTCCGTTCTTTCATCAATGTTTTAAGACTTGGGCTTTTGTCACACGAATGAATGTGTTGAACTACTTCATAATATTTATACTTGTACAAATTGATAAATTTTATCAATAAATTTTTCATGTATATATGAATATTTTACCCAACCTTAAAGTCTGAAGTTTTGGAAGTCTTTCTTGGATGTCACACACTAATATCACATATTTTACGTAAAATTTACAGAACAATGACAACGATTTCTTCTAGTAAAAATCGAAAACATTTTACGTTTTCGTTGTAATTATAAAAATGTTCTTAGGAATAAAGTTCGCGACAATCTCTAGTATGTTAGATTTTCGAAATCCTATAAAATTGATGAAGTCAAAAGAGGAACACTACTAGTCGACCAAAACAATGACTCTAGTAAACCAAATAATAATGTCATGATATTGATCGACTTTTAAAAGGTATTACTTTACTTCTCCCAACTACTTGAGTACGGGACACTTTACACTGACAGTCTTGTAGTTAATAATTCATCGTATTATATATAAGTGAAAATTGAGATGTACTAATTTTTCTCATAATCATTCCCAAAAAAAACAAACAAAAATATATTAAAATCTAAGATAACAGAAGTAAGACTCTTCCTTTTATTCACGAATCCTCTCTCCACCGTCAACATTTAAATCTTTGTAGTACATTTCTATTGAATCGTGTGGTTTCACTATTTACATGACTAACTATAAGTCACAAAAAGGACTTCAAATTAAAATGAGAACGACATAATGTTGAACTTTGATATTAAGAGGTGAAGATTCTAAACCATCGTATTTAATTTGAGATACTAGTGGGTCTAACGAAAAAGACATCAATTTAGGACGACATAACACTTTTACTGAATAAGTACTTTTAGAAGGAAACAATAGGTTCTTTTTTTTTTAACGATGGTAGTCAATGTGAGGTAAAGACCTCGACACTTTAGTTGAGTCTATTTGTCGTTCATCTTTGAAGTCATTTTTCACGGAGTATCAAACCTCTCACATTAAAACCTTTGAAAACGTAGATAAAGTCGTCAATAAAAGGTACAGAGAACCCTATTTCACCTTTTTCTACGAAAAGTAGGTACTAAACATCTAAGTGAAAACGGTAACGAAGACATTACTCGATTGTTAAAGTACCTAAGATTTGGTCTTACTTGTTGACTTTCGTAAAAAAGTCATCACTTTATGTGATTTAAAGAGTAAGTACCAACTTCTTTTACCCCCTATCCCACACAATTCGTCACTCTGCACTTCCTGCTCGCCATCCGGACGGACAGTGGTTCCGACTATCGAACCGCTGCCAACATGTAGTAGATGGGAAGTAACCGAGTACTTCGGGTAGAGTCGACTTTACGTTTGCACGCCGTACTGTGTAAATAAAAAGTAGAAGTCAGGACTATCAACACCCGAAGGACACGTAGTAATTTAACAAAGTAAAGGGATACAAGTGGTGTCTACACGACGGTGGTCAAGGTCCGGTTCCCCTATTTTGCCGTTGCTACGAGAGTCTACCTCGGTAAATATCGTCGTAACTGAAGTGTTGGTTTTGGTGAATGTTATCAAGGTCGGTTTATTGTGTCCGATGGGGTATACGGTGCTGTGTCTATAACGTAAGGTTATCGTATGTACTTAACCGGCAGCTAGACGGACTAGGTGTCACCTTTTCGAGTTAAGTCGTTTTTTGTCTGGACTACCCTAAACCAATAAGAGATGGGCTAGTCTTGTTTCCATTGTTACCATTCAGGTCAAGAATGAAGGTCTTCTCAATAAAAGTATAGTAAAAACGTACTCTATCTTTCATCATAAACAACAAGCCAAATCATTAAGTAGTGGTCCAAGTGATGGATTTGATTTTTTTATGTGACCGTACATAAGTCATGGAACGTGTCAGGGGCGGTGGCGGTGGTGACAACGATAGTGGTGTGTCGTTGTGGTTAACCAAAGTAGGAAAATCGAGAAATAAGTTATCACTAGTCATTAGGTAGAGCTGGAGGTAATCCGTCCTATCTGTTTTGTAAGGAGGTGACAGGATGCTGTAGACGAAGACTTAACGATTGACGTACAAGACGTACCCGAACACGACACTTGATTAGTGTACTACGGTGATACTGGAGACGGGAAATTGGGAATCGGAATGAAATGTAGGGACTGATGGCTAACCGACTCCCTAACAGATTATCTTACGGTGTGTTGGTCAGTGTCCTAAAGTCGTGGTGGTCGAGAGTGTTGTCGAGTCTCTCCTCACCGTCAGAGAGTCCAACCAGAGTAGTTTCATTCCTCTTTATAAACAAACAGTGGTCGTATACTGGACACAAGGATTGTGAGTACTTCTTCATGACCGAGTGTTGAGTGACAGTCTGTAAATAGAGAGTTTACTGTCATCCTCAAATAGGATTACTTTAGTTCAAACCCCCCACCTCCTCCCATTTTAAGTAGTAGTCGGAAATACATAATAACATGTTCTAACATAAATGACTTTCTATCACGGTAAAATAATTTATAACTAATAATTCCTCATCTACTCAAACTAGACGGAACTTGGGGTGAATTCTCAGTTCTCTTGAAACGTTATTTTACTAGTGCATCCTTTTAGTCGAGGTACCGTACCTGTGGTATAAGTTGATTTTACGATTACTAAAACCTTTAACAAGTATTATAATTCTCAGACCACTACACTGAAGGATAAAAACCTGTTCAAAAGGTTTTATAACACAATACATAACTACTATAATAAATCTCATTCTAGGACTATGGTACGATTTGTCCTTACAATTATACCCTGTGATAAGAAATTTAAATTAAAGAATTTTTTTGGGTCAGAAAATATAACCATTAAAAAGTACGACATTTAAAATTATATATAAGTTCTACGTAATCGACTTGATTGTTAGGTATTACGTCCGTAATTTATCGTGTACATCCCTTTTTGTGTAAAATGACCTTTCTTTATACATGGATAGTATTACTTATAGTCACTACACAACCGGGTTCCTAGGAGTAGAGATTTTACTCCTCTAGGAACATCTGTAAGATTAAATATGTAACACATACTGACTATTGAAAGAGACGAGTAAAGATTAACTATGGTCCTGAAATAAAAGAAAATAAAATATGATAACTATCAGATAAACAAAAATACTTCAAAAAATTGGAGTCAATGAATCACTTTCTAATATCACATAACTCTATACAGTATCCAATACTCCATAGTTCCGGTATTTGTCAATTGAGAAAATATAGTAATCCCATTGTAAATGATTTACTAGAAAGGAATCTCTATCTTTGGAAAGTCAGACTTGTACAATTACAAGAGAGAAGAGAGGTTTTACTCGGTAAACGAGAGGAATGGATAACCATCTTAACCTATATAATATCTTAGGTCTTTTAAAATTTGTAGACAATGTTTAAATTTACCGGAGCATTATATTTCCTTAAAAAAACTTATTGGAATTTACAGTAAACATGATAGTAAATAAATACCACTCAGGATATTAACATGACTTATTAAATTTTTAATTGAATAAGATCCGAATATAGTAAGTTTTATACGGTTCAGAGTTAGTTATATATATAAAATCTTCAGATATATGATATTCAGTACCTAACATTTTCTGGAAAACACTTTGGCAGTAATTTATAAGAATATACAACTAATGGTAACTCAGAATTTTCAATGGAAAACTCATTAAGATTCGTCTTATACTAAGTGTTATCACGAATGATGTAAAAACTTAGGTAATTAGAGAACTCACTGTAAATATATATGATTCTAAATATAATTGATGAAGTAGATGTAAACTTATGTTTTAATGAATTTAACCACTATCTTTCGAAAGAAATTCTCTGTTCTGACTGTACTAACAAGAGAAGAATCAAATCAGTTTAACTTAAATTATAATCTCAAGAAAAATAAGAATATTAGTAACTATGCATAAGATTTCGAATGTAAATTCTAGTTTGACGGGATACCTATAACTGAGTATTCTAAAAGAATTAAACACGTGTCACAATTACTTTGGTCAAATTTTATTAGTACCATTATTTGTTTTAACATGTAAGGACTTGACTCACTTAAAGAGTGAGAAACTTCGTGAGTATATTATTAAATAAGTTATATATTAAAGAATCGTGAGGAGAATTTTTCTGGTTGGTAATTTTTATATTTTGAGTTAAAAAAAAGTTTTATTAGAGACATTAGTATTAAAATATATATACGTGCTTATATATCGTGTTATAGTTATCATTATCCCGAAGGGGTCATCGAGTCGTCATTTCTTATGCGGACGTCACGTCCTCGAAGTCCTTTGTGTCCAAGTCAAGTCTTTTGTGTCCCAGCCCTTATAAGGTGACCTCCTCCTTTTACCGGTGGGTGAGGTTTCAAGAAAGGACCTCTGAGGGTACCTGACTCCTCGGACTGTCCGATGTCAGGTACCCCAGTGTTTCTCAGTCTGTGCTGACTTCGCTGAATCGTCGTCGTCGTCGTCATCATACACACACGAATCAGTGAGTCAGCACAGACTGAGAACGTTGGGGTATGTGACATTGGACGGTCCGAGGAGTCAGGGACCCTCAGAGGTCCGTTCTAATGGTCTCACCCAACGGTAAAGGAAGAGGTTCGTAGTCATCATTATTGCTTTATAAAAATATATGATCATAAAAATTTTCTGATTTAAATTAAACTTTTATTCGACAAAAGTGTTAAAAGAAATGTATCTTTAGTAAACAAGTCGTATTTATTTACATTTAAGCTTATAAATGTAAAAGTGAACTTCTCTTTACCCAGTTTATACAGACGTTCAGTAGTTTTATACACTACTGATTTATGTATTACGTCTGTCAAGAGTGGAATATTACGAACTCCTAGAATCCAACGTTCATTGTCGTTGTTTGACCCAAGTGTATCGAGTTCTATACCTAGAGTCTCTTAAATTAAAGGAATCGAACATAGTATACCGTGATAATACGAGTCGTGGGTGGAGAATGGAGAAAGATCTCTTCTGTTTCGTACGACTAGCTATCAGAATGGTTTTCATGGGTGTTACTCTTTCGTCTTTAAAGGGGGTTTCTCCCCTTTCACCTGTAACCTACCTCTCGGAGTGTTTAAGGGAGACACTTAGTCGAGACGAAGGGGTCGTGTTAAAATTCAGTCAACAGTCATTCTCCACCATTACCGAAAGAACTGGAACCTCTTCTTAAAGTTGTCTCGACCCAAGTCTCGACGTCTTTAACATTAAAGGTGATTTCGATGACGTAAGATTTAACACACAAGAAAATGATACACTTATACGTGTTTACATCTTTCTTGGAGATAAAAGGGTAGATATTTTACCTCTACATTTTTGAAGGGATAAACACAGTGAGTCCAGACCACCTCTAGTATACTGTCAAGATTTTCACGATATTTTTCACTTTTTTTTTTTTTTTTTTTTTGCCAGGTGTACATTTATATATTCCTTATTCTCCATGTTGTCCCTTTTTGATGTTTCTTATGTACGGGTGGGACAAGAAGATTCATCACTCTGTATCAAGACTTTTGTGGTTCTTTCTATGTTAGAAACAAATACTGAAACCACCCAATAGGTGGTTTTTTGTTTCTCTGTTTCCTAATTCCGAGTGGATGGCATTTGTGTTTTTAATGTTTGAAATTAGTTAACCCAACTAATAAAAATAGGATTCGTAGTCTGATAAAGACCCTAAGAGTTACCCCGACCTCCTCAATCCACACCTTACCGAAACATTTGTCCGTCTGAACTCAAACACGACTCGACCTCCTCTACCTTCTCTCACCCTTACTGACGGTAAATAACTTGTAAGACATGTAACACTTAGGAAATATACAATAGAGTATTATGAGTTTTATTGGGTTTGTTCATCAGTGAAAGACAGAAAAAATACACACCTTTAACTCCACTATAGATAACTCATTGAATAGTTCATTTACTCTTTGATCAAAGTTCGGGTCTCTAAGTTGAGAATAAGAGTTTGATCTTCAATGGACGAGAGGAAAGAGAATTATGAAAAAGACGGTTTCTATTTTTCACTTTCCTTCCCACTTTCGTGAATCAAAAGTCTCTACGAGAAAAGACATACACATATACACGTGTACTGGATCTTTTGTCTGTGTTAAAGTATAAATCGTTATCCCATATATAGATCAAATGTCAAAGTAACGAAAGACCGTGAGTTTCAATAACAATTTAAAGTATTAAAAGACTTAACCGACTACGACCAATTAACTATCTTCTTATCTCAACTCCGTTTAAAGATCACTATAGAGATAACAATCTATCAGGACGATAACTATGAGTATTGAAAATCAAGGTCTTTCTATATCAAGTTCACCAGTTATGGTAAATTTTTTTATATATATATCGGTAACTGACGGCATCCTTACTGTCTTCAATGGATGTAAGGGGATTTCATAGAAAACGAGTTCGTCATGTGTAAAGACGTAGGTCGACACCAGGTAAATCTTTCTTTGAACTACATGAATTAAACCTCGTCATTTTTCATGAAGTAACTTGTTTACTTTTTGAAATATAAAGTAATTCGAGACCATTAGGGTCTATACCGAGTATACGACGGTTCAATGAAAGACGAGTATAAAACACGTACTTAAGTAAACATAATATTATTATGACTTTAACTAATGATATAAAGGTAATTAAAAGGGGTATAAACCATAAAATTCTATACAATATGAATCTGTAGACCCTTGGTGAGTGATATACGTTTTTTATTAACACGGTAAGTAATCAATTTTTAAGATATTTTGTATAGTAACACTTTCTAAATGTTCATAGGAGGTCTAACATCAACTAACTAAAAATATTCAATGAAAACTCTCTTTTGACAATGAGAGGACCTAATTAATTTAACTCATTTAAGATTACTTTTTCAAATCGGACATAGGAATCTGTGACGAAAAAAGGTGACTCTGCCTAATACGTTTTCTCGTAATATTTGCGTGATTTTAGACTGTAAAATTTCTTAAACAATACCGGGTAATAAAGCAGATTGTTACTTTTGCACCTCCGTCGTTTACACTTATTCAGTTATGTACACGAAAACGGCGACGTAGGTACAAAAAACACATAAACCGAGACGTTGATTACGTAACACTTTCTTTGTTATAGTAAAACTCACTAAATATTTTTACAAAAGGACTAGTATAGTAAAGTAACAAATATCGAAAATTGTTGACATTGTATGACTAACACCACAAAACTTTTGTCTTTACGTAGAAGGGTAGACTACATGAGGCAAAGAAGACCATAAGTCATACAGACTTATTTATATAATAATGAAAGTCCACCCTTTCCACCTTTTTTCTTCTTTTTATTTTTGAGAAGATTTGGTGTCTTTTTGTTACCTAGCTGGACCCGGTTACAAGGTGATGGAGGAGGGGGTCAGGTCGGAGAAGGCCCGTGTCTCGACCTTGTGATACGTCACCTTGTCGTTCTTTTACCCATTTTTACAAAGTAGATGGTTGTTTCACTGGTCCCGATATGACGACAGAGAAAGTTCGTAAAAACAGAACTACGACACAAGAGAATGACAAAAGGGGCGGAGGAACGGTCGGAAAGGAACAGGGGGAGGGGAAAATAACAAACGACGTAGATATATAAAAATCGACTATTTATGTTGTGCCGTGTATAACTCCTGGAGCTTAGGAACCGGCAGTTCACGGAATCTAACAGACGTTAGTACTATTACGTCGGAGGTAAATATTATAACGAACAATCAAACTTTCGTTCATTGGGTCTCGAGACACTTGATTTCTCCGTGAGGACTCTTCCCGACTTTTCCTTTAATTTTATTGGAAGAAGTAGTAGGGAGCGTAAAGAGATTACTGAACTACAGACCGGTATCGTCCCTCGGGTGACAACTCGAGGTAGTGTTACCCTATTAACATCCCTAGACCGGTCACACATCTTGAAATTAGTAGTCGAAACTACCCTTAAATCCTCAGACTTGTTATTCTCTCCAAGTTCAGTTACGTGTGAGACATTGTTTGGAAAAAATTCCATCTTTTAAAGGAAATTCCCAGAAATTTACACTGGTCAAAGGAATAAGAAAGGGTTTGTAGAGTGTTCACAATCAAACAAAAGGAGACAACTTCACAATTAACTAAAATTCCATCTTTTTACAACTATGAGAAAGGATTAAGATTCACGAGGCAAAAGGAGTATCAAGAATCCAGTGGGTAACGAAAACTGACTTTGACGTTTCATCTCTTATCTCCGTCAAAAAAGGTTCAAAAGGAAATAAATCTTCATGAATCCGTAAGTTTATAGACAAATAAATTTGTTACCAAAATAAAAGAGAGAACAAAACGAATGGCTAGAACACGTGTACGAATATTAAAAAAAGAGGTAGAGGAAAAGAAAAATAATATGACAACAGAAACTCCAAAGGTCTAATTAAAAGGATTGATCTTTAAAAAGATAGTGTAAACGAAGGATTTTTTCTAAGGTAAACGGAAAAAAATTTCAATGTAAAATATATATATATATATATACGTATATAGATACGTAATATATGTGTCCAGCTACCTGTACGTACATTGATATATGTATTCGAAACAACAAATCACAGATTCAGTACAGGTTGACAAAAAACGCTGGGGGTACCTGACATCGGGTGATCCGAAGAGACAGGTACCCTAAAGGGTCTGTTTTCAGGACCTCATGCAACTATAAAGCAAGAAGTTCCCTAGAAGGACTGGGTCCCTACCTTGGACGTAAGGATGCACCTGTCCACCTAAGAAATGGTGACTCGGTGGTCCCTTGGGGTATGTATTAGTATGGAGGTATAAAAAAGAGACATAGAAAGAAAGGGAGGTTTTCCGAAGTAAACGAAGGTACTCTAATGTCAAGGGTATATTCTCGTATAGTAAAAATAAAATGAACAAAAATTTTCAAGTGTAGACTTTATCCTTCAATTTTTGTATGGGAAAACAGATAAAATTCTTATTTTGAACATACATGTACTAGAATACATTGTATATAGTCATTGTTTAATACAATCACAGTGTGTTAAGGACCCGTCCTCTCGTCCCTTGTCTCTACACGTAAAGTGTTCTTTTATAATAATGTCCCGAATATTTATACGTAAATTTCCGACATCAATCTTTTATTATTTTAACTTGACTATTTGACTCCTCTCTTTTCATTACGACAATTTGTAAATATCAGAACTTGAGTCTATTGTATTTTGAACATTCATTAAACCATAGTATTAATAATATAGACTTTACTAAAGAATAATATAATAAATGTCAAAACATAAAAGACTACACCTTTAGAATATTATGACTTTTTTATAAAAACTTATAAAAGATATAAATATGAGAATAAGTACTATATTTGTGACTTATTAAATGTCTTCGAACATACCTTAAGAAATACAGAACTAAACTGAATACGTCTAAATTTCAAAAGAAATTTATGTTTGTTGTTTTTCAAATCTTCAGTGAAAAGACAAAAATTAGCGAAAATAAAGACTGTTCCTAAGTCGCTAACATAAAGAATACGACGATACATCTAAAGAAAAATAACAAAATTATAGAGTATTATCTCTTGAATGAGTTGTATGTAAAAAAAAAGTTTATATATTCTTGATAATTTGGGTCACGGTCCTTCCTTTCGTCTTCTCTACTTCTTTTGTTTTTGTGAACGTCACTCCATCTACTTGGATTTCGGAGAATATGTTTCACTTCATTCAGTCTTTCTCTTCTTGTCTATATTATATGATTACGTATACATACCTTAGACCTTTTTACCATGACTACTCGGACTATCTCTGACGTGAACACCTGTGTCATCCCCTTCTACTCCCATCCGGCTTAACTCTTTCATCGTGACTGTACATATATGATGGTACACACTTTATCAATTACCCTTCAACGATTTATCGTGTCCCTTGGGTCGGACCGTGAGACACTACTGGATCGTCACAGTATCTATTAATACTGACTAAGTGTAACAACATACCGTTGTTGTTTGTCTTTTAACATTTCGTCAAAAGATGGTTAAATTTTTATTTATTTTTACTTATACTTTCTTTTCTTTGTTTTTGTGTCAATTATTCTTCCTAGACTAGGGACTAAGTCCTTTGAGTGTCATCACCCTCCATCTTTGGTTTTTAGTGTGTGTGTGTTAAATCATACTCTTCGGGATCGATTCGTGTACATGTTTTATTGTTGAACGTATGTCTTTCCCTACTAGTACATACGGTTTATTCCGACCCCGTCCGGACACCTTCGACTCAAAGCTCTACTTAGAACTTAGTGAATAAGTGTTTATTATCATGGGTCTCAACCCACCGACAACCTACGGACCGACAATTGGTCTCCGTCTTTCCTATTTCTGTCACTCATCATCAGGGATTGTGCTCAAGAAAGGACCACCGAGTCACCATTTCTTGGACGGACGGTTCCTCTGTGCCCAAGTTAAGACCCAAACCCTTCTGGGGGACCTCTTCCTTTACCGTTGGGTAAGGTTATAAGAACACCTCTTCGGGTATCTGTCGTCTTAAACTGTCTCATGTTAGGTGTCCTAGCGTCTTCTCAACGCTGAATTCTGTGTTGAATCGCTGATTTGTTGTTGTTGTTTCAGGGATTGTATTTCATCAGAGGTATAGTCTTGACTAACGATTGGTTACCGATGTTGGTTTACAATGATTACAGTCGTAAACGACACGTCCACCTCACTTTTAAGGGATCGGTCTCCGTTTTTCATCTTTATTTTCTACTCCCCTTTTTTTCCTTATCAGGGTAATCAAAAGGAAATCATAAAGAGGTTGAGGAGGAAACGTTAGGTTGGGATAAGATCAATTCCAGTGGAGGGAAAGGAAATGCAACGTAATAATTCATTCGAAGAGATAACATTAGGAGTAGTGTCACGTAAGATTAACGAACAGATATAGAAAGACACCAACCATCGATGACATACTCCAAACAACTCACACTTTGTTTGCGTGTCCCATCTTCTATTAGACTCTTTCACTGTACTCCGGTCAACACCTCAGAACGTACAGAATGTCCTTAAGACTAGAAACCTATGTCTTCCACCTAACCTCCTGTACTCCGGTTCCGTCCATCTCTTGCATCCCCTATAACGTCGTCTTATCTTCTATGGTCCTTTTACTATTCCTTTATTTTATTCCGTTACCGTCGTCCTACCTCTCCCTATGTAAAACCTTTATATAGATCGGGTCCTATCAGTGTTAGAACTCTTCTAACAGAGAACGAAATAATACCACAAACAAAGACTCTCGAATCTATAGTAGTCAAAAGAAAGAAAGAAGGAGAAAAAGAGAGAGAAAACGACACGATCCAGAACCAACGAGACGCGTCTGAAAGAGATCAACGCCGTTCACTCCCGATGAGAAACAGCGTCGCGTGTGCGAAGAGTCGCTCCACCGAAGAGAACAACCCCTCGTATCAGACGTTCACGCACCCGACGTCATCAACGGTGAGGACTTGAGGTCTCGAGTCCGCGTCATCAACACCGTGTCCCCGAATCAACGAGACACCGTACACCCACCCTGGAAGGGCCGGTCCCTAGATTGGAGACAGGGGACGTGACCGCCAACCAAAGAATAGGTGACGCGGTGGTCCCTTTAGATCTATTGTAGGTAAAAGAGAGATTCGGAAAGAACTCGGTAAACGGGAGGTGTTATAATTTATAGTCTTCAATAGTTTCGTGACGGGTTTATCTTTTATTAACCAATTAAGTTATGATATAGTTGTCACCATTTACAAGAGAGAGTAGTTATACGGAGAGAGTCGATCCGTTTTACATAGTTTTACATTAATAAGAATCGATATTCATATTACATAAAATTACGTTAGCACCCTATCATCCTTCTTAAGATGTCATTAAGTCATCTTTTGACTACGAAACAAAACGATGTTCGTTAGTCTTTAACCGTCCGAAAAGATCCACCACTTGAAGTAACATAAAAATAATCATTAAACCACAAACATAGGCCGGAAAAGTGTTCAATCAAGTGTACGTTGTAACTAAACAACAGTAGGACGAGTAATAAGTGGTCCGTTCTGTCTATTATACTACGGAGTATAAAGTGACTGTCATTCAGTTTCTTGTTTTCGAATAGATCCTTTCCAACCGGTTTTCCGGAAACCTAACCGTAATCTTAGTAAACGTGTCAGAAAAAATACAATAACGTTCTTTTTCAACTTAAAGGTAGTGAGTTCATCCTATGTGTAGATACTTACACTTTCCTTGAGATTTTTGTCTCGATTTTTACAAACCAAAAGTATTTGTAAGTATCTCAGTAGACAATGAAAGAACGAGAAGAAGTCTTTGGAGTCCTTTGGATTCATAGACAACAAGACCTTACTCAATTCTGTACTTATGGAGTCTCCACTATGGGTCAAGAGGGACAACATACTAAATGTGGCACAGGGTCTAAAGAAAATGGGCAAGAGCGTACGAAAAGTGGATCTGAAAAGAAGATAAGGGATAGGGGGAGATAAAAGGTGAAGAACGTGTTTGCTGGCTCTACTTAGGCACGAAAAAAGAATCAAAACGAGTACAAAGTGTCTCCCTGTCTTTAACGAGTGAGGACCAGATAAGAATTATCTTATAGAAACATCTTTTCTGACCTTGTTAACTACTATTTACGAGTAAGATCAATTTATCTTATCGTTAATCTTATAAAAAATCAGTAAATCACGTAATACATTATATTAACATATAACTATTTTTAGTGTTAATATACCAATCCGAGAGGAAACGAACTACCATAAACTAATTATTATTGACTCACCTCATTTTGATTCACGTTGAAAAAGACACGATAGACTTGTGTAAAATATATATATATATATATATATATGTGTGTGTCTGTAAGGAAGAGTATATAAGATATACATACAAGTGACGTATATACACAAAGGACATTTAATAACCTTCCTACCGAATGATGAATATTTCTTTCCTTTAAAATTCTCCACAAACTGATGAAGGTAAACTTTCTAACTTATATATTTACAAGAAAGGAGTGTCCATACTGAATGTATCCGTTATCGGATACGTTCGTTCCTTTCAGGTACATGATCAAATATCTTACTTTAACATAATAAAACATTGTTCTAAATACCTTATTTAAATTAATATTGATAATTACTTTATATTGTCCTACTCGTAAGGGAAGACTTTTACCCGTCAAAAAATTTTTTAATCCAAAGAATATGTACAAAAACAAACTTAATTATATTGTAAAGTCAAGTCAAGTCAGTGAGTCAGTACAGGCTGAGAAACGTTGGGACACCTGACGTCGTGTGGTCCTAAGAGACAGGTAGTGTTGAGGGTCTCGGATGAGTTTTAACACAGGTAACGTGACCACTACGGTAGGTTGGTAGAGTAGGAGACAGCAGGGGAAGAGGACGGGGGTTAGGGAGGGTCGTAGCCATAAAAGGTTACTCAGTCAAGAAAGGTAGTCCACCGGTTTCATAACCTCAAAGTCGAAGTCGTAGTCAGAAAGGTTACTTATAAGTCCTGACTAAAGGAAATCCTATCTGACCAACCTAGAGGAACGTCAGGTTCCCTGAGAGTTCTCAGAAGAGGTTGTGGAGTCAATCTTTCGTAGTTAAGAAGTCGTGAGTCGAAAGAAATATCAGGTTAACAGTGTTGATATGTACTGATGACCTTTTCGGTATCGAAACTGATCTACCTGGAAACAACCGTTTCATTACAGAGACGAAAAATTATACGACAGATCCAACCAGTATCGAAAATAAGGTTCCTCGTCCGTAGAAAATTAAAGTACCGACGTCAGTGGTAGACGTTACTAAACCCTCGGGGCGTTTTATTTCAGAGAGTGACAAAGATAACAAAAGGGCAGATAAACGGTACTTCACTACCCTGGTCTGCAGTACTAGAATCAAAAGACTTACAACTCAAAATTCCGTCGAAAAGTGAGAGTAGAAAGTGAAAGTAGTTCTCCGAGAAATCAAGAAGAAATGAAAGACGGTATTCACACCACAGTAGACGTATAGACTCCAATAACTATAAAGAGGACCGTTAACACAAAGGTCGAACACGAAGTAGGTCGGACCGTAAAGAGTACTACATGAGACGTATATTCAATTTATTCGTCCCATGACCCTATCTTCCAACACTTTGAAAAATTTGGTGTCTAAGAGAAGAAACTTACTTTAGACACTAGAGGTCATATATTTTGTAAAAAAATTACGGTAGTAAAATCTCGTTAAATAAAAAAAGTCCAGTATGACGATGAATATATTAGTTTATTTACTCTTATACTTATATACTTATATAAAAGATTATATTTTTTTAATAATAAACATTGTGTAATTTCACACGGACTATGATTTTACATTTTCTGTAAAGTCTTCTCTATAAGGATAGTGTGATATATCCCGAAGACTTTGTTACAGAAGTCAAACGTTGAGTAACTCCATCTTCTAATAAATCCATGGGAGTTGTTCTCTACTTTCGACTTCTCAATTTTACAGTAGTGTGAGACATATTTTGGAGAGTCACTGACAGGTAGTGGGTATCTGTTTTAAGGTTTGAAAGAGCCCCGACTGCTTCGTCAAACACTAGATTGTGTTGGGCGGAGTAGATATTGGTCGGAAGAAATAAACGGTTAGGAATGGCCAATCTTTTGACTCAAGTACCTTATGAAATATAAAAGGGAAGGAGACCCGGGTGAGTCGACAAACAATCTTATAGAGGTAAAAACTACCAGTCGTATCGGGACGGGTTGGGGGTATGACCAAAGTTGGGGGGACGAGATAAGGAAATTATGAACCATAGAAACCAATAAACGAAGAATAGTCGGACGGGGTGACCTAATATACGAGACATTTTTCTAGGTCAATGGACTGTCTACTAACAGTTTGTTTTCCTACTGTTTAAGTCCTCAAAATGTATCTGAAATAACAAATCTAGACAAAATCAAATCGTCGTTTTGACTCGTTTTTTTGTGTATTAAAAGGTTAAGAGACACAGGGGTATGTAATTGTCGGAAACGGTCATAGTTGTAGAGGATGGTTTCCCCATGTAAACCATTTGACTATTTTGATATAACGGTGTATTAATAGTGGGTTGTCAGTACCAAATACAATGTCAAGTGAGAACCACAACATGTAAGACACACGTCTACATGTTTCTTGTCAACCTACTTCCATATTGTTGTACATACGGTAGTGACGTCATAGTACGTCGTATCTACTTGACAACCTTTCTAGGAAGCACGGGTCAGACAAGTGGGGCGGGAGGGGAACTGGAGACCGTTGGTGACTAGAAAAATAACAGAAGTATCAAAACGAAAAAGATTTTACAGTATATCAACCTTAGTAAATGAAGAAAGTGAACTATTATACGTAAATTAAAAAAAGGTTCAGAATGACACGTACCGAATTATCATGTAAAGAAAAATCGTGACTTATTATAAGGCGATAGACCTATACGGTACTCAATACATAAGTAAGTGGAGGACTTTCTATAGAAACAACGAAGGTCCAAAAGTCGTTAATATTTATTTCGCAGGTACATATCAAAGAACTATTTATGTAAAAGTTTGTCCTATTCATCTTTCTGTGAGTTCATTTCGATAAGTCTTCAGTAGACCTGTAAATGATTAATGACCAAACATTTCCCTGTAGTTCTGATCTATATATGTAAACATTATAAGTAAGATAAAAACTAAAGAAATTACATCTATTAGAAGATATACGACCTATGTCATCATCCACGATCTTTACGTTTCAACTCTTAATGCTTCAAGAACTCAATCCTAGAGTGTCTTATCACCCCCTTTTCTCTGTACTTTGTTTATTAAAGTCATACTATACCTCTAACGTGTCATATTCATAATAGTTCAACGTTAGTCAAGGAATACTACGCTGTCTCTTCCGAGTCTCTTGATTTCTGTAAACTTAACTTGGAAATTCCTCTTCGTTCTCGAGTGTCAGTCTACTAAACTCTTATCAATATATGTCTGGGTCTTTAAACTTTTTTAATAGCGCATCCGACCACAACCTTTTATTACCCTTTAATTTGATTTTATTATCCGAGTACTCTACCCCTTCACAGAAAATTAGGGGTGATTACTCGAACTTGAAAAGAATGTAATCGTTATAATGACTTATTAAATTCGTATCCACACTACACTTACTTCTAAAATCTTTATTTTAGGTTAACGGATATACCTTCCATCTTACCCTCCCTACTTCTACTGTGGGATCCTCGATCCTTTAGATTACCTGACCAAGTGTAGTCTTCCTCTGACTAAATACTATTACCCGCATCTCCATTTCACATCTTATATCTGAACCCTCTATAAAATCTCAAACTGAAATATCTTATAATAGAAATGATCTATAGTCATATTTTATTTTAAAGAATAAAATGAGATTTCACAAGAAAAATTTCATGTAACTCTAGATAGACTAAATACTTTTATTATCGTGATACCCATTCCACATTTGTCTTTACGATGACTAAAACACAGTGTCAATTCTGTAAAACCCAACTAAAAGGTATAAGGGGTCGGTCTTAGGGATTTTGTGTCACATAAATTTTTAACAATAAAAAGAAAAATTATATATAAAATACCCTAATCCAAAAGTTGAAGACAAAATATCTAAAATCTACAACTCTATGTACTGTAGTCAAAGATTACTTTTCTAATTCTTTTAATCCTATCAACTTTTCAATAACTTACATAAAAATCGTGTTTCAGAATTACTAACTGTACAGTGTACCTTACCTTCCAACCGTATCTGGATCTGATTCTCATTTATTTTAATAGTTTGAAGAATCTATTTATAACTGTATAAGAAAACCACGTGTTTCTACTTGTTCTCTTCTTTCATCAATTTAGAGGTTCGTGGTTCAAGTAATTAACGGGCATTAATCGTTAAATCAAAAAAAAAAAAAGGTACACTTATGGAAACAACCCTTTAATAACGGAAAACATTGACACCCCATTGTTAATCGATTATTCTGGAAAATTCTTATTTAACTCTAAAACTCTATTGTCTACATGAATACTAATCTTTAATTCTATTACAGATTACTAAAGGATATCCACTAAATGATAGTATCACGGTTGTTGGTCTTTAGTCCGTCTTCATTTGACTCTCTTGTAGAATCTACAAGGACACCTACGGTAAGTCACGGGCACGCGGACACACACACACGGATACACATTACGCAAGAGAAAAAAAAGTAAATTAAAGTCGATGCTGTCACTATCGACCACGGGTGGTAATGGTCAAGTTTGAATAAATGTGGTCCCATACCTCCTACTTGACCTTCTTCTACTACTAGCACAGGGTTGTGGAGGACAGGCTCCGCACCGAAGAAGAGGACGGTAAAGGAAACCGGTCGTCAGGTGCCGTTGAGACTGAGGGAGGGGTGCCCTTCTCTACGTCGGGTACGACGTTCGAGTGGACCTACTCAACTGTTCCCGGATAGTCAAACTATACCGTTTCGTTTGTACCATTAACAGGAATAATCAAGTCCCCTGGGTACGAGAGTTGTGTGTCTATCCCCTCTTTGCAAGAACTTGTAATTTAAGTGATCTCTCAGAGTCACTTGAGACGTCGACCTCAATCTTTACGAAACCATGTTGAGGCATTAGTAGAGCTATTCCTTTAACTGACTTATTTTCAATTTATTAAACTGGTTTCAGTGTGTTGACTAATCTCACTTGACCTCGTTCTTAAGTTCTAGACGACTTAAAGTCCGAGTTCACGAAAACCGATGCGGTCTTAGAAAAGATTACATGTCAATCGAAGTTAATCGAAGAAGAACTTGAGTGAAGGTCGTAGTATTACTTCCAGAGAAAAATCTCAGAAGTTTCACGGATACTAATCAAGACATACACCGACACTTATACATTTACATTCGAAGACGTTTAGTGTATACCAGTCACAGTCAATAATTTTCTGGAAAAGACCCAACTTAATTTACTCTGTCTTTTTTTCCTTGTTATAATCACGTCATTTACGTAGGGATCTTTCGGGAATCTTATGTGACACACTCATATAGACAAGTCAATGAGTCAGTACAGGCTAAGAAACTCTGGGTACCTGACATCGGGTCGTCGAGAAGACAGGTACCTTAAAAGGTCCGTTCTTATGACCTCACTCAACAGAAAAGGATGAGGTCTTCTAGAAGGGTTGGATCTCTACCTTGGACACAGAGGAGACAGAGGACGGAACCGTCCGTCTAAGAAATAGTGAACGAGGTGGATCCTTCAGGAACCTCATTAATTATGGAATGTCTATGTTTAAGGAACAAAAGGATTATCTAACCATTTGAAAGTATTCTATATCTACTCACAGATGAATACATAGGATACTTTTATGTTCTTATCACCTAGTCGAGAGTGTTAAGACATGTTAATAAAAAAAGAATGAGAGGTAAAAGGGTTTATCATTTTATACTCAAACTGAGAACTTTTACTTTAGAGTCACTGTAGACTAATAGAGTCACTGTATGAAGACTAATACGTGTGTGAGCAACTAAATACAGGACACAAACGTCAATTTAAAAGTGTTTTATGGTAATCGAAGAAAAAGCTATCAAAATCAATGACTCCATTCGACTATTACTCTATTTAGAATAAGAGTCCCAATTGATAAATAAAGATTTATATATTGATTTATATGTTTCTCTATGATTTTGAGTCTTATAGTGAATGTCGAATAATGTTTGTATCCAAGAATCTTGGTCTCCAAGAACTTACAAAAGAGTTAGTAGTCTACAAAAAAGTTTCCAGTTTCTATTAAATGAGGATCTTTCACAATAAAATGTAGTCGGACGAAATATTTTGTGATAATTTCGACTTCGGTCGACGAAATTCTCGGTTTCTTAAAGGAAGTCCAATTAATTTACTTTGGGACTTCGAATTAGTAAATTTCGTGTCTAAGATCGAGTCCCTAACAGTTGAGACGGACGTAAAACCTTAGTAGAACTTTTGGACCTACATATCGGGGGTGGGGTGTAAGGCTAACGAACCAGACCGTAGACTGATCACAGTCGGTTCCAACCTAGTGACGGTGAGGAATGAACGAAGCACTGTTGTCCGTTGGACGAATTGTGAAGACACGAAGTCCGGAGGTAAACATTTACTGTTACTACTAAGTATCATTGACTGAGTAGGTGTTTGACTCTCTCGCCAGGGAGGTTCTGGTGGGAATGAAGAGTGTAATACATGTTCAACCCTCTCAGGGGTTCTAATGGGAGTCCAAATTCTAAAGTGATCGTTCTCGGTGTCTTGAGTGACTTTTGACATTAAAAGTTACAATATCAAGTAATATTACTTTTCTATATTTAATTTTAGTCGGTTCTCTTCTTTACGTAACCTTTTTCGATCCTTTAAGGTTTCAGGTCAACCAGGAAAACCAGGAAAGGGTCAAATGAGCACCTTTCGTATCACAGGGCCGTTGTGGCTCACTGTTATACCCACCTCATAACAGTTGGTCCCTTCAAGTGTACTCGGCACTCAAAGTCTCAGAAATAACCCCCCAGACAGAGGGTCTACACCAACTGACAGACGTACCGACTGGGTTAAAGACTGGGAAGGACTTCCACCCCGACTATAACATACTGAGGTCCGGGGGTAGTATCCAGTATAACAATCTGAAAGACCTTCTCCGAGGTCGGAGGTCCATTTGTTCGGTAAAATGTCTGCCCTGTAAGATCTCGAATCTCTAATGGAGAATCCTCTAGTCCCCTCTATAAAGTCAAGAGAAACCCGTTCCAGTTTAAGAAATAAAGTGTAGAATCAAAAACCTTCTTCATCACTCAAATAGTCTCTTCCGTTACCGTGGGGTGGGATCATGAGAACGGACCTTTTAGGGTACCTGCCTCCTCGGACCATCCGACGTCAGGTACCCCAGCGATTCTCAGTCTGTGCTGACTCGCTGAAGTGAAAGTGAAAAGTGAAAGTACGTAACCTCTTTCTTTACCGTTGGGTGAGGTCACAAGAACGGACCTCTTAGGGTCCCTGCCGCCTCGGACCACCCGATGGTAGATATCCCAGCGTATCTCAGCCTGTGCTGACTTCACTGAATCGTCATCGTCGTCGTCACTCAAACATGGACATATCATGAATCATAGATCGGCGAGGTATCGACATGACAAGTCTCCCGCACCCAAAAGTGGGCTCAACAAGTGACGAGTCGATAGAGTCTACAGAAAGGTGAGAATCACTCACGAGGTATCAGTGAACGACTTCCTCATTTGTCAAGTAGAGGTGGACAGGGTCGATGGGTGTCTCGACTGAGACGAAGAGAGAGACTCACACGAAGGTAAGTCAGATTGGTACGGTGGTTTACAGTGTGACTGAGGGGTATACCCTCCAGGTTCCTAGAGTACCTGTCTTCCAAGGTACACGAGTGTGTCGGTGAATGAGATGACTTTACCGTCACGGTGGTAGACCCGACGTGTCCCTGTAGTGTCCTCCTTATAACAGTTTATTAAGACCCGAAGGGGAGGTTCCTAAGACAAGTTTAACTGGGTACTTCACGTGTTGCGTGAATATTTATAATGTATAGGAATTAACGTCACCAGGACTTACGAAAAAAAAAACGATACGGGTCACCGAACACCCTAGAATCGAGGGACTGGTCCCTAACTTGAGCCCGGGAGTCGTCACTTTTACGACTCAGGTTTGACGACCTTGTCGTTCCTGAACAGTGACCACCAGAAAATTCGTTAAACATAGTTTCGGTTTTTTTTGTTTCAACAGATTTGTATGCGGTATAAGGGAAAAATTACTGTCATTCCTTATTGTCCGAACGAAAGGAAGTCGTAAAATACCAAATCTTTTTTTTGAGGATTCATCAGTGTTTTGTTCGGTTGAGCTGAGATCCCAGGTCGACACGTAAAACGATCAGTACAGTCAACTTTGAATTCAGCGAATTTAAACTTGAAGTGAAAAGATTTAAGACTTCCTCTCCGCCATTATGTTTAAGACAGATGAAGTGTTCCAATCCTAATCTCAATGGATGAGTAACGTTGACCAAACAAACCGTGTGGACTACAAGATTTACGTGTCACGATTCCAAGGAACCTACCGTAGTGGCCGAGCTACGTGTACTCAAACCCACTTGAGGCCCTCAACCACTACCTGTCCCTCCGGACCACACGACGCTAAGTATCCCAGCGTTTCTCAGCCTGTGTCGACTCATTGACTTGACTTGTCTTGACTGGACTTCCACGGAAACTCCACGGAAGACGGAAACTCCATAAACTCTGAAACTACCCCGAAGGGTCCACCGTGATCACCACTTCTTGGACGGACGGTTACGTCCTCCGTAATTTCTACGCCCAAGTTAGGGGCCTAACCCTTCTAGGGGATCCCCTCCCGTACTGTTGTGTGAGATCATAAGAACGGACCTCTTAGGGTACCTGTCTCCTCGGACCGGTCGATGTCAGGCGTCCCTACGTCTCTCAGGAGGCCTGATTCTCTGAATTGTCTGAAGTGACGTCGTCGTCCCATGTTGTCTACGTTTTTATTCGCCGGTCCTACGTTTCATCGGTGAGGAGGGGATGTGATCTAATTTCACCTTTGTCGACGGTGGACTAAGGACCTTCTAGTACGTCCTTCTTTCGGTCCATCTCGTCCCTTACCCGACCGACCTCCCTCTCCCATAAACGTAATCCAAAAGTACACTACAGAAAAGAAGTATTCCCAGTCGTCCACTGTACCCAATGTGTCGGAATCATCTTGAAGATGTCCTTTGACCCTTGTATTAGTACAAGAAAAACCTGGTTTTTTTTTTTTTAATCTAAATTTATCTATAAACACTGTTTATAAGGACAAGAGGAAACACACTAAATAAACTTGTTTTTTACGACCCTGACACGAAAAAGAGACACATAGTAGGGTATTTATGGGTATCTTTTTACACGACTAGATATAACAACAATATCAAAACCGTTCAGTATATGCGTATCGGGTAACAGAGACGACTTTACATTTTTGTCGTGTCATTCGAGGTTTTAATCAATTTCCTTTCACTCTTCTACTTTACTCAATGGTAGCGTACGACAAATTAAGATTAATGTTAAAACACCTTACGATTAGGTAAGAAAAAAAAGGAAGGGTAAACTTAGGGTCCGTACAAGTTTCGTTATTAGTTGGAGGCGTCGGGGGTCAAGGTGGTAATCCAATGTACAGACCTCGGAACTAAAGGCTAAATCTTTGTCTACAAGGTCTGCTACTACGACTACTACTTCTCCTTCGAAATCTTTAGGGGTCTGGGGACGCTCGCGATCTCGTCTGTGGACCTAGGTCATGCCTGTTAGACCTCTCGAGACACTGTCCATTGCCCTGACTAAAGTATCCTTATTGACTGGGTAAACAGTGTACTTTTTACGGAGCTTTTAGTTTATGAAAGAATACATTCTAAATAAGGTGAGGTAGATAAAGCCACTGTAAAAATTATACAATTATAATTTGTGTTTTAAGTTTTTCCTAAACCTTTATGAAAACGAAACGACGTTTTACTATTCTTTTAAGTACTTAAAATTTTTCGAAATTTCTGTACTTTCTTTTGAGTTAATATATGTCCCGAAAGTACTTTTCAAGTAAGATGACCCCCTGGTTCAGATAATGTACTTTTGGAACTGAAAATCTTTACTATATAAAACATATAGTCCTCGTTGTATACTTCTCTTATGTTAGAATTCATAAAGTGAGACATTTTAGTAAGTGACTACTTTTATTCGTTCAGAAGTCTTATTCGGAGAAATTCCAACGTGTTCCATAATAAAAATCTCATCCCTTCTACCTTTCGTTCTATTTGATATTTAAATACGTAAAGTATAACAACTAGGTTATTAACGACGAGAAGGTTCTTTATGTCAATAAAAACTTCAAATGGGGAAACGGAAGGAGACCGGAGGAAGTGGTTCACATTCCGACGTTAACCATAAGGGGATCCTACTAGGGTCCTAACGTAGGATAAAGGTTCCTACATTTAAATAGTTCAACATAACTTTTTTTGGCATTTAGGATCACAAAAGTGTCACTGATATCACTTTTCATTTTCAAGCCAGGAAAATCAGTTCATTCATAGGTAAGAGACTATGTGTGTGTGTCCCTCCCGGGAAAATGGACCGATATTTTTGCATGGACGATGTCTACAAACGGGGACATATAGTAACCCAAGAAGTCATTTGAATGGGTAAAGACATAAATGAAAGTACTGTGGTAAGTAAGATCCTCCGGAAAATGGTGTCAAGGTAAATTAAGTAAAAATAAGGTTGTCGAAGAATTAAGCATGACTAAAATGTGACGTACAATGTCAAGTCTTTTTGACCACCCTTGATGAAATACTGTCACTACTTCTTCGTACCCATGGATGTCCAAAAGGGACGTACTGAACGACTTAATGTGTTACATTACGTGTTCGGAGGTGAAAAGTCCAAAAGCAAAAATGGACTCCCGACAGACGAACGGCTCGATTAATTCTAAATTCTTGAGGACACTAAACTTTAGGTCTAGGTCGACTTCCACCGTCTCGTTTTCAAATTTAGCAACTTACGTCTCTCGATTGAATAATCACGTTATAATACAATTCGGGGAAACGGACTTAAAGATCGTATTAGAGGAAGTCCCATTTTAAGACGTATAAAAACGTATAGAGTCATTACTATGACTTGAGAAGAGTCAATCCTTACGTCATTTTTTTTACGTTACTATTTTCAGTCGGTATCGGATACATGAAGAACATAATTTATAATATTACAGTTTCACCTATTTATATAGATATTCAGTTCTCTTACTGTAAAACTTGAAAGTGTACGAGTGGATGATTATACAAAGTGATAAGTTACACTGACACCAATTTTTGTTAGACTTAAAGAGGAACTTCGATCATATTGTAAGTAAAGTTTACTTCGAAATTAACGATTCTTTTTGAAAATAAAAGGATGAACTTCAGTGACAAATTAATGATGGTGTACATTTTGGGAGTCACACAAATCTATACATAAGTACTATTTAAATAGGATACTTATTACAAAGAGGAATCATTGTCTTCAACGTGAGATGGGGTTTCTTCGGTTCATACTTGAGAAAAGAAAGGAAGAAAACCGAAATGTTATTGATACACCCCTTCCATACTAGTTTCTAAAGTAGACGAGAGATTGTACTTTCACATTAAATTCATTTATGTAATTTTTATTTTCATTTAAAATTTTTTTACTACACACACATGGCTTCTCACACACACAGACTTTCAGATCCATCCCACTTATACACATTATACAGATCACACACACACACAGATACATCCTCACACATATACTCGTATTCATCCTAACACTCATATCGTCTCGTACACATATGTGTATATACACATGTACCCCTACCGGGACTCTACCTACACACATGTCTGGTTTACGACATCTTTAGTAGTGCGATTACTGATAACGAGATTGCACAAATACAAAAGAAGTCTGTGAGTTCCGATCGAATTACCACGATTTACTCCATCCGTTATTTTGTCTTTGATAAAGGTAACCCAAAAATACAAAAATTGTACCATTCACGGGTGTCTCTCCTAAGACTAAAATGGTAGTCAGTGAAACTCAAGATTTAAAGACACACCACACTCATTTAGTAAAGAAAGTAGACTTAAGAGATAAAAGTAAAAGTATTCGTATTACTGGTAAAAAAACACTTGATCTTGATTGTCAATACAAGGTTAGAAATTTACAATTTCGGTTGCCTTTACTTTCAAGTTACTATTGTGTCTCTACCCGATGATTAATCGGATATACATTTTAATAAATCTTAAAGTGAAGACTTTATACAATATAAAGTTGTCGACGGTGTAATTCCTTGTAGTCACCAATCGGTCCGTGTCTCGGATACAAACGTTTCTTTATCCATATAATAAAAGTCTATAAAAGAATTGTTACTTAAATACTCCCTGAAATTTTTCAAACTTTATTACCAAGTACTTACCTTTTTCGATTCTTCTCTCCTTTTATAGTCATTAAGATATCGAGTATTAAAACCACAGAATCAGACCAACCAAACAATATTGTTTTATAGTATCTGATCTACCGAATTTGTCGTTTATAACCTTTCGACCCTTCAGGTTCTAGTTCTATGTCCGTCCGACCCAAAGACCGGACTCGGGAAAAGGATGTCCTTCGGTAGAAGAGCGATATAGGAGTGTACCGTCCTCTCGAACGATTCTAGGGATCAGTATGGTACTACTGGAGTGGGACTACTGGAGTAGATTTGAATTTATAGAGGGTTTCCGAGGTGGAGTTTTATGGTATTGTAATACCCAATTTCGAAGTTGTACTTAAAATCCCCCTACAATAGTAAGTCAAGTATTATGAGTCCTTACCTTTTATATAAACTTTTAGACAATAAATAAATAAAGGTGTCGTTTATAAATAACTTTTAGATAAGGAAAGTTGACGAACCGATCTTTAAATCCAAACTATTATTATCGTTGGACGTGTATATGTCGGGAATCATACACGTCCCGTGAGAAGATTTGTCAACCGCCAAAAACCATACTCACCGAAACACTCGATTCTTTGAAAGAATGTAAAAATTTCCTAAAATTCATTTGTTCTTTTTTTGTATACTCCTTCTGTCGTTTCGGATTTTATAAATCATAGATCCTGTACTGGCTCTCTGATTATGAACTGAACTCGTGGAATATCTTTGAAGGGTCCACCGTGATCACCATTCCTTGGACGGACGGTTACGTTCTCTACATTTTCTGTACCCAAGCTAGGGACCCAGTCCTTCTACGGGACCTCCTCCCGTACCGTTAGGTGAGTCATAAGAACGGACCTCTTAGGGTACCTGTCTCCTCGGACCGTCCGACGTCTAATATTCCAACATGTCTCAGTCTGTACTGACTTCGTTGAATCGTAAGTGTATGTGGAACATCTTTTTCAAGTGACTAGGGACAAGATTCCAAAATTGTATATAATTGAGTAAATTAACAGTTTTGAGAAATAAATAAGAGTGAAATATCTGTTCCTTTAACTCCGTGTCTCCCCAAATTTCTGAAAAAATTCGAGTGGGTGGACTATTTACCGTCTTTTTATAAGTTTTAGTTAGTCGAAATGAGATTTCTGTTCAATAGTACTAGAGAGGAGACTTTTACGAGTTGAAAAAAGGATTAGAAACCTAAATCGTATAAATTCTTCTTTTAATAAAGGACCAGAGGAGAGAGGGAAAGATACGTACATATGTATATACTTATTTATATATAAATATGTTTAGGTCGGATAATAAAATATAGACCTTTGTTAAAAATGGGGGATATTTGAATTCTAGTTTTTAATGTCAAAAATCTACATCGAAAATAATAAACAAAAAGAGTGTAAATCAAGACATAAGTCAATATGACTGAGTATGATTGTTTTAAGTTGAGATAGGGGTGAAAAACATCCCTTAGTGTAAAAATAATAAAAGCAAATTGAACATGAAAGTCAAATTTGGATAAACCAAAATCATTTCATATTTTTACAAAACTAATGTCGTGTAGTGTGAGAACGGATCTTTCATTTGTATGTCCTAACAAAGTCAGAAGTCCTTATACGAACATGATAAAGACAGATTTACGGTTTGGGTGGCGAAACCCCATCGTCCTATCCTCTTCGGAAATTATGTGTAAAAACCAAAAAGTGAAGGTACCACCCTCAGTTCCCACTCACAAGGGCTATAAATTACTGAGATGGTGTCCTTATTTCTTTGTCTTCTGTTATTCTCTCTCTCGTCCTCTTTTTACAGGACTTACACTTCGGTTGTAAGATTGACGAAGTCACTAGTGTTTTTATTCTCACTCTCACTCATGATATTACACTGACTTTATTTTGAAAGGATTTGACGACCTGGGATGTATTTATTGTACCAGCTTTCCTTTAGTCCCGAGACATAAAATACAACAATCTCTAAAAACGACGTTCAGAGTTTCGTCTAATAAAACTTTTGTTATTTTAGACCGTCGGGGTGGTGGAATGAGTCAGTGTGTCGAAAATTTCTCGGTCGGTGAATTTTCGTACTGGACTACGAAACGAAAACAACGTTTTTGAATTCCCTGTATAAAAGTGTTATCCCTTTAAAGTCTCCGTTACGATTTTTAGTAATTTATTGAAAGAATCTGTAAGAGGTGTCGAGACTACATCAATTTTTCTTTGATTTATGTCTGAAGTTTTTAATTGTCTATTTTCTCCTTATAGTATATAAGGTGAAAATAGACTCATCTAGTTTACTCGTCTACAGTATCCAGGGTTCCTTCTCTATAAAAATTAAAGAATAAAACGAAAGACAGATATAATGTGTAAGGAAATAGACTCCTTACATCCACTTAATAACGTAATAAGTTATGTAAACTCACTTTCTCGAAGATTTATAATCTGTACAAAAAGATGTAGGTCTGTCTCCAGTTATAAACCTAACTACACAAGTTTCTGTGAGTCTCGACTTCTAACACAAATTGTCTATCTATCTAGCATGATTTATCTTTCTTAAGTACCTAATTTATAAAGGATTTGTTTTCCCCCCCTGTCGGTCAAAAATATAGAGTATTTTTACCATTACGTTGTTAATCGTCCCAGTATAATATTTCGTATGTGAAATGAGATCGAATTACCCAGATTCCTATTCGTAGATAGTCGTTCCTTCCTAAATCGTATTTTACTGTACATTTACTTAACTACTGACTAGTACTTAATTAAAATCACGACTTCTACATTACCTCTGGGTCGTTCTACGGCGAGATAGTACCATAAAATGACGAGTCATTGTAAACTCGTTGTTGAATTACAGGATAGCCGTCAAGAAGAAATTGTCGAACTTATTTAAACTCCCCAAAAAACCGAAAGTCGTTAAAACTTTGGACTCTTTAAACCTTTCTATCTTCTACATTTGTGTTTATTTAGACCGATACACTGTGTCTAAGTAAAAAGTGATCTACAAATTTGTACATAACTAATACAAACCCCGATAGTGCACAGTTTAACCATACCTAGCGAACATTAAACACTTCTTAGAGATGGAATCGACAAAATGGATCACAACCAAAGTTAAAAGTACCAATATAAACGTAAATACTTTCTTTTGGTTAACATTGTTGTCGAATGAAAAGAGAGACAATAGAAAAAACAGACGGGTCCGAGAAACAACGTTACACACCTGAAAATGATCATTTTTACCGAATGAAAGATTAACTACTCAGTGACAAAAGAAAAGAATATTAGTAACAGAAAAAAAAAAAAACCATTATCAAACGTATTTAGGAGTCTATTAGAAACGATAAATTTAGATTTCTTTCTTACCATCGCTGTCTCTCCACTTTAATCATTAGTAATTTAAAATTGTTAAAATGTTATCCCTCTCTTAAGTTATATACAATATATGAAAAAATAAGTATTATATAACGGTTAAAAGAAATTTTTATAAACGTTGTTACATGGGTAAGTATATAGTACCCATATATGCATATATACATACATAGTATATATGAGGTATAGAGTTTATCTCTCCTACCGAACAGTTTCTATTTTTGTCTCCTTGTTTCTCTCTGTCTTTTTTAAAAGTAGACAAATAAACAAACGAAGAACGGGAGGTAAAACTTCCGTTTGAGTTGATATGATTCGACTCCCGTGAACGCGGAAAAATCAAACCCCACTACTCCAAAGGATAACAGGGAGTACCCATTTAGTTTAAACATACACCTTTAGAAGTATACTTCCTGCTTAATGTAGTGAAAAAGGAGTAACAGGTTCATTAGTTGTTCTCAACCGACTGGAATATGAAGAATAAATTATTTAAAAGATCCTCAATGACATACAAGAACGACATTGATTTTATTCCGGTTCCGATCCTTTAATGTGTACCTTATTTCAGTGTATACTTAAATATGACTTATCATTTTGATACCTTCTGTAAATTAAGTCATACGTTTATAAATAACTTACACGTTACAGAGACATGTACTCCATAATTTTACGTATTGTTCATCAAGGACTAGAGGTCTCAAGGTAACAGACCTTCTCTTTTGTATATACGTTGTTTAAGATCAAATATCACAAACAAGTAACCGAGTCAGTACAGACTGAGAAACGGTGGGGTAAAGGAGACAGGTTCCTTAAAAGGTCCGTTCTTATGACCTCACCCAACGGTAAAGGATGAGGTCCCCTTAGAAGGACTGGGTCCCTAGCTTGGACTAACAGAACGTAGAGGATGAAACCGTCCGTTTAAGAAACGGTGACGTGGTGGACCCTTCGGGTCAACCATCTCTATATTAGTTTTCACCCCAGACCGAACGGTGAGTTTTTCGGTCATTTTTCTGTCCAACCACCTTTCCTTCCAAACGAAACAAAACTGACCGTACCGTCCCAACCCCTTCTCCTTACACCAGGTTTCCGTGGACAGGTCACGGGTGGTGACTATTAGTCACCCGTTCTGGAAAATATCCGACACCTTCCCCCGTTGTACGTCTTTGTCGTACACAACTAACAAAATGTTTGTCAATGCAAAGTCAAGGTCCCAGTCAACCAAGGGTAAAGAACTCCGGTCAAGAATCTTAACACCGTCGAACACAGGAGCGATGTCGGACCAGTAGTACATCACTTGAAGAAGTGAAACACCCCTAATATCTAAGACCCCCAAGTCTTAGATATTCTGTCGAGTGTCCCATACTGAGTCCTACAATAGATATCGGGAACTCTTCTTGATTTTCAGGAACTTATACGAATTACTGATTTGATGATAATAAACTCGAGGAAACAGACAAAAGGAAACAAAAACGTAAAAGAGTAAAGAGACTAATTAGAATAGCATACTGATTTCAAAAAGGTGTCTGTTTTCCGTCCGTCTCTTGTACCCCCTGTTCCTGGTTTCCCAGACGAGGTAAAGTCTCTATGCTATACGACAACATATGTGTGACAAATTTCTTGTGTCCTCCATTTCTCTAACTCAGAGAATCCTGTCCCAACTTCTACTTTAGCTTAGTCCCACCATTTTCTCTACTAAACCTGAAGTTGCAAACCGTCACCCGCGATCTCAATCATCGTCAGATCTCTACACAGTTTCCTTACTCTCCTTCGCCCTCTCCATTACTCCGAGTCCGAAAATCTCCCTATCCTGACCCTTCCATCCGACGCGATCCATAACTGCCTAGAGTTTATGGAGTCAACCACAAATTGACATAACCGTTTGATTCATTCCGAAACTTACCTCTTTGTCTTAATACACTAATTACAAAGTCTTTTTTTATTAAGTATGTTGTTACTCCTTCCATCTTCCCTGGTCTTCCTTTAGTCCTTACTTTGACCTCTATATCTTTTCCTCTACCAACTACCTCTCACTCAAAGTCAATCAACCGTGTCTAAATAAACGTCTATAAGTCGTCTGTAAATCTTTATGACTTTTATACTGTATCCTTCCTGGTCCTGACTCAAAAAGATACAAAACTTTAAAAGGAGTCAAGATCCCAAAGCACAAGAAAACACTAGTGACCAACTTAGTGAAACTAAAAAATAGATGAGATCGTAATATAACGTTTCAACTAACGTAGTAAAGAGGAAAGTCAAATCCGACAACCAGGAACTGAACACTAATAATTGAGTCTTTGTCAAGGGAGTCTCCTCCGAGACAACGACCACAATAGAACCGAAGGAACGCTATCGGACACAGATCCCTTAAACAAACCTTTCCTTTTTCACGTATAGGTACGAAAACCGTTTATCTTAGTTTTGAGATAGAAAGAGACGATGTGAATTGTGGGAAAATTGAAGAGACTAGGAAGATTGGGGAGACCAAAGACCCCAATTATTATATCATTGATTGATTTACTCAATAAATGATTTAATTATTAATTAATAATTGATTATAATTGAATCAATTATAAATATTTATTTGGTTTATGTATAAGTGTATTCTCTCTCATTCTGATACCGTGAATTCAGAGAAAAATTTTTAGACCCTATTCGTTGCGAACTATAGAAATAATACAGCATACAATTAACATGTAGTTGACTTTATAACATTATAATTAACATAATTCGTTAACTCATGCCAGAGTCACACGAAACTAGATTTTTTTCCTATGTTCACATTTACTGAACGATTTTAATTCTTATTCATAGTAAAGAGTCATCGTAGAACAAAACGTTGAGAAATGTGTATTTCGACACTAAGAAAGGGAGACAACGGTAAAACGTGAAACATCTTTTTAGGTATAATTATAGTCGCCAAAAAAATTATTACAAATTAAAAGATTTTATTTCTAATCATAATTTGTCTTTTGATCTCAAGAAGTTCATTAACTTTTTGTTTAGTATGACTCGAAACTTTTATTATGTTGAAATGTTTTTTATAAAACAATATAAGATAAACAAGACTATAATAAATACGTAAAAATAATAATCAAAAATAATAAGGGACTCATTAGTTAAAAAATAAACTTTTAGAATTTTATTAAGATCGGGAAGACGTCATTCGTTCACATGTAAAGTGATTTTAATAGTGATCAGATGTAATTTAAGTTTTATATAAGTGTGATAAACAAGTCGACTCAAGAACTATTCAATTGAAATTTATACGATACGAAATAAAGTTATTTTCATAATAAGAAACTTAAGGTCCGGAATCTTATATGTATCGTTAAGAGAAAATCTTTTATTAACACATCGTTAAACTTTTTGTAGTCTTACCTCAGTATCCTTTGCAGAATAAGTCCCCAACGTTTGTCTATGTCCAAAATTCACTCGAATTAAGAAGACATGATCTTTACAAATTTTGTACCCACTACAAACACGTACCGACTTCTTTAGACCTACTTTTGTCCAAATGGAGTTCCTTCTCACTCCTCACCTCCTTAGGATGAACAAGTAATCATATCACACATGTTCGGCTACTCGACAAGTTATAGATGTTGAGTGATCTGTTGATGTAAACAAAAATCCAAGTTACCATTTACCTACCCCGAGACGTAGACTACTCCTAGCATCGAAAAGATCAGTATCTAGATCACATCCATCGAGGAGTCTACCAAGGTAGAAACGGTCGCCGTCAAAACGTGTTCGTGACCACCGTCGTCGTCTATTTCGACCAAAATCCGACCTACCTTGGTCGGAATGTTCTTGTCCAACCATCTGAGACTCAGTTGTGAGAAACGTACTCTCTTAGAAAAGGAACTTGGTACTCGATAACTAGAGGACAAGAAAGAGGAGTAACGCAGACTGACGTCCCGAAAGAAATTAGACGTACCTGTGTCAGACTTACGAGTCAATAATGGTCTTGAGAGAAGGCTCTGAGGGGAACGTCTCGGTTCTTATTCGAGGATTAGTGGTGGAAGGTCCCGAAGGGACTATCGAGTCAACCATTTCTTAGGGGGACGTTACGTCCTCTGGGAACAAGCTAAGGACCTAGCCCTTCTAGGGGACCTCTTCCCTATCCGATGGGTGAGGTCATAAGAACCCGAAGGGAACACCGAGTCGACCATTTCTTAGGAGGACGTTACACCCTTTGGACCTAAGCTAGGGACCTAACCTTTCTAGGGGACCTTTCCGATGGGTGAGGTCATAAGACCGGACCTCTTAAGGTACCTGAGATATCAGGTACCCCAGTGTTTCTCATCCTGTGTTGAAAGTGAAAGTGCCGGAAGGTAGTAAGTAAGGGGAAAGGGAAGATTCGAGATGACTAATTGACCTTAGACGAAGGAAGAAGATAATGTCGGTTCGACGTTGATTCTAACGGTAATTTAAAAGTTATTGAGTGTGAAACGTTTTAAGAGTGTGTTAGTTATTACATGGGTCACTAATTGTAACAAGTCGAAAATAGAGGTAATGAAAGGAAACGGGGTAAAGAAAGACGTTTACGTAAAAGACCCTTCCGAAAGAGTCGTACCCCCCTTACCCAGACTCCGACAGTCAGATTGTCAAGTTTACCGACTACCAGAATCACAACAAACCGACAATTCTAAAATTAGGTTATTAAATAGTGAACAAAATTTCCTACGATTAATTTTTATGTGGGTGACGTAAACGGTCAACTTATTTTACGACTAATGAACACATAACAAGACATCGTGTTAAATTAAACCCAAAGACTTTTATTATTATTATTATATTTTCTGGTTAATACATTAAAAGGTCCAAAAAATAATAATTGAGTTTTTATTTATACACTAAGTGACATAATTATCTAGTCATTAAAACATTGGTAAACAAAATGACTTGATTTATCGAAACCGTACTAGGATAATAATTATGTACTGACACATGTAGAATTTACGTGTATCGTCTTTTGAGACCATATTCTTAATTTGACTCGATGGAATGTTTTGTTTGATTACTCTACGATGTACGTAAAAACTTTAGAATTATCATAAGTTTATCATTCCATTTCTATTTACTGAAACTGGGAAGTGACTTGAGAGTCCAATATTTTTACTCAGAACCCTTGAAAGAAACTTAATATGGTCGTATATTGTAATATGATAGAGAAAACTCATACGTGATCCATAGATGTTTCATTCCTTCTAAGGGGTCCGTAACGTCTCCAAATAAAAAGTATATCGTAGACTTGATTTTATACAACATGATATTGTCAATAAACTCAAAAGAACGAAATATTCCGGATTCAATCTTTGAAATACAACGGACTCACGAAAAACACCGTATCGATATTCGTCTCGTCATTCTTTCACTCTCCTTTGATTATTTAATCTTCCGTATTCATGTAAAGAACGTACATACGATTATCGATTATTTTGTAATTCGTCATAGTACAGTGTAACTGAATTTCACATTGATATATGTTATTAAAACTTACTTTACTTTTGTACATGTTCTTTTATTTATATACATGTATTTGGAAGAGTCCGGTATTATTTGTATTATAATTTGGGTATTCTACAACTTTTAAATAATCAATTGGAAAAAGGTCTTATATAAAGGGCTGTATAATGTGATTCGATGTTCTTTTTCTGTATTGTGTAAAGTAAAAAGTTATTCTTAAACGTCAGACGAGCCTATCTCATGATAAGTAGTCTTTTGTGGATAACGTGAAACCACTAAAATGTTCCACTAAAATTTGACGATAAATAGGATATGATATGTGATTACAATAACTCAAAGACGATTTTCTTCATCTTAAGTAACACATACACATACCCACCATTCCAGTTAAATTATATACACAGACTCGTCTGGAAAGTACATTTTAAATTTTACATTAATGATGTCCTTTAAAAAGACACGAGTTTCTTTCAAGCATTCTAAGGTTCCCACTTTAAACTAATTTGTTTTCTCATGTATTAAGTAAAGTCTTTTTCGAAAGAATTAAAATTCTTCATTTTCGACGTGTTTAAACGTATATAGATACTTTTACAGTGGTTCTAACGGTTCCAATTTATTTTTGTATTAGTTCCTTATAACTAACTACCACCTGAACAAAGTATAAGTAAACAAATGTAAAAAGTCACCCATCATATAACCAATATTTTTGACCTGGTTTTTTTACGTTCTCCCGCATAAAAAAAGATACCTCTACCTGGTCATAAAACATAGAACTTTACTGTAGAGGTCCGTCGAAATCTTCAATCACAATCTCGTCTTTATGTTCTGTCTTAGTCACGGAAGATTATTGTAAGAGATATAGAGCAAGGGAAACAAAAGAAAGATCCATTTCGGAAATGGAGGAGAGTTTCTGGAGCTGGTTGGTCGGGTAAAAGATGACTGTCATTGTGGTCACGTCGGGACTCAGTTTCAGTCTCCGGAGCCGGGTGATTTTTTGTGTTCCCGCCCGCTCACCTGGGCGTTGGTCGTAACGGAGTGGCTTCCCTTCGTTACTGTCTGCCATCCAAACAAAAGAAGAGAGACCAGAGGATTGACTTCTCGGTATAAGACACTTCAGTAATTAAATCGAATTTCTGTGCTTCCATCCAGTCCATAGTGGAACTATACACTGGTCCGACTTGTGGACCGTCACACCAGAATAAAGTTATTTTGTGGGGGAAAAGAAATTGTTAGACCTAAATAAGGATTAATAGGTTGGGGTTCTTTATATACGGTACGACGAACTGCTACAACTAAAAAGACGAAAAGACCGTCAAAAGGGAATCAAAAGGGAATCAAAAGGGAAAAGACCGTCAAAAGAGGTTGCTGGTAAGGAAAAATTCTAACTCTTTCTTTTGTGTTCATCGTGCACGTCAGCGGTACAACAGCTTAGCAAAAACTTCGACTTAATTCTATAGAATCTACCATAAATTGAAAACTTTTTCTGACACCGAAGGTCAAATACTTAAAAATTTAAAGTACCTAAACCCCCCATTTTTATACAATATCTGGTAGACCAACTACCCAGTCATTTGAAGAAGACTCTTCAGGTCTATCATTTATACAAACCGAAATCGGTTCGGTTTGTTAGAGATAGTTCTGATGAATTGTGATGGTAACATCACAGACACGTCGATATCTTTTTTCGTTTACTTACCTATATTGACTAAAGGTTATTTTGAAGTAACTGTTTTGTTACCGAATGAAACCGGGTATCGAACGACTAAATAAAGTTAAAAAAGTTAATATATGTCGGAGGTTAGAAACTCATAAACGAATTTATGACGATCAAAGTCCTTTGTTTTATAATAAAAAGTTATTACTTATCAAGTAGTTGAGACAACAGTTGAATTAATAGTATACAAATTTATATCCCTTCTTTCATAAATATGACTTCAAAATAGGATTCCTTATACATTTTATTATATACATTTCTCGGGTCATATTACAGTCTGGGTTTCCATTTAAAGAAGGTTGAAGAGATGTGGTAGAGGCGATTCGTGTGTTTGAAAAAGGACTCTATCGTGATGGTTTGTAGTTTTCTTACTTGGATCGGTCCGACGTGTAATCTTGGTAGACCCCTTGAGAATTTTATGTGGGACCTCTAAGACTAAATTAAAAAGACCCCACTTTTGGTCAGTACTTATAAAAATTTCGAGGTGACCTTTTTGATTATACGTCGATCGAAACTCTTCGACATTGACTCAAGAACCGTGAGTAGAGTCAGAGAATCCGAATCGTAATATCCTGTCCTACTCCGAAGGAACCTTTCCTTCATAAACGAGAAACAACCAAACTCCCATCCAGAAATCGACCGTCAGAGGAGACACGAAAGAGAACAGTAAAATATTACGATTCTTCTGAAATTTACGGGTTTTATTGAACAGATTTTCGGAAGCCCAAATGAATAGAAAGGACGAAGGAAACAAAAGTAACCTTTCACAAAGACACCTTATGTTCCCATTCCCATGTTAGTTCTAAAACTAAGAGGTATTCACCTATAGGACACCACTCGTTTTTACACACGGTGGAGAAAAGACAGGGGTTTACTAGACTTCTAATCAACTCGTGAACTTCGTCAGATATCACAACTAGAATAAGGAAGATTTATGTTTCCTGATGAGTGACTACAAGATAATGTTTAGAGTCGTAATTATTAAAACATACTAAAAGGACGATACTTACAGTACTTCTCTCCCTTTATAGGTCCCTGATACACCCAAAAAACACCGAAAAGGTTTTACAAACTTCTAGTATAGGTCTTATACACCTTCTATATTTCATATTTAGTTATTTTATCGAGAAAAGAAAGAGGAATTTTGTAAAAGGAACGTTCGAAAAAAGTCTTATAGATCAATTTCATTCGATGGAGGATCAAATTTCGTACTAACTATGTAACGAATATAAAGATTTTTTGTTTATCCAAGGATTTGAAAGTTTAAATGATCGTAAGGTTTTTTCTAAAACCTAATACATAGTAATTATCTATGTAAGACTTTCATGACTATAACGTTTCGTATAAAACCGAATATACAAACTAGGTTTCTGTAAAATCCATACTATTTCTTCTAAATAAAACCTAGCGTGACATGTCCAATAGAAATTCTTATGACAATAAAATGGTGTCTACAAATACGGTATCAAAAATATACCATACCTAGGTACGTAATCATTATTCAAGTATACTAAAACATACATTTTAGTTTGACAAGAAAACCCCTTCAAATCATCGTGAATCACATATCTAGAAAATGTCATTTTTTAAAACGTAATATCTAAAATGTTGTCATAAATACTTATCTAATTAGTCCCATTTATAACTACCGACGACATGGTTTGTCGAAGACAAGGGGAGTCACCGAATCGTACCATTCTCAAATAAAGAGTGTCTGTGTCACTAAATATTTCCAGTCCACCGAGAGGACCTTCAACATCACATTTCTACAAACGAAGAATTTATAACTATGGGGCAACCAAAGACTCACTCCCTTCTGTCTTGTATTCACTAATAGACCTTACAAGATACCTCAGTCACTGAGTCTACCATTTCTTAGACGGACGTTACATACTCTGGGTCCAAACTTACGATCCAACCCTTCTAGGGGACCTCTTCCTTGATCGTTGGGTGAGGTCATAAGAACGAACCTCTTAGGGTACCTGTCTCCTTGGACCACCTGGTACCCCAACGTTTCTCAACCCGTGTTCACTCGCTGATCTACTCTACTACCGATCAGGGCGTCCACCATGTAAGTAAGGAAGTACCTGTTCTTGAGACAATGTACCGTAGTTTGATTGATGACCTCGTCCTTATAATCATAACATCCGTCATAGTCAGAGACAAAGTTTCTGATACGTTTTTGGGTGTGTGTATGATTCTTTACAAGAAAGGGGAACCCATTTCAGAGTGGATTCGTCCGTAACAAGTCACGTTTAGTAGATAAGATAAACGTATTCGGTTTCTTATAGGAAATTTCGTTTATACAACTGGTTACGACTTGTTTCCTCCGTTCTCTCCATCAAGAGACTGTCGGGAAAAAGGGATTTAGTAGTGGAAGGTCGGACAGGAAGGGAGTAGGATTACAGAGAAGTCTCTTTCCCGAGAAACGGTCGAGACGGTACCTTATTGAAACTGGAAACTCGTTTAATCAGTAATAAGACAAGTAATTAGATAAGTAAGTATTTAGACAAGTAAGTTTATAAATAATTCGAGGATGGTTTACTGTCCGTGTCACCCTTGATATGTCTGTTTTAGGGGGCCGGAGGACATCGAATGTAAGATCACTCTCTTCTATCTATTTCTGGTTATATATATATTTTCACTTTTTATTTCCATATGTTCTACCACCAAAGTACCTCTTTTATTTTGTATCCTTCCTTCAACTCTTTATATCTGTACGTCTACAAAAATTACATCTCACGAGTCCCCTCCGGAATGGTTCTTCTACTGTAAACTCTTTTCTAACCTTCTAATGTTCTCTTTCTTGTTACGAACATAGACTCCTTTTCAGTAAGGCCCTTTACTCTTGTCGCTCATCTTAGGACTTCATAAATTAATTTTGCTTCTCCTTGTCACACTGACTTCACCACACGTACGAGTCAGTAAGTCAGCACAGACACTGGGGTACCTGACATCGACTTCGTCTCTCCCGTTGTTTTACTCACACTTCAGTCTGTTCATTCACTCCTGGTAAAAAGACTTCTGGGATATTCGGAGACATTCCTGTAACCGAGAAATGAAACTCTTTTGTCATTACCACACACGTGTACACATACAGACTCTCTCTCTCTGTCTCACACACACGTATTCCGTCCCCTCAATGTCTAAAAGGAATACAAAAATAATTTTTTGTTTAGTAAGACCTACGATACAACTCTATCGGACTTACACTAAGACACACCTTAGTGTGTCTTTGATATATTCATTACATCCCTTATCCACCAACTCTAGGTACGGTTCGATCTTAGTCACTTTCGTTTCTCTTTCCAACTTAAGACTTATACCTCCGTCTCGGGTGTCCAATTACTTTAATCATTTTCATATTTCGTCCCTTCGGTTTCTAATGAGGTCAGAATACGGTCGAACATCATTAACTCTACTCCTTGTAATCCCTCCTTTGTAAAACATGTCCTTCAAGATCTCGAGTCAAAGATCTTTAAACTCTACACTTTAAACTCTACGAATGATTTGTAGTTTCGGTTTGAGAGGTTGTACCTAAATGAATTCTACTTAGACCCAAGAACCTTCCTCTCTGGGTCCGATCTCTATAAAACTACAGAAATACGGATAAAAAGAATGGATTTTTTCTCATAGTACTACTGTGTGTATAGTGACCTAACAACACGGACTGTTAACGTTTAAGAGTCGTCCTGTCGTTCTCAGAGAAACCACTTAACTAAATCAACTTTACTTAGTTGTCTCTTTACTTATTAATTAAATTAAATTCATTTGTATAAACTAATGTAAGAAAGTAAAAAAAGGTGTCGGTAAGAATTAGAGTAGAAAAAAAGGTCAAACAAGTAAAGTCACACGAAAGTTACAAGAAAATAGAATCTGATATGTTTGAGGTTCCTATAATGAATTAATACATCGGTATATTAAAGTCCAATTTAATTTATCATTAGTCTTAAAATCGATCGTATTCGTCTACGGTAAAACCGGTAAAATTTTTAATTCGACGAGACTACCTCTTACTTTTAGTTACTGTTTCTATACAATAAAATCTTCGTTTACATTATTAAAGAGGGGTTGACCGTCAGAATTCAGGTTATTACGTTCATTTTATTAATTAAACGTAAATATTATTATGTTTGACTTCCTTTAGTCATAACTCATATCTCCTTCGTGGTTTGAGTAACCACTTAATAAGTTGTTTGTCTAGAGAGTTATAACCTAATCGAAAAGTAAAACCTTCTTTACAAGGTTAACGTTGAGACAAGAGGGTCTATCTTTGGTTCAAGGGAAGTTATTAATCATTAAGTATTAGATTGTTCTACTACATGTATTCTTGACCCTTACGATGCGGTTACATCCTTGAGGGGTCCATTTAGGACTCCTCTAAAAGTAACAGTCAAGCCACTTCCAGTTATAATCAAACGAGTATTTCCTCTTATACTTCGAAGAATTCTTTCAGAAAATTTCCTCCCTGAATCGGAAGGAATTTCTTTGATAGAACACATGTGTTCTTTAAATATGGAAGAGGAAACATTAAAGTACTTGTTATAATAATCTTTGTTCACGTGGTAACGATTCTACCGTACCTTTTATTAATAGATACAATATATGTAATAAGAGATAATTACTATGTTCATACGTATAACAGGTACTATTAACTAGAACCACTTGTTTTTATATCGACAACTATGAGATTCCTACTTGTTTCTTCAAATGTTGTTGTAAGGTCTTTTTACTCCTCCTTTATTAGGTTTCCTTACAATCTTACAAACCTTCTAGAGTTTTAGAAGTCGTTTTATTATAATCATATCCTGATCATATTGTCATATGTAATATATTATCTTGATATTATGAATTTCTTTATACTTTTTTCGCTGATACTAAAGTGTTAACTTCTGTAAATTTGATATTTTTACGGTACCAGATTGTTCGATTATTCTCTTTTTACTTTTTAATCGATCCATAAACTTGAAAATTAAAAAAGTATATAAATTACATTTCTCGAAAATACTTTTTACTAAATAAGGTGATGTAGAGTCAAAAAGTACTACGTGACGGAAGAGATCGTGGTACTTCGTATAAGATAGATTTTAAACTTGTAACCAATAATGAATAATTTTAATTATGTAACCTTCTAATATTATATAATCAACATTGAGTAATCGATTGAGTACTTTGCTTGTCGATCTTAACCAACAGTCCGTCTTTCAATTAACGTAAATTATTTACAATCGAATCGTGAAACTGACAACGACTTACACGGTGTATGTGCTTATTCTCGTCAGTATACGAACATACTATGTCGTATGTCAAGAATTAAAGGGCTCCCGTTGTAAAGGATCCCTCTAACTGTCCCGTCGAAAATAAGAAGGGTCCCAGAAAATAATTGTGTCGACGGTCTTAAAGATCAACAAAACACAGGATCATAAGATGAAATCCCTCCACCGTCACCTCTTACCTAATTTCTACCTCTTTAGTATTTGACAGGAAATGTGGAACTTGTAGTCGGAGGTACACGTTAACTTTTGTGAGTGGTACGTGTTATCAACCTCTTTTAGCCAACTAAAACAAAGTTTCCGTGACACTAGTTTTCTATCGTTTCTCTAGTTATTATAGGTAAAGTCTATATTTATTAACTGGAAAGGAGAGGTTTTAAATAAAACATACCCACTATGGAAATCCTCCCGCTGCAAAAAGAAAAAAGAAGAAGAACTTAATTTTGGACATAAAAAAAATAATGTAAAATCAAATAAGATTTGTAATAAGTTTTAAAAATCTAGAAGGTGGTGGTGGTCTAGGGGGAGGTCCAGTCCCAAATTCCGTCGTCTATCCGAGCTCGGTCGTACGACCATTGCACCTTTTAAGTTGTCTCTCTTTTCCTTCGAGAGACCTCTCTGTCGTTCGTCGGTTGAATCTTCTGTGTTTCTCGAGAAACCTAACAGGTCGATTTTGCAGGGATCTCACCGTCGCTGTTTGGGTCCTTACCTATTTGAGGTGACTTGCGGGTCTTCTGTATGCCTTTCGGGAGGTGTTTGTTCCACAGCCTGGTCCACACAAGACGTGTCAGGGTTCTTTCACACCTGAAACTGGAAAAAAAAAGATGGTCCATAAAACCTTTACGGTCAACAAATTCCCGTAGACTTTACGTAAACGGAACTTAGTGATTAACTTCAACCTTAAGTGTCGTTCGAGTGGACGCGTAGGGAATTCCGACTCAGGTCAATCCCCAGGAAGGAGTTCAATTGGAGACGTATCCCAGAAACTCGGGTTCTGTGTAGGCCCGAAGTAGATATTACGAGTCCTTTGGTAAACTAAAAAAAAAAAAAAAAACGGTAAAAACAAACATAACTCATGAAAATTCTGGTGATTTGAAGTAGAAATCATAGTCAACTTAGAGACGGAAGTTGGTTAAACAGGTAAAACTGACCTTATTGATCAGTAAAAATCTCTTGAGTGAAGTCAGTTTAACCATTTAATTACCTTTATTGTTTCAACGTTTATTTGTCTGTTAGTGTCTTAAGAGTATAATCTTTTCCAATTTGACCGTGGACGTGAACGAGGTTGACTAATTTAACTCAACTAATCATCGTGAAGTTACCCTTTATAAAAACGAATATTTAGTTCGAACGACCTTTACAGTGTTTTATCCAAAGTAGCAAACGTCAACCTTAAAAGAAAAAAACACCTCCTTGCAAATTGGTCAATATCTTTAGTAAAGACGTTGTAGAGAAGAATACAGTCTTAAGTAACTCATAATTTGGAATATGTGTGTGTGTGTGCACGTGTAACTTTCAAAGGAATGTGTAAGAAAATAAATAAACCTGAGTCAGAAAAGACCTATACAGGAGATGAGTACGTACAAGTTATTAATATAAAACCGTGTTGAACCACGAATTTCAAAATCGAACTTTATATCAATCCTTTCTCGGTTTTCTACTATTATAATTATAGATCTAAATCATCTTATAAATCCTTCGAATGTAGTAATTCCGACATTTTCTTTTCAGTACACTAGGAACAGTAATTTCGATAGATTCTTCTCTTTACGATTTAGGTCAATCGTACAAAAAATCAGTAGATTAGTGTCATTATTATTGAGTATGGATCTTTCTCTCTTTTTTGTGTCCCCACCTCTCCTTCTCTCTACCCCTTTTTTTACTTTCTTCTTTCTCTCTTTCTCTCTCTTTTTGTCATCGTAAAGTTTCATAATTCATAAATCATTACGTGTAGTACTTAATAAAAATCTCTCCGTCGTGTATTTTTCCTATCCTTGTAATAAATAATTTTACTTACTCAAAGAGAAAAAATTCCTTTATTTGTCGAAAAGTTTATCACATAAAGATAAGTTTCTTCGTTATCTTTAAATTCTTCGAATCAAATAATTGATTGTAAATCTAGAAATAGATTTAACTCTTTTACAACGGTATTAAATACTGTTTTTGGTACAAGGAAGGTAGAATTACTTTTTTAATTTCAAGTCGGGGTAACTTGGGTCTTTAATAAAAGTCTTTTCTAAAACAGTTTGTAATGTCAGTAATATACGTTTAGAAAGTATTACTTAAATTTAAAACGTTTATTATGTACTGTTATATATACATAGGGTTCTAGAGAAAATTAAATTAGGACGGAGTCAAGGACAACATCCTTTACAACGGACGTTGTATCTTTAAGGAAATTATAGACCCAGAGCAATTTAAGAAGAACTAAAATGGTTTCTCACTTTACTATTTTTTCGGATTGAACTCGAATTTCGATTTAAACAAAACGGAGACACATCGACAAGTGGATTTAGGCAACACAAGGGAAAAAAAGTCTCCTCTGCAACCACGGGATGTCGTTCGGGTTAAAGGGTAGAGGACCCCCAGTGTCGAGCAGTCCTTGTCGAAGAAGATTCCCTAGGTGACCTGGATCCTTTCGGCTACGAAACTCCCCTTCGGTGGTTGCGTTACGGTCGCTGGAAGAACTGTATCCTATATACCCGAGTTTATCAGTTCCTGTCAAATGTCCACTTAATACATTCACGGAATCCCGTAAATTTTCCGACACCACTAAGTCTTTCTTTTGACCCGTTTATCGCATTCCCTCTTTTTACAAAAGGAACTGGGAGAATCTTATAGACTGACCCAGACTTTTGGTTTGACTACTCTCCCTAATTGTCCCTTTTTTTTCGTATGTTTAAAATAACTTAAAAATGTACTTGTACCCTCGGAAGTTTCTCTTACTTCCAAGTTTCTTCCCTGGTCTCGTCATTTGAAAAACGAGGTAATCTGTTTCTTTGTCATTTATACACTCTTAAACTTTTCTCCAAACCCGACCCCCATCATTTCCCACTTCTTCATTGATTCCCAATCAAATTGTTCCAAAACTGTTCTTATAGAAGGGAGGAGACCCATGTCCCGTCCATAGACAGTGTCTAAAATAGTAGTAGGAAGTCCCTTCCCACTCCACCCTCTTCAGTCCCACGAGAAATACGAAGAAGATAAAAAAAGTTTGAGGGAGTGAGATTCTATAAGTCATACGATCAAATGGTATAAAACTTCATACAGGACTTAGAATAGTTATTGTGACGGTGTCATTTGTTTAAAGCTTTAATATCTTTCGAGCGAAATGTTACTCTTTTTTAACTTAAGACTAAAACTCGTCCAAACCAATATTATTTCCGGTAACGACACAGATAGTCAGTTTATTTGTAAAGAAGACAGAGTTCGAACTTAAAAAGACATGCCTTTAACATCTTCAATCCGTTAATTAAAATTATGAATGTACAACTAATTTATATCAAAAAAAAAAAAACATCAAAAGAAACAGACAAATTGACTCGTGTTATCCCTTTATAACCGGGTAACCATCAAAATTTCTTGGAAGAACCCTTAAGGAGTAGGGGATCAGCGAGAAGTAAAAAAATAAAGTATGTAAATCCTTCAGTCGGAACTTTTCAAGTAGTAACTAAAAACAATTAAACATCATGAAACTAATGTCATTGTATATTTGAAGAGAAAAACTATTTCTTGACCGTAACTTCAATTATATTAATTTGATGAAAAATTCATATTTTATGATCTCTTTCTCTCCTACAGTCTCAAACAGTGTGTGTCATATTTCGTAACTTAAGAAACACAAGTAACGTAGTACTTTCAATGGTTAAAGTGATTGGTCCCAGTCATAATATAAAAATGGACGAAGGAACTTAAGTCATATAGACTTCCTTAGCGGGACTCAAGGTTAGAAGAGTTGGAAGAGACCAATACACTCTTTTCTTTCCTTTGACGAAAGGACTGAGAGATACGGGAATGGATTTCGTGACGTAATGAGAATTCGAGCGAAATGAGACTACGAGTCTGACCCCTTACGGTACTCTATTACTTTCGACTTTCATGAAAGTGTTGACATTTAAAGAAAGTAAAATTAATTACCCTCAATAATAACAACGGACAATGATTAGACTAATATTAAATCTACACAAACAGTAAAATTAAACTAAGTTCTGATGAACCTAAAATGACATTGATAATATACCCTCATTAATATCCGAGTATTCTTTATAATTTTACTAAATGAACCTAAAATTCAGAGCTTTAAAATGTTACAAGAAACAGAAAGGGAAAGGTATTCGTTTTTAAGAATTTAAGTGTTGGAGTCTTTTAGGTTCTACAGTAGAAGTAGATAATAGACAAACGGAACGAAAAACAATACGACTAGTTCTATGTCTTATGAATTAAATTTACGTTTGAATAAAGACAAAACAAAACAAAAACAAAACAAAAAATTAGAGAAGTGTCTCATTGACTCTCCTCTGTACGTTTCGACGAGACTTTCTGGTAGTCCAGACTTGAGTACCTTCACTATTGTGATTTGTCACGTTACTTGTTAAAGAAATAAATACATGATAATTTTCTTGACATTTACGTTACATTTCTGTGTGTCGGTGTGTATAGGGTGTCTATAAAATGAACACAAGAAGAGAATTCATGTGGTGGGTGGAATTGAGAAAGAACAGTCCTCATATATTTTTTCTTTCTTTTGTTTCGAGCGGGAGGTCCTTCTTTTCCTAAAAGGAGACATATATTAAAGAAAACACGTAACGATACGTTCGAGTGAGAAAAATCGAGACAAGTATAATAACAGACAAGAATAACCAGACAACATGATATACACTTAATTATCCGACACCACGGTATATAATTGAAAATTAACACATTGAAAATACAAATTTAAAACGTGACGTTAAAATAAACCACTATTCGTGTTTAGAGATGAGGAGCACTGTACTTCTTTTTCTGACTTACACTTCCCTCAAAGACATGACATTCGATCCAACCTATTACGACCAACATTGGTTACTGTAATCCCCCCAAAGTCAACCCCACATCTTTATCCTTCTACGTTTCCTTGTCACTACAACCGATTCAGAAGAAACTTGTAGTCCCTGACTCAGTTATTATTTTTTCTTTTCTTTTCATCAATGCACCGAAAATGATAACTATTCTTGTCCCCAGTTTTCTTCCTTCAACTTTAGGATTTTGACTTATCTGTAACTTTATATGTCCATCGTTACTACATGATTTGAACGAAAAATTTTTTCCTTTAATTTCAATGCAATCTTTGTTGAAATGGACAGTAACATTAACTGGACAGAGACTTAATGTTGTTCGTTTTCCTTTAATCACACAAAGTGTTCTCGACATAAATATAATGTCAAAAAGTTTTTTCGTAACAGACTTAATGGTATTGATTAGAGAGGTTGAGTAATTCAGTCTTATATTATACTTCAAGGGGTTCCTTTGTTTTACTTGAGATCTTATAGATCGTTTATCAATTTCTCCGTCAAATAATAATCCTGTATGAACCCGACGAAGGTTTATGTTTTTGAGATAACGTTATAGAACAAAGTAGAAAGATTATGTACATGTCATGTACGATCTCCTATCTCGACGTAGTGAATTTAAGTACTGAAAAATTTTTATTACGTCAGATAAACGTTGAAACACAAAGTAAACTAATTCTTCACTTCAAATACGGTGGTTTACATATCGGTTTAACATTCACGAATTTTTCGTCACAAGTCTCATACAAGTCAAGTGTCATTCATCTAAATAACCTTATTTAGAAAATACCAAGTAAGAGTCTTTAACCGATGGTCGATTTTTTACAAACTGGGTAAAACTTACTTATTTAACTTTTCTTATTAAAATTTCTTCTTGTTACGTACAAATATGTGAAAAATTTATTTTGGTTTGGAGTATTCACCTGTAATTATTGTCACAGGACGGAGTAAACAAAAGTACTGAACCTCTTGGTCTTCAAGGACTTGTAGTCAGTACATAGTAGGTTTACTTCTACTGAAACTTTATATATAATCGATGACATGTACATATCAGTTAGTCATTTCATCTTCTCTTTAATGGACTTTAAGGGTGAACACTGTAAAAAGGTACACGATGGATGTGTTAACATTTAATATAAAGATCAATACGAAAGAGTACAAACGGGATACTATACAAGTCATCAACCATGCAAATTTTTATAAGTGATCCTACCAATTCTAGTTAAGATTTTGCACCCCGGTCAAACTTACCGTTAAGTATGAGTCACGCAATAACGAATCAGTGGTTGACCCATAGTATGACAATATCGTTTCGCTCCTTGGCTCAATTTACAAAGGTAGAAAAGACAAGGGATTCCGATGTGGTTGTGTTCGTTCTCATCTCCTTGTATTACAAGAAATGCCCGGGGGATGTGGTAGAACCAGGGTACATCAAGTAAAGATGTAACTTCTCTTTTTCTTAAGACTCTGTGTGAATAATAAGGGAAACTGTAGAAAGATGGTAGTCACGGACTTAAAATTACGTCAAACTAAAGAGACCCTGTCTCTCTGACCCTTACTACTCTGTAAAGACACTTCTTACTTATGTATGGATATACGTTGACATCCTACACTCCTTGAATCAAAAAATAAATACGTTAGGGGATGAAATAGAGAAAGATAAATTTACGTTTCAAAATAAGTAAAAAACCAAGGAAGAAATACGAAGTTCGAGGAGATATTGGGTTCAATCGGACTTTGAAATTAAGTAATGTCTATGATGTGTATCTGAAAATGGGGACCATTGACCGTCCACATACACCGATCATTTGTTTCTAAAGTTTTGTCTCATACAAATACACTGAAGACCTCATTAGGTCCCGTATCATAGTATGGAAGTCAAGTATTTTTAATTGCCAAAACCAATCTCATACGGTCCGGAATACTAATGAACCTTACAAGAAAATGTTATCTAGTGTAAGGGGCAATTCAGATCAAAATCTAATTAAACGATTATAATGTGGGTTTTATAAGAGGACATCTATATTTCGTTCTTTTTTTATGACACCGATAAGTGTACTTAAGTCCTTCTGATGGTTTTTAGTTTCGGAAACAGTGGAACGATATATATTTTTTGAAGGTCATTCATATTTAGTCTTACAGTACTCTCGATGGTACTTGAAAAAGTAAACCTTCGGTCAATTTACTAACCTTTAAGTGTCTTGAGTGAGAATGCGTCCAGATTTGTCTCCGGACGGATTCGACAGTCTTTCTTCAGATCCATCCTCTTACCTTAGAGTAGAGTGGGAGAGTCCGTCGGGACGGCACAGTAGTGCGGGGTGTGCTCTTCTCGAGGTACGGATTGTGCGTGTCAGACGTGACCCCCGTCGCCGGCTTAGTCATAGGTTGAGTACACACGGAGTCACATCCACTCGTCTCACCGGGATGGGTAAGAGGTTGAGGGGGGGTCCGACTTAAATTTCATGCCCGTATACTTTTGTTGCCTAAAGAAGGGTCGTAAACTTAGGTGAAGTTACCGTTCATATCCTTTTACTTCTGGTCGTAAATGTTATTTGACATTAGTTTCCCTTCATTTTTGTAACGTTCAACTAAAAGAGCCCCATTGTTTTGTTATTTACCACAAGATACAGTATCGGATGACGAGATAAATTTATATGAAAGTTACCCACAACTCAACTTTCAAACAGACTCAAATTATCTTGTGGAGGTCTAAAGATAAGTTGTTTCAATACATTAACGGGCTACTGTTGAATTAATATTATGCTTCCTCGAGATTTGATACCAAATAGAAGAGGTGACCTTTCACTAACACACAGTCATAATTTCTATACGTCTTGGTATTGTAAGTGATTAAACAAGTGGACGAAGACATATGACATAAATATCTTAATGAACTGTTCTTAACCACATTTCGTTGTACAGAAAGGTGTAATAGAATCTCCACTTCAATTGAAAAGAAAACGAAGAGATACCTATACATGAAGTTTACTTTGTGGAAAGAAAAAATTACTTCTAGTTAAATGATTAAAAAGACTAGAGTATGAAAAGTTTGGTAAATAACACTGAAATTTCACAACGTTCTATTCCCTAAAACACCGGCACCCATCTGAAAAATATGAAACAAAATATCTACCTAAAAAAAAATTAACATCAAATTCAGTGGTTTGTCGCAGGTTTTAGAATTACACAAAGTAAACTACAACAATCTAGTCTTTTCTTTAACCGTATTTTAACCAATTATCATAACAGTTTCTTAACACATAACACATGAGTGACCCTTTTTTTATTTCATATAAGTGTAAAGTTTAAACATTTTTTCGGTAAATACATTTTGTCTGAACGAACGAAACTAAACATCTGTTTAGTTTTTGTCTGGTAAAACAGTGAAAATCTTAAGATGCAATTATAAAATACTGGTTTACGTACCAGAATGAAAGAGTAAACCAATACCCAACCTACCACTAATTATCTTTAACCACAACTACATATCGTTCACTGATTTTCAGTGACTACTTCTTACAATTTTCGTAAACTTTAATATCTAGGGTGAGATACTCGTGATGAAATCGTTAGACTAGAAGGGGTGGGTACTTCAGGAAGTCTATCTATGTTACATTTCAAAAACCGACGTTTTCATGAATTGTTTAATAAAAATTATAAATTAATAAAATGATTTATTAATGAAAAATTTATATTAATTCACACTCTTAACCTTCTTTTACCCATAAAGAATTAACGAAATCTTATTAAGTACTTTTTAAAAAATTCTACTACTTACAGTTTGTCAATAGAATCCCTAACCCATCTTTTCTTTTTAAGAGAATTAGATAACATGAAGTATTTATGAAGTAAGAAAAAGTGATTCATGTTAATGTCCTATTCTACGAGAGATTTTTATTTTTCTTGAAAACTTAAGAAATTATTAGAATCATTATCCTTTTAAATTTTATCTTTTGAAATTAAGTAAATCTTTATAATTTTTATAGGTACCATTCACCTGTTATCTAAAGTCTCTAGGTAAATTAAATCCAATTGTTATTCTACTATTTATCATAATTTTATTAATTATGATGTAGTTATCGTTACATATACACCTATTTCTGTTTTATATGGTCAATGGTTACACTTTTACTATCACGAAACGAGTCAACGTAGACTGAGAAACACTGGACACCTGATATATCGGACGGCCCGAGGAAGACAGGTACCCTAAGAGGTCTGTTCTTATAACCTCACCCAACGGTACGGGAGAAGGTCCCCTAGAAGGGATGGATCCTTAGTTTGGGTACAGAGGTCCCAGAGGACATAAAGTCCGTCCAAGAAATGGGTGACTCCGTTGATGTTTTGTTAGTAACGAGACAACTTAGACTCATACGGTACCTTCAAGGATGTTTACCGTCTTCACTTTTCAATAGTCTTTCTAAAAAATTTCATTATGTGATAGGAGAGTCAATAACGTGTACTCGATCTCTTTTCCATATAGTTACCATGTACAAATTTGTTGTTTATTATAAATTACGGGAGTTGAACACTTTTACATAAAATAGAAAACTTCTTCTTTAGTCGTCTCAAGTAGATTTAAAGTGAAGTATCGTCTCTACACTTTATTTTGAAGTCAGTATCTTTTGACAGTGTTCTTAAGTTTTCTTTTCCGTTCATGTTTATGAACCGATTCCTACCCCGGACCGTCACCGTTCCCGTTCCACCCCCTACACCCACACACGAGACAGGACAGGTCGAGAAACGTTGAGATCAAAGACGTCGGACGGTCCGAGGAGACAGGTACCTTAAAAGGTCCGTTTTTATCCCCCGACCTAACGATAAAAGATGAGACCCACTAAAAGGACTGAGTCCCGAGCTTGGACGTAGAGAACGTAGTGGACGTAACCGTTCGCCTAAGAAATGGCGACGTAGTGGATCCCTCGGGTCCCACCCGACCCCCTTAAAGTTCCTGAGAAATTGGACTTTCTTAAATCGTAGACCAAAACCGGAAGTGGGAGTCTTCCTCAAAAAAGGTCCGGGTCCCTTTCCTTAGACTATGTGTTTTCACAACGTTTCGACAGTCCTTAGGGTCACTGTCCACTTCTTGTAAACATACTGACGTAAATTAAATATTTCTTGATGTTTTCACTTAAGGAAACGTCGAAGATCAATTGTGTAAAAGAGGAAGATCGACAGTTCGATGTTCTTTATATTTATGTATGTATATATATATATATGTGTATATATATTACAAGAATTAATTATTTCCTTTTTATGAAAACAAAATATTAAGTTTATTTAGTGGAAACCGAGTCCAGTCCAGTCACAGGTTAAACATCCGAGAACATTGTCGGGAATCTAGTCTCATGGGAAACAGCGATTTTTTTTACGGAACCACCTAAGTCGAAGATCTATCATCTGTTGTAAAAAACCAGTTAAAAAAGAATCTACTACAAAAAGATCTGTTGGTGATACTTACTAAACAAGGACTGTTTGGTCAAGACAAAAAAAAACCGCCCCCGTCAAAAAAACAACAACAAAAACGGGAACAAAGGAATGAGGAAGGAAAACGTTCGTGTTCAACTATATAATACGATTCTTAATTTATAAGTCTTATTAATTTCGTCTTTATGGAAAACGGACGTATTTATCTAATCATAGAGGACACTTCAGACGGGGACTAGAGATCTTTTCATAGAAAAACTACTTACAAAAACTTGATTTCCTTTTCTCCGTGATTCTATCCGAGAGGTTTTTTAAGTATTCGTTATGTTAAACACAATCGAAGCAATTGGAGGGGAAACGGGGTAGTGAAATAGGTCATAAGATCAAAAGGAGTTTTATGACATACTTTAACATTATCCATAAATATTTTATTTCTTCCTCTCTTACTTTTGAGATATCAACTTATACATGTCTAAAGAAATGATGATCTGAGGAAAAGTTTAGACAAGTTCCGTAGAACACTCTGATCATGATACACTTGAGTGAAACTCTTCATGAAAGGACCTTTGAGTAGTAAGATAGGGATCCGAGATGTAATCACTGGGGGTTCCGTATGTATAGTACGGACGACACCAAAAATTTTCAGTTATAGTTCAGTACTCTTTCTGTGTACACTTAGGGTCCATAAGACTCTTCTACTACGACACCGACGAATCAGTGATTCACCATAGACTGAGAAACGTTATGGTAGTTGACATTGGGTGGTCCGAAAAGACAGATACCGTAAAGGGTCCATTCTTATGAACTCACACACCGGTAAAGGAAGTGGTCCCTTAGAAGGGATGGATCCTTGACTTGAGTACAGAGGACGGAACCGCCCGCTTAAGAAATGATGACTCGGTACTCGAGTCGATGGTAACCCTTCGAGTACGACACCTCTATTCTTTTTTATGTATCACTCTTTAACGTACATAGGAGGGGTAAAAATTATCTCAAAGTTCATGAATTGACTATAGTTATGACTCGTGAATCCGTTGTTCATTCGAACGTTATACAAGGAATCGAAAAGATATAAAGAAAACACATAGTTTAGTAATCCGATTTTACTTTCGTACTTTTATGTGAGTGACAGAAGGGAAGGAAATTGAAGGTTGAGAATGTTTTCCTATCAAATAAGTGAAAAGTGATCCAAGATGAAGTTAACCTTGAAACCATTTTTATTATCACCTAGTGTGTGCTAAATGTCTCTATCGAATATTAAACAGTTATTTTGTTGTGTCTAGACTCAACGTGACTTCACACCTTTTGTCGATCAATCATTGCTACTTTAAGTTACATCAGTCTTTACCTATTTATATTTTTAGGTTTTCTCTTTAACTCCTAATGGTAACGTACTTTAAAGTGACCGTAATTCACATTTTCCTCTATCCAACATTCCTTTTAACTTCACTTTATCACCCTCATCCCTAAATTTACATGAACTAATTGAAACTTATTATCATTTACTTTCGTTAGTTATCTAATCTTATGGGGTTGTATCGACTAAACACTCATCAACGAATACCTACTAACAATCAAATTACTGTTTCTACTTTGTCCGTTTACCCTCGTAGAACCTTTTCCGTGTTCTCCTTTCACTGTCGAATTCTTTTCTCTCATTTTGTAAAAGTTATTTACACGTCCGTAAAAACACATTCATTAATATGAGGTTTCAATTTAAACAGAATTAGTTATAATTACTACGATTAAAAAGGATCGTAAAAGGATCGTAAATTTCATATGTTGTCGACATGGATTTTACAGTGAATGTTATATACTTTTTCTTCCTATTAAAATTTCTTTATACACAATTCACCGGTTATAATAAAGTAAGGATAATTGTAATAAACTGATCAATAATAATGTTTTTAATTTCGAAAATTACTATCGACATCTATAAAACCTAGACAAATTATTATAAGGTTTATTTTTTCTAATATTATGAATTTTACATAAAACATCGGTTATTTACATAATCCTCTATGTGTGTATACGTAATATATATATATGTATATATGTTAAAAGTTAAGTCATCTTAGATTCTATACTACTTATGTGAGTACCTCATACCTTTTCTCCTTTGAATATTTCTTATATCCGTAGTTATGTTCCTAGGGTTGGACTTGTTACGAAAGGTATTAAAGAGAAAGGGAACCTGTTTAATACATTAGTAAATATACATACATAATGGATGTGAGAACACGTAAATACAAATATATATACGTAAAATAAACATACATGCATCTGTACCCGAAGGAAAATAGCAGACACACCAAGTCTACCATTTCTTTGACGGACGTTACGTCCTCTGGACTCAAGATAGGGACCCAGTCCTTCCAGGGGACCTCTTCTCTTACCGGTGGATGAGGTCATAAGAACGGACCTCTTAGAGTAGCTGTCTCCTCGGACCACCCGATGTCAGTAACCCCAACGTTTCTCAACCTGTACTGACTTACTGATTGTGAAAGTGTAAATAGTACATCTATATGTGAGTAAAAATGTATATGTAAATATTAATATGTACACACATGTATATAAAGACATGTGTATAATTATTAATGTATAGTATACGTAGGATATATAACATATATTTTCATATACATGCATATATAATTTTTTACCTATAAAAGACTAAACTTACTGGTTTACAAAATTTTACTTATTTGTTTACATATGTGTCATGACACGAACCGTGTTACAGTACCCCCCCCGACTGTTACTATTTATTATGATAGAGTAACATTTGATCAACTTTCATAATCTTCCCTACTTGTATTACATCTTCATTTTTTACTTCGTTTACTACATTCCGGTACTTACAACGTCTTTAGGTAAAGTCCTCAATGGTCTATCCTCTCTCATGACTCCCAACGATACCAATTACTCTGAATCACTATTTTGCCTACCTCAAACCGGGTTACCCTTCTTAACTATCTCCTAGTGGACTTCTTCTCCTTCGTCTATCTTACGTCCTAGGGGACCTCTTCTCCTTCGTCTATCTTACGTCAGAGGCCGGATGTCCTTTGACGTCTTAGTACTCTCTTCGTCACTTAACTTCGTCATAAAGGTTTACTACCTTAGGTTCTAGACTAGTTATGTACGTCACAGTCACAATATCACTCCAACACTTTCCCACGGATTCAGTCCGAGATTCCCAGTACGGTCTGGAAGGTCCGATTCATTACGGGGCTTCTCAGAGATAAGGAGGATTTGTTGCCACAATGTAGTCCCGAAGTAAAAGGGAGACGTTTTCGTGTAGGAAGAAAAAGGTAAGACCTCTCCATTCCTGTAGAGTGAGTTTCCTCTGAACACGAAAACATTTACCCTTTTAAGTTAAAATAGAAATTTAAGAGGTATAGATTTGTACGGTACTTACGTTATTCAAAGGTGTATTTCTTACAATATATTCGGATTTAGATATTTGATTTAGTTATGGTATTAATATTGTCTCACACTTTATAAGGGTGAATCTTTCAACACGTCAAAGTACATTTGTTGTTGTCCTTTATGGTCCGTCTTTGTCTTACTCTGGTTAATACTCCTTGTACCAGGGTTTACCTCGTCTCGTTGAAAGGTGTGTACACGCTAACTTCCGTCGTCTCGGTTTGGTCTGGGGTCCCGAGTTTATCTTTGAAGTAATCCCTTTTAATTCTTGTTATGCGCTACGACTTTATAGACTATGTGATTAGACGGACTCCTGGTTGGTGTTTTCCTTGTGTTTGTTTAGTTTGATATAGGACCGTTCTTATCTACTTACTTTTGTTTCTATTAATACACGTTATTTTGAAATCATCCCTTTTTTACCTTAACTTTCGTTTAACACCAGGAGGACGAAATGGTAGGAGGGTAAGTCGGAAGGGGGTCCTAGGATTACTCAACAACTAATAGAGAATAATTTCTGGTTGTTGTCTTTTCGAGTCTTTGTACTTTTTATTAATCTCGTATTCTGATTCATACCTATTAATGCTTTACCGTTTTATATTAATTAGTGGGTAAGGGACGTTTACAGAGAAGATTTCACTGAGGTATTATAATTTTACGTGTTCTTGAAATTAAAACATTCTGGGTGTGTGCAAGTACTTGTGTGTGTGTGTTTACCGTTTGTCTCGATAAACGGCTGTTTTAATTCAACGATGCTCTAAAACCCCTTTGTCAGTCGTGTGAGAACTTACACTCGAACGATCTAATTGAGGGGTCTGTATTTGATATGGGCGAGTTCGGAAATAAACGAGAGAAAGACATCAATCTCGAACCGGAGTCCCCAAAGTTCAAAACATACAAATTTAAATCATGATAATCTTTAATAAGAAGGGAACTTTTGTATCTCTAAATAAAAGGTCAGGTAGACTCTAAACTCTCTCCCAAAGATTTATTTATAACACTCAATAAATTTTTACATACTGTGACTTTGTAGTATAGAATACGGGGAAAACATTGAAGATCAACGACAGTGTAGTACAGTAGATCAACGCACAGACTGAAACACCGGGGTACTAGGTGGTCCGAAGAGACAGGTACCCTAAGAGGTCCATTCCTATGACCTCACCCAACGGTCAAGGAAGAGGTCCCCTAGAAGGACTGGGACCGTAGTTTGGGTCCAGAAGACGTGACGTCCGTCTAAGAAATGCTAGACTCGGTGGTCCCCAGACTGTGTTGTGATTTAACCTTCCGACGGACTTCACTAATATGATATGATCTTGGGTGACTTAATAAAATGGTGTAATTCATTTTATCATAATACTGAAAAGTACATTTTCGTAAGTAAAATAAACTGATTTATTGGATGAATTCTTTAATTTCAGATTTGTATAACGTTTTATTCGATTAATCATCACCTTTCCCTTATATTCCGTCGTTTCTATATAGATCTTTGGTGATCCGTGTACTGACAAATCATCAATTCAACCCCCGAATTTGGGTGAAGTCTCCTCGTTTTGAATTGTGGAGTAAAATGGAGAAATACAGTTTCATTTATTGTACTTTAAGGAGACTTCTCTGTTTGTATAAATAAGACGATTTTAGAGTTCGTTCGTTTTTCCATGATCCTCTAAAAATTTTATATATATATTTACCACCCATTCTTTCATCTTGATAGAAGTTAACGTCGAAACGTTTACAGTCTCTTGATAAAGAGTTTATCTAGTAAAAATTATATTTGGGAAATATTTTCGTCCCCTAACTTCAGTGCCAGTTATAATGGAATAGGTTTCGTTAAAATAACCACCACAATTTCACATCCGTCATCTGGTTGTAAAACATGGACCTCTCCAGTTAGGTGAATTCGTTGTATGTGAATCCCTCGTTCATCTCAGTTATGAAAGGACACTCTTCTAAGAACGTAGTAAAAGTCGTAAATCGTTTACGGACTTACGACGTAATGCACCCTCTTTAACAGGAACTTGTATTTTACTAAGGACGTACACGAGTGTACTTTCCATTATTTCTTTAAGTCGATACGATACTTCGTGTATGACGTTAAGTAACTCGGGTGGTCTTCAGTGGGTCATTTGAATACCTGGTAGTGTTCGTTGAGCAGTCAATTTGGTGACTTAGAATCCAAGAGGTATGTCCACAACTACTCACACTATATGTTTAACCAAAATTATGACAGATCCGCCGACGGTGGCCGTGCGATTCGTATCGGTTCTCCTCGATGGGGTGCAGACTCCAACCCCGTCTTCGGCCCTCCTGGGGTAAGGGCTACCCGGTACCGGTTCTCCTCAATGGGGTGCAGGTTCCAGTCCCCGTCCCCGACTTTCACGGTCCGACGCTACCGTGTCCTTGTCGGCTCTCCTCGATGGGGCGCATTCTCCAGTCCCCACCGCCGACCCTCCTCGATGGGGTGTAGACTCCACCCCAACCCCCCTGTCGGCTCTCCTCGGTGGGACGCAGGCTCCGGCCCCCGTGACCGGTCCTCCTCGGTGGGGCGTGAGCTCCGGTCCCCGTCGTACCCGCGTCCTCCCGGATCTCCTCGGTAGGGTACAACTTCCAGTCCTTCCCGCCACCACTCATCAATGGGGAGTAGGTTCTATTCCTCGTCGCCGACGTTAAACGACCTCGTCGGCACTTCTCTATGGGGTGCGGGTTCCATTCTCTTTGGGTTCATCCTACCATTCACAACGTTCTCCCGTAGTCTCCCGTCTGTGCGACTTTGGTATGAGTGTCTTTTGATCAGTCAGATTAGTGTGATCCTGGTGTCGGAACAGATTGAATTACTTTGGTTCGGTACGGGGGTCTCGTTGGGTTCTATCCGCCCAGTACCACCTCTCCAGACTCTCTTACACCAGGTGATCTCTTCCCTTCCCGTTTGGTGAAGTCATAAGAACGGAACTCTTGGGGTACTTGTCATACTTTTCCGTTTTACTATTCTATGACTTTCTCCTTGAGGGGTCCAGTCATCCACGGGTTATACGATGACCTCTAGTCACCTCTTTATTGAGGTCTTTCTTACTTCCCTACTTCGGTTTCGTTTTTGTTATGGGTCGATATCTACATTGACGACTATTCCCGTTCCAGGTTACGACATTTCTCGTTATAACGTATCCTTGGACCTTACAGTCCAGGTACTTAGTTCCGTTTAACCTTCGCAAGTTTGTTCTCTACCGTTCTCACTTGCAGCTGTAAGATCTTTAGTCACTTGATTTTACCTGACCTTACCCATTTAAATTGAGTCTACTGGTAATATAGATGATGACACCCGTCCTTAGGTAGTCTTCTTTACCTCATCGGTAGTACCAGTTGTTTCCCCAGGTTTTACGTCATGAACCTACGTCAGAGTTTTTGCAGTCTTACTAGACAAACAAAAGTTCCGTTTGGTAAGTTGTAGTGCCATTAGGTTCAGATACGGGGTTGGTCATTGCGACTTCTTCGACTTCAACTTGCCAAGATACTTCTGGTTGTTCTGGAAAATCTTAATTGTGGGGTTTTTCTACAGGAAAAGTAATATCCCCTGACCTTACGTTTTCATCCTTCAGTTCTTTGTGGACCTGATTGTCCGTTTAAACCGGAAACTTACACCTTACTTCGTCCCGTTTCTCGTTATCTCAAAACAGTTCTTTTATGTGACCAGTATCGTTTGTGGGAGAAGGTTGTTGTGTTCTTTTCTGAGATGTGTACTTGTAGTGGTCTACCAGTTGTGGCTTTAGTCTGACTAATATAAGAGACGTCGGTTTCTACCTCTTCGACATGTGTCAGTTGTTTTTGTTCTGCCCCTCGACTGACACCGAGTCTAGTACTTGAGGAATAATGGTTTAAGTCTGTGTTTAACTTCTTTCATCCCTTTTGGCGATCTGGTAAGTCCATACTGGATTTAGTTTAGGGAATACTAATATGTCACCTTCACTCTTTATCTAAAATCCCGGATCTAGACTATCTATCTAACGGACTACTTGATACCTTACTCCAAGCACTGTAACATGTCCTCTGTCCCTCGTTCTGGTAGGGGTACCTTTTCTTTACGTTTTTTCGTTTTACCGACAGACCCCTCCGGAATGTTTGTCGACACTTTTCTTCTCTCTACTTTTCGTTTCCTCTTTTCTTTTCCATATTCGTAGACTTACGTTTCAAGGTCTCTTATCGTTCTTCTGTATTCTTTCGGAAGGAGTCGCTAGTTACGTTTCTTTATCTCCTTTTCTTGTCTTACCCTTTCTGATCTCTAGAGAAGTTCTTTTAATCTCTATGGTTCCCTTGTGAAGTACGTTTCTACCCGAGCTATTTCCTATCTTTACCAGACCTGGATTGTCTTCGTCTTCTATAATTCTTCTCCACCGTTCTTATGTACCTTCTTGACATGTCTTTTCTAGTAGTGCTGGGTCTATTAGTGCTACCACACTAGTGAGTAGATCTCGGTTTGTAGAACCTTACACTTCAGTTCACCCGGAATCTTTCGTAGTGATACTTGTTTCGATCACCTCCACTACCTTAAGGTCACCTCGACAAAGTTTAGGACTTTCTACTACGACACTTTCACGACGTGAGTTATACGGTCGTTCAAACCTTTTGAGTCGTCACCGGTGTCTTGACCTTTTCCAGTCAAAAGTAAGGTTGAGGTTTCTTTCCGTTACGGTTTCTTACGAGTTTGATGGTGTATTAACGTGAGTAGAATGTACGATCATTTCATTACGAGTTTTAAGAGGTTCGGTCCGAAGTCGTTATGCACTTGGCATTTGAAGGACTACAACTTCGACCAAAATCTTTTCCGTCTCCTTGGTCTCTAGTTTAACGGTTGTAGGTGACCTAATACCTTTTTCGTTCTCTTAAGGTCTTTTTGTAGATAAAGACGAAATAACTGATACGGTTTCGGAAACTGACACACCTAGTGTTATTTGACACCTTTTAAGACTCTCTCTACCCTTATGGTCTGGTGGACTGGCCGGAGAACTCTTTAGACATACGTCCAGTCCTTCATTGTCAATCTTGACCTGTACCTTGTTGTCTGACCAAAGATTATCCTTTTCCTCATGCATTCCGACATATAACAGTGGGACTAATAAATTGAATATACGTCTCATGTAGTACTTTTTGCGACCCGACCTTCTTTGTGTTCGACCTTAGTTCTAACGGCCCTCTTTATAGTTATTGGAGTCTATGCGTCTACTGTGGTGGGAATACCGTCTTTCACTTCTCCTTGATTTTTTGGAGAACTACTTTCACTTTCTCCTCTCACTTTTTCAACCTAATTCAGAGTTGTAAGTCTTTTGTTTCTAGTACCGTGGGCTAGGGTAGTGAAGTACTCTTTATCTACCCCTTTGTCACCTTTGTGACAGTCTGAAATAAAATAAAATAAAATAAAAAACCGACATGGTGTACCTTAGAATCAAGGGACTGATCCCTAGTTTGGGCACAAAGGACGTAACCTTCACACCACAGAATTGGTGACCTGGTGGTCCCTTCAGGAGTTGTAAATCTTTTGCTTCTAGACCGTAGGCCAGGGTAGTGAAGTACCTTTTATCTACCCCTTTGTCACCTTTGTCACAGTCTGAAATAAAACCCCCCCATGTTTTAGTGACGTCTACCACTGATGTCGGTACTTTAATTTTCTGTGAATGAGGAACCTTGTTTTCAATACTGGTTGGATCTATCGTGTAAGTTTTCGTCTCTATAATGAAACGGCTGACCAGGCAGATCAGTTCCGATACCAAAGAGGTCATCAGTACATACCTACACTCTGAACCTGACACTTCTTTCGACTCGTGACTACTTAACTACACAAACTTGACACCACAACCTCTTCTGAGAACTCTGAGGGAACCTGACGTTCCTCTAGGTTGGTCACGTAAGACTTCTAGTCGGGACCCTAAAGAAACCTTCCTTACTACGATTACGACTTTGAGGTCATGAAGCCGGTGGAGTACGCTTCTCAACTGAGTAACCTTTTCTGAGACTACGACCCTCCCTAACACCCGTCCTCCTCTTCCCCTGCTGTCTCCTACTCTACCGACTTACCGTAGTGACTGAGCCACCTGCACTCAGACTCACTTGAGGCCCTCAACTACTACCTGTCCCTCCGGACCGCACGACACTAAGTACTCCAGCGTTTCTCAGCCTGTACTGACTCGTTGACTTGACTTGACTTGACTGTTTTATTGCGTGTTGGATTTTCAACTCTCAATACAAAATAAGCCGTCTGTAGGAATCCTGAAGTTCGGGCCCTCCGTCGTAGAGTCCATTAGGATTCTTTTGGCGAAGTTCCTCCTTCACCCCCCTTTTCTATATCTAAAAAATTTTACGTGTGCTCTCAACACTCAATTCAAAAGAAACCCCGTTTTACTCCTGACGTCGGACCCTCTGTCGTGGAGTCTATCGAAACTCTTTGACGAGTTTTCACGGTCATGCCTTTCTAGTCATATACACTAAAAACCACTTCCCCCTGATGTACGTTAGTTCGTGCATAAAACGGTCTTCCGACGATGATCAGAGAAAAGATCAGTGTTCCTTGTCACAGTGGTACTTCCTAAATCATAAACAAATCTATACCCCACTATGTTCTTAACCCGAGTATTTTAACTGAGGACTTTTACAGATTTATAGACTTCTGTAACAGGACGGTCAATAAGGGTCTCGAATCTTACGGAGTAAAGACGAGAGGTGGGACTGAGGAAACCTCCCACAACTTGTAGTCGTCGACGTCGTCGTGTACTAAATTGGGAACATCTCCATCTATACCTTTCCTTTACCGTTGGGTGAGGTCATAAGAACGGATCTCTTCGGGTGCCTGTCTCCTCGGACCACCCGACGACAGGTACTCCAGCGTGTCTCAGTCTGTCCTGACTTCACTGAATCGTACGTACATACGTAACCTCTTCCTTTACCGTTGGGTGAGGTCATAAGAACGGACCTCTTAGGGTCCCTGCCCCCTCGGATCACCCGACGACAGATACCCCAACGTGTCTCAGTTTGTCCTGACTTCACTGAATCGTACGTACATACGTAACCTCTTCCTTTACCGTTGGGTGAGGTCATAAGAACGGACCTCTTAGGGTCTCTGTCTCCTCGGACCACCCGACGACAGATACCTCAGCGTGTCTCAGCCTGTGCTGACTTCACTGACTCGTCGTCGTCGTCGTCGTCGTCTCCATGTATCCATCTACCGTTCACGGTTAAACATCAACTTTATCTTAGATATCGTCAAAGACGTTGTTGTGGTCCATCACCCCTGTTTTCTAACGACAATTATTTTCTTTTGGTCCATAGAGTTTAATTCCTCAAATCGAGAAAAGACGTATACCCTGTTACACTCCTAGACCCGAGTGACTTTAGTGTGGAACCTCTTCGTGGAGTCGATAGCCCCCGGTCATAGAATGACACGAAAACTCTGTTCGACCTTGGACCCCGGGAAACGACGTCACGAACGTGAACCTGTTTACATAAGAATTCGTTTTTTTTTTTTTTTTCTTTGACACTCTCTGACTTTTATTGACACATGTACTCGTCAACCCTGTTTAATCCCTGTTATGTTTTTCCGGTTTTTGGGTTGACGGTGAAAACTTCTCCAATCCACTTTTCTATCACACAACCCTCGTTTTCGTCCCAGGACACGTACATGGGTGTGAGTTGTAATGGTTTCACCACTCGTTTGGTGGATTCGGTGGGGAGACCGGACTGAGGACTTGTGTAGACATGGGAGTGACCTATATTCATTGGTCGAACTGGGGAGGAGATCTTCGTTCCCTTTGACAGTTGACAAAAAAGAGAGAAGACGACGTCATCCTCGAGGTTGTTTCGGAACGGACTCAAAGGACAGACTGGAAAATAGTTAAAGATAACTAATTCCTTTCGACTCTTGGGACCAACCATTGTGAAAGAGTAGGACTCACAAGGGTCCCACGTGGTGACCCCCATCCCCCCCGCCCCACTTCCCAACTCCACCGACGCTGTCAACTGACGATCTACGACCCGTAAGAACCAAAGTAAGGGTTCAAGGGAGTTTCGAGAAGTAACACCGTCGAAGGTACACTACCGACTACTGTAAAAAACAAATGACTATGCCGTCCCTTATAAAATAAAGAGTCATGTCACTGACGAGCACCTTCAATCCTGTTTAACCCGTTGTCCAAAATTCGAATAATTATAAAGTTAAGAATAACAGAATAAATGTGACTATTATACAATATACAATTAAAAAAGGATTAACAAATAGTTTTTACAATTCCAAGTACAATTTTTGTCCTCATTTAATTTTCCTTTTTATATCAAAATAAAAATATTAAAAGTCATCTTATGGGAGACACATAATCAATTACGAAAACCTACGTTCTTTGTCTTATAAGGGGTTTCCTTTACCGAATTTTTATATCTGAATTATATTGAATTGTTCGACGGTCACCCATTTATCAATGTCTCATCAACGTCACTTACTCAACCGTTGTTTTATTTACATTAATCAAAACCTTATTAGAAGGGTTTAGGATGGGTGACAAAGATTAATTTAAACAAGTTCTCTTTTTACCGTACCTCAATTTTCGAAACGAGTCTTACTGAAAAAAGTGAATTCCTATACCAATTTGTTTCCTCTTAATGGACACTCCGATTAATAAAACATTCTTTAGTACGAAATATGTCTAAGACTTTTTCTGGTTACCTTTCTCAGAAAATTCAAAATCCACTTAGTAGGTTGTAAAATCTTTTCTACCACAATGATCCGAGGGTCTGCCCTACCCTTTTCTTATTATTATTATTTTATACGAAGGGACCACCAAATCTGTCATTTCTTAGACAGACGTTACGTCCTCTACGTCCAAACTATGGACCCAGTCCTTCTAGGGGACCTCTTCTTTTACCGTTCAGTGAGGTCATAAGAACGGACCCTCTAGGTTACCTGGCTCCTCGGACCACCCAATGTCAGGTACCCCAACGTTTCTCGACTTGTACACACTCACTGATTGTGAAAAAAAAAAAAAACATAATACCTATTAGTTGACCAAGAGTTTCATAGACCATAGAGTTTCTACAATCATGAGATCCACGAGAGTTCTGTGAGAGTCTTTCTAATACTCCTGTTGTGATAAAAATATTATTATCATTCTAAAATAAAAAGTGACCCAACTACAACGTTTCTATCTCTACCTACTTTGACGATAAGGAAGTCGTCTTTAGTTCAATCATCGTGGTTTAACATGACAACCAGTAACACAAAAAATGATATGTGTAACATAATCAAACGTTCCCGATGGAATTGTTCCATAATGTCTGATTCACCGAATGTTTTGTCTTTAAATAGAGGAATGTCACGACCTGTGATCTGTTGGTTCTAGTTTCACAACCATCCCAACGAAAGAAGACTCCGACGAGAGGAACCGAATATCTGTTCACTGAAGAAGAACACAGAAATGTACCAGAAAGGAGACACAGAATATAGGAGAAGAATATGTCTGTAGTCAGTATAACTTAATCCCAGGAAGGATTTCACGAGTATAATTTAATTAATGAACAAATTTTTGGGATAGAGGTTATGTCAGTGTAAGACTGTATGACCTCCAATCTTTAAGTTGAGTACTGAACCTTCCCCTGTCTTAAGTCGGGTATTGTAAGTGGTTGTGTGGGTTAATTTTTTTATTCTTATGAAAGACTTCTCCATTTTTCATAATTAAAATAATTTAGAGTTAGGGACTCATGTACAGAAAAATTATAAGACACGATATTCATCTATCCTTCATGGATATTTTCTGAATACGAGGTGTGGTTACATATTAAGACTTAGGGTCTATTTTGTACGCACTCTGACTTGATCGGTGAAAATATTTGTCTTGTATAAATGAATTTTATTTATGATTGTCATGTTACCTTATAATGAGTCAGTATTTTTCAATGTTTTATTACTGAAAACGTCGTTGTACCTACGTTATCTCTAATACTACGATTCATTCCATTCAGTCTTTCTGTTTATTGTACTATAGTTAACATACACCTTAGATTTTATACCGTGTTTACTTATATAGATTTTTTGTCTTCGTCTGAGTGTCTCTACCTCTAGTCTGAACACCAACGGTTCTCCTCACCCCCTCTCTCCCCTTACCTTACCTTTGACCTCCAACCATCAAATCTCACCGATTTGATGTTTCAGGACTACATATCGTATCCCTCGATATAGATTAGAGGACCCTATTCTCGACAATTAAAAAAAAGGTTTTATCTTTTCTTATAATTTCTTCTTACGTACATACACATTTTAACTCAGTGAAATGACATATCGTTTCTAACTGTGTTACAACATTTAGTTGATTTGAAGTTAAATTTTTCCCTCCCTTTCATTCTATTCATGATTCTCCGTCTATTATCGATAAATCTATATTCATGAACTGTCTGATTTCTTTTTTTCTTTTTCTCTTTTGGTTCACTCGGACTGTGAAGTTCGTTTTATGTTCACATAATAATTACTATTTTAGACTCGAGAGTTTGTTTTTAGTCTTAAAAAGTTTCACATATACACGGTATCACTAAAACTGTTGAAAGATTATGTATGTCCGAAAAGACCATTCTGACCATTACTATAACTATATATAATAAAAAAATTATAATGTACTACTTCGCTCATTTGTTGATTTTCTAGATGTATTGAACGACCCAGTTATAAAAGGTCAACCGGTTACGTACTATAAATTTTAGAACATATCTATTTTCTAAATATGTTTCACATACTATCCGATTACCTAAAATTATATTGTTTCAAAATTTTCAAGTGTCATGTCAAAGTTTAAAGAGTAACACTGAATTAGAATCTTTTAAGGTGAACAGTTCAAAGTGTATCTTAGTCTTCTCCTTGTTAGTAGTAATAGACTTTTCCGATAATTTATTGAGGAAAAGACTGATGTATACACATATTCCGTCCGTTGTTTTTGTTGTATAGAGTTGTTTTTGTATCTACACATACACTTTTAGATTGTCGAAAGATAGTTATTTGTTTTTACAATACATTTCACGAATGATGACAATAAAATTTTATATAATTGTATAAAATAGCTAATTAATTTAAAGTTTGTGTCATTCATTGGTGTCAATATCGGGTGTATTTGTCTTAAAAACCTTAACAGATTTGAAAACCAATCTGTTAAACCAATTTTGTCGAAAGATCGTTCTGATGGACGTTACTACTTTTACAGACTATAAACAACACGGGTCACACAACATAGGTTATATCAATATACATCGAGAATTCGACTTAACACAATGACTCTAACTCTTTGATTAAAAAAATAAATAAAATCAAAAAAATTAGTAACACAAGAAAAAAAAATTAAAAATAAAAATGAAATAAAATGAACTTTTATGACATAACCAAAACGGTATGTAACTGTACTTAGTCGATGCCCACATGTACTCAAGGGTTAGGACTTGGGGGGAGGGTGGAGGGTGGGGTATAGTAGAGAGACCTAGTAGGGGCACGTAGTGGGGGTTCGTAGGACATAGGACATAGTTTGTATCTTACCGCTAAGCAAAGAATGTACTATCATATGTACAAAGTTACGGTAAGCGGGTTTAGTAGGGTGGGTGAGGGAGAAGGTGTCTCAGGTTTTCAGACAAGATATGTAGACACAGAGAAAACGACAGAGCGTATGTCCCAATAGTAATGGTAGAAAGATTTAAGGTATATATACACAATCATTCCGTTACCGTGGGGTGAGGTCATGAGAACGGACCTTTTAGGTACCTGCCTCCTCGGACCATCCGACGTCAGGTACCCCAGCGATTCTCAACCTGTGCTGACTCGCTGAAGTGAAAGTGAAAAATGAAAGTACGTAACCTCTTCCTTTACCGTTGGGTGAGGTCACAAGAACGGACCTCTTAGGTTCCCTACCCCCTCGGACCACCCGACGGTAGATACCCCAGCGTGTCTCAGCCTGTGTTGACTTCACTGAATCGTCGTCATCGTCGTATGACATAACCACAAAAAGAAAGACCGAATGAAGTGAAACATATTATCCGAGGTCAAAGTAGGTGGAGTAATCTTGACTAAGTTTACATAAGAAAAATTACCGACTCATTACGAGGTAACACATATACATGGTGTCGAAAGAATAGGTAAGTAGACGACTACCTGTAGATTCAACAAAGGTACAGGACCGATAATGTTAGTCACGACGCTACTTGTAACCCCATGTGCACAGAGAAAGTTAAGACCAAAGGAGTCACACATACGGGTCTTCACCCTAACGACCCAGTATTCTGTCAAGATAAACGTTAAAAAATTCCTTAGAGGTGCGACAAGAGGTATCACCGACATGATCAAACGTAAGGGTGGTTGTCACATTCTCCCAAGGGAAAAGAAGTGCGGGAGAGGTCGTAAATAAAGAACATCTGAAAACCTAGCGACGGTAAGACTGACCACACTTTACCATGGAGTAACACCAGAACTAAACGTAAAGAGACTATTACTCACTACAGCTCGTAGAAAAGTACACAAACAATCGGTAGGCATACAGAAGAAACCTCTTTACGGATANTGGTGTCCCTGGGATAGACCACCGGAGTCCTTTCCGGTGAGAGGCACGCTCAACGAATAACCGGAGAGCCCTAAGGAGAGGGAAGTTACGACCCCGGATTCTGGAAAACACTTCAGCCCCGGCATTTGACTCTTAATAAGAGGTCACGACTGTACCTAGAACCCCATGAAGACCTCAGAGGGGTCCCCTCAGTCAGGAGCAGAGCTCACCCCCGTACGTGCACGCGAAAGGAGGGCTCGACAGCTTCGTCACAGTGCGAAGGGTAACGCACCTAGTTCCCTAGACACCGAAAGGGAACTCCGAAAGGGAGTTCCGAAAGGGTGCTCCGAAAGGATTCTCCGAAATGGTGTCCCGACAGGGTGCACGGTGACACCAAACTCAGCTAGAAGCCGCACTTTCAGCTCCGTCAAACCCCTTTTGTCCAAGGAGACTTTACCTGACTCTGTAGACCCCCTGAGAACCTTACCACCGGACTGGACCTCATAGATAGGGGAAAGGACACCTCTCCCGGAGGAGAACTCTACGCTACCCTTGGAGCCCTTAAGAAAAAGCNACGGTGACACCAAACTCAGCTAGAAGCCGCACTTTCAGCTCCGTCAAACCCCTTTTGTCCAAGGAGACTTTACCTGACTCTGTAGACCCCCTGAGAACCTTACCACCGGACTGGACCTCATGGATAGGGGAAAGGACACCTCTCCCGGAGGAGAACTCTACACTACCCTTGGAGCCCTTAAGAAAAAGCTGGTTCATCCCTTTCCTAGGGAATAGAGCTCGTTTCTCCGCCTTTGCCCCGAGGAAACCTACACCCGCCCTGGCAAGACGAAGGAGAGCTCACGTATGCCCATATAGCCCCTTGAAGAACTCAACGTCGTTCCCACACTTCCTTGGAAACCTGCCAGGTCCCCCATCCACACTAACCGGAGCTCTACGAAGTCGTTATTACGCGGAGACGAGCGGACCTCCCCTCTTGGAGGTCCTAAAAGAGCTGAACGCCGTCCACGAGAGCTGAATGCTGCCCCTGGAGTCCCTGGGCGAGACCACCGGAGTCCTTTCCGTCCAGGGGTACGCTCAACGATCCCCTGGAGGGACCTAAGGATATGGCATCTACGGCCTTGGATTCTGGAACAGACCTCAACCCCGGCCTTGGACTCCTAAGGAGAGGTCCGGACTGTACCTAGAACCCCATGAAGANTCTATTAGTATACCGAAAATAAAAAGTTAAACAATTACACCACTTAACGTAACTAACTAAACGTCTATAACTTCTTAGGAACGTAGAGACCCTATTTCGGGTGAACCAGTACCACATACTAGAAAAATTACACAACAACCTAAGACTAACGATCTTAAAATTCCTAAAAACGTAGATACAAGTAGTCACTATAACCGGACATCAAAAGAAAAAAACACTGTAGAAACAGTCCAAAACCATAATCCATCCTATCCACAATCGAGAAGAGCTTTAAAAACCATCTTAAGTAGACACTTCGGTAGACCTGGACCCGAAAACAAACGACCTTCTAAAGACTATGTCAAAGTTAAAGGCACAGACACTTCGGTAGACCTGGACCCGAAAACAAACGACCTTCTAAAGACTATGTCAAAGTTAAAGGCACGAACACTACCAAGACAATTCTAAAAGATAAAGAAGGACCAAGTCAAAACCTTTCAACATGAAAAGATTCTTAAACAGGTAAAGAAGGTGTAACAGGTAAAATAACCGTATATTAACGACTATCATCAGAGAATACTAGGAAACATAAAGACACAACAGACAACACTAGAGAGGTAAAAGTAAAGATTAAAATAACTAAACTAAAAAGAGGGAAACAAAGAACTACGCAGACCGATTACCAAACAGTTAAAATAAATAAGAAAGTTTCTTGGTCGAAAACCGAAACAACTAAAAACGATACCAGAGAAAACAAAGAAAACGTAAATAAAGACGGGATTAAAAATTCTAAAGAAAGGAAGATGATTGAGACCCCAAGAGGTAAAGAAGGAAAAGATCGACGAAATCCACTCTCAATCCAATAAATAAACGGAAAAAAGAACAAAGAACTCAATACGGACATAACGATACTTGAAAGGAGAATCGTGACGAAAATATCACAGGGTGTCCAAACCCCAACAACACAAAAGTAAAAGTAAGTAAAGATACGTATAAAACTAAAGAAAAAACTAAAGACGACACTAAACAACCAATAAGTCTTCGCACAACAAGTCGGAGGTATACAACCTTAAAAATTATCGAAAAGAGGACATTAACTCTAGATTAGAATGACGTAATACCAGTCTTTTCTACGAACTTACTAAAGTTAAAAAGACTTGAATAGTTCCGATCTAAATACCGGGTCCTACACTAGATAGGACCTCTTCCAAGGCACTCGTGAACTCTTTTTCCACTTTAAGTAACAAAACCCCACTTTACAGGATATCTATAGTTAATCCAGGTTGACCAGATAACATAGTAAATTTCAAACGCAAAGAAACAATTAAAAGACAAATCAATCTACACTCACCCCATAATTTCAGAGGGTGATAATAACACAATAACAATTAAAGGGGAAGGTATGAACAATCGTAAACAGAATGTATAACGTCACAAGGATACAACCCACGTATATATAATATTAACAATATAGAAGAAGAACCTAACTAGGAAATTAGTAATACATCACCGGAAGAAACAGAGAAAAGTGTCGGAAACAAAATTTCAGATAAAATAGCCTATACTCATAACGATGAGGACGAAAGAAAACCAGAGATAAACGCACCTTATAGAAAAAGGTCGGGAATTGAAAGTCAGACATACATAGGGAACAAAACTCCACCCAGACAACATCCGTCGTATATATCCCCAGAACAAAAACATAGGTAAGTCGGTCAGAAATGGAAAACCAACCCCGTAAGTTGGGTAAATGCAAATTCCATCGATAACTATTCATACTAGGGTAACGGTAAATGAAATAACAAAACCCAAACCCAAATATGTGGGAAAAACACAAAGGACAGATCTCTTATAGGAAATCGTAAAAAACCACTCGACCAAATCACCACGACTTAAGAGAGTCGAAAACGAACAGACCTTTCGAAAACTAAAGAGGAAGTATAAACTTACTCTAGGAACGACCCATGTCATTAGACCCGACATCCAATAAAAGAAAGTAGTGAAATTCATACAGAACGGTAAGGGAGGACCGGACTTCACAAAGATAACTTTCTAGACGTCCATAGGAATACCCTTAGGGGAACACACAATAAACAACAAAAAGGGAATGACGAAATTTATAAACAAGAAACACAAACTAGAAACAATTAAACTAATTATACACAGAACCCCACAAAACGGAACCCAAATAGGACAAACCTTGAGAGACCCAAAGAACCTGAACCCACTAATAAAGGAAGGGGTAAAATCCCTTAAAAAGTTGATAATAGAGGAGTTCATAAAAGAGTACCAGAAACAAAAACAGAAGAAGAAGACCCTGAGGATATTAAGCTTATCAACCTCGCAAAGTATAACAGGACCTCCAGAGACTCTAACAGGAGTAAAGAAAATTAAGTACAAAGAAAAAAGGAGAGACTGAGTAAATAAAGATGGTAAGATAGAAGATAAAGTGATTAGGATAGAAGACGGAGGTTATAAGATGATAAACAACGGAGGTCTCACAAAGACTAGAGTAAATAACACAATAAGTAATATATAACTGAGAAAAAATAAAGAAGATCAGGAACAATTTGGAAAGAACGTAGAAGAGTTAGAAACAGAGGTCCGATAAATAGTCACTAAGGTAAAACTAAAATTCTAAAACCTAGTAAAAGTGATAGTAATAAGCCTTAAGAAAGAGTCCATCTAAGGGACAGAAAAGGAGAAAACAAACCAAACCAGCCGTAAAGAAGACAAGGAAATGGACGACCCATAAGGAAACACACAGAGAGAGAAAAAAAATTTAAAAATAAAAATGAAATAAAACGAAATGTTACTAAGTACAGTTACATACCGTTTTGGTTAGGAGACAGAGAAGTAGAACCAGTATAACGACGCAAACCGTACCGGAAAGACATAAGACCCTTAAACACCTCAAGAGAAATAATACCTCAAAGGAACGACATCTACCCCAACATAGTCACCGAACAGTTCCAAAGAACCAATCCCTTCGAACACAGTCTCAAGACCACCCACCTCGAACTAAAGAAGAGAGACCTCACGTTACCACAGGTCATTACTCAATACTCTACAGATACCAAACCCTCATTGAAACTCGACGGACATATAACTTCGAGTCCCTACACAAGGACACAACGACCTCTTAAACGCACCATACAGAACGAGACCTTGAACAACCGGGAACCCACCACGAACCAAAGTCACATCCATACCTCCGCTAACTACTCGAGGATAGCTAATTACAAGGAACCTAAGTCCTCAAGAGACTACCAGAGTCCTAAACCTGAATTCGGAGGACGAAGACCAAAAGTCAAAATAAAAATGTCATCGGAGTTCTGAAGAGGTAGATATGTCGTGACTACTATTTTATCGATCCAATTTCTACTTTTCAAAGAGGTGTGACTCCCCGTGTGTCTCCAATGTACCTCTTCTCTTCTCCCTCCCCCATCAATCTCCACCAACCTTACTCTACTCCACCCTAGTTTTCTCCTCTCTCGTTCGATCGGTCATTAGTGAAGGAATACACGCGAGGAGTCAGACCTGACGAGTCTCTATATGTCCCTTCTCCTCTCCCTCCTTCATCTGTCTCCACCGGTCCTCCTATTTTCTCCCTTTACTTTTCCTCTCTCTGTCTAGGTCGGTCATTCCTCAAGGGATTCACAAGAGGTAGCAGATCTTGTGTGTCTCTAAGTGTCTTAACCCATCTCTTCTCTTCCCCCTCCCTCCTCTGTCTCTGTTGGACCACCTCTTTTTCCTCTCAGGTTTCCTCCTCTCTCACCAGTTCGGTCATTAGAGTGAGTCCATTTTAACCCATCGTTTCTAACCCAAAAATTTACATGTTTTAACTGTTGTTTGTGGTTTTTCGTTTCTAATTTTTAGATCTCATCTCCAACCTAAAAGTTTTTATGTTATCATTTCTTTTCTTTTTCTTTTTTTTTGTTTCAGTGCTCTTAATAATTTCTTTGTTGTTGTTGGTGTGTGGTTTTTTTTTTTATATCGCAAACGAAATTTTTATCCCAGAAAAAAAACTTTTCATTATCATCGAATATTTTTAATTTTAATTTCCTCTTTACCTTCTGAATTTTTAAAATTTTTCAATTTTTTTCTTCTTCTTTTTTGTTAGTTTGTTGTTGTAGTTGTTATTTATTTTCTCTTACCAACATTTTTATCATTTCTATATAGACCCTGAAAGAGACCACAACACCCGTCACACCCCAGTGAAGGTTCCGCCAAAGGAGACAAATCGAAGAAGACAAACGACCAGAGAAGTCACAGACTAAAGACGGGACTGTGTTCCGCCCACCACCACCTGCGTAAAAAAAAAAAATCCGAGTGAACAAGTCAGCGTGACACCCCTCCCTCCCTACGACGTTTGTTTATTGTGACCGAACACGAGTGTCACGGAGTCGGTCCGACCCGTACGGGGACGTGTACCGCATGTGGCGAGTCCGAGATGCAACGAGACGGCCCTTGGCAGACTCCGACCGGGATCCGACGTACGTGGAGGGGCCAGATTCGGTGAGTTCGAGTCGAGAGTCCATCGGGAGTCTCCGAGTCTAAGTCAACCCGGACGCAAAACACGGGAAGGGTCCTGGTTCATCGAGTCCACAAACCGCTCACGCCAACGACGCTGAATAGCGGAAAGGGCAGGGACGACGAGTCAAAAGACTCACATGGCGACTACGGCGAACAGTCCACCTACCACTGACAGGTCCTGGGGTTCTTCAGAATCGTTTCTTCGGACGAACGTCAAAGCATCCATTTCAAAGAGGCCCCGACGCTAATGAGGGAAGGTCGGGAAGGCCGAGACCGACGGACAGTGGTCTCCCCCTACCAGACGTCGACCGATAAAGACAAGGTAGGAAACAAGACACGTGTCAGGACCGTCACAGAATACAATCTCGAAAAGCACACTATCGATAGGGTGTCAGACCATACTATCGGGTTCAATCAAACGAGACCAATGTGAGCCCCGTAAGGCCGGGCTAAGAATTTTTCGAGACGTCGGCCGCGGAGGGACGAGTCGGGGGTGAACGATCACCGTCTACATCCGTAGACGCGACGAGGAGGCGACCCCCGTAATGGCAACCCGAGTATTAGACAACCAAAATTAATAAATAAATAAAAAAGAAGGGACAATACAACGGGAGACACGAAGGTTCCGAGCGGTGTCTGAGTCGTCGCTCTCACAAAGGACCACAAACCTTTGAATAGAGAAAAATTCTGCGGGAAGGACCCTGCCTCGAGGGAGGGATGGAGGAAACAGAGAAAAAAGCAGAAAATATAAAAAAGGATGGACAAAAACTTATGTTACTAGACGAAAAGACCCACGGACTACAGGAGACGGTCGTAAGTCTTCAACAAAACATCTTAAATGAGTCGTAACTTTACAAGAAAACTACTTAAACACCCCCTCTTTCACCAGAGGGGTAGGATAAGGAGACAGTAGAATCCTGGCGGGGAGCTATAATCAAAAACTTTCAACTCAAAATTCGGTCGAAAACGTGAGAGGAGAAAGGAAAAAAAATTTTAAAGTTATATGTATCACCTACACCGAATACCGGTACATGACCAATCATATCCCTTTTTCGTGGGACTTTGATCACTGTACCTCCTGGCAACCTTATTTGGTAACACCCACAAAGATTAAGTAAAAAATTAAGTTAATACAAACGACACAACGAGACTGTTAAAATATACAGTTGAACTAACCCGACCAGACAGACTGAGAAACACAAGGGTATCTGAGATTGGACGGTCGAAGGAGACAGACACTTTAAGAGGTCCGTTCTTAGGACCTCACCCATTGGTAAGGGAAGTCCCTTAGAAGGACTGGGTCCCTAACTTGGGGCCAGAAAACGTAACGTCTGTCTATGAAATGGTAGACTCGGTGGTCCCTTCGGGACGGACCCGATTCGTTACGGGTTTATCGATCATTTTCTGGTAAAACTTACTTCACACAGAGACTCCCATAAAGACCTACTTCAATAGTGAACTTAGTCATCTGTCTCATTTCTTCTAACGGAGGTGGTGATACTCACCCATAGTAGGTTAGGTGACTCCCGGACTTATCTTGTCTTTTCATCTGTCTTCCACTTAAGTGAAAGAGACGAACGCCACTCCGTGACAAAGAGGAAAAGAACACATAACCATGAAGGCCAAAAGTCTGAAGGTCGAATCTGAACTTGATGTGACCACTAGAGGTCCAACAGTTCTGAAGACTAAACATAACTTAAAATGGTGCTCGTAATGACAAAGAGGTCGACGTCTACTGTTTAATACCATTAAGAATCGAAGGTTTTGTTGTACTCGGTTTAGGAAATTATATAGAGAGTATAGACATAGATATATAATATAGTAGATACATAACATAACAAAGACAAAGAGATCGTTAGGGACTGATTATATCGTTGTCCGAAAGGACCATCGAGTCACCGTTTCTTGGACGGACGGTTCGTCCTCTGAGTCCAAGCTAGAAACCCAACCCTTCTATGAGGTCTCTTCCTTTACCGTTGGGTGAGGTTATAAGAACGGACCCCTTTAGGGTACTTGTCTCCTCGGGCCATCCGAACTCAGGTACCCATTGTTTTTTCAACCCGTACTCAATCACTGCTTTGTTGATGTTTTTGTTATATCTTATAAAAGGGTACTACCTGTAGACGGTAATCTCTCGTCCTGGTCAACGTGTTAAACATCCCGGATCACGTTTACACTCAATGACTTACGGTGACTTGAGTAGTGATACGAGTCAGTACAGACTGAGAAGTCGCTGTGGTACCTCACATCGGATTAACCAAGAAGGTAGACACCTTAAAAGATCCGTTCTTATGACCTTGTCCAACGGTCACTTGGTATGTGTATTCATATGTTTTAAGTCCCTTAAGGGACCACCAGGACACCAATCCTGAACGACGAAAGTGACGATCCACTTTCAAGTTAGGGACTATCCCCTTGATCCTAGGACGTTTCGACATGTGGTTTGGGGTTTTTATTTTTTATTTTTCTGTTCTAAGTTCAATACATATTAAATGTTAATTTTTTAGAATAGTTATTATAATTTTACTAATATCGTCTCAGAATCTGTTTTATAACCAGGAGAAATCGTACCCCGGAAAACACTGACATATATAACGTACTAGTACTTCAACTGGAACAATTTGTCCTTTATTTGGGTACATCATAATTCCGTAATCCTAAAACCACATTAAATAATAGTGTCACATTAACTTGTATAGGACTGATTATTTCTTTACTTCTTCCAAATTGACTTCTTCACTGAAGGATTCGACTATAGATAATCCTTAATCGGTTCACTTGTCTACTCTTATGAGATCCTCTTCTTTAATGTATACGATTATGGTAAAGAGTCCTCTCTAGTACTGTCTGTGTCATATATTTATGGGACAACAACAACAAGTCAGAGGACAGTACAGGTTGAGACGTTTGGGTACCTGACGTCGTACGGTCCGGAGAGACAGGGAGTAGTAGAGGGTTTCTAACGGGTTTAAGTACGGGTAACGTAACCACTACGGTAGGTCGGTAGAGCAGGAGACTACGGGAACTAAGGAAGACAGGAGTTAGAAAGGGTTGTAGTCCCTGAAGAGGTAACTCAGTCGACAAGTGTAGCCTACTGGTTTTATGGTCTCAAAGTTGAAGTCGTAGTCAGGAAGGTTCGTCATAAGACCCAACTAAAGGAAATTCTAACTGACCAAACTAGAGGGATGAAAGGTTCCCTGAGAGTCCTCAGAAGAGGTCCTGGTTTCAAATTTCCGTGGTTAAGAAACCGTAAGACGGAAGAAACACCAGGTCGAGAGTGTTGGTATACACTGGTGACCCTTCTGGGGTCGGAACTGATATGACTGGAAACAACCGTCTCATTACAGAGACGAAAAGTTGTCTGACAGATCTTCGTTAACAGAAGACTAAAGTACCGACGTCACTAAAATCTCGGGTTCTTCTCCTTTAAACAGTAATGAAGGTGGAAAGGGGAAGATACACGGTATTTCATTACCCCGGTCAACGGTAAAAGAATAAATAAATAAATAAAAATAAAATAAATAAATAAATAAAAAGAAGACCTTAATTGAAATAAATAAATAAAAAAATGAAATAAAATGAAATGTTATGACATAACCAAAACGGTATGTATAAATAAATAAAAATTTTATATCAAAATGTGACCGAGAAAGTGAGAGGAGGAAGTAAGGGTATTTCTCCGAGAAATCAAGAAGAAGTGAGAGACGGTAATCTCACCATAGTAGGTGTACAGACTCGAATAACTATAAAGAGGGTGGATAGAGCTAAGTTTGAACATTGAGTAGGTCGGGTCGTAAAGAGTACTACACGAACCGTATATCCAATTTGTTTGTCCCACTGTCGTCTGTCGGGACAGGATGAGGAAAGAGTCAGAATTTGGTTAGTCAATAAGACATGTCCCAAGATTGACCACGAAGAACTGGGTGTATGTCCAAAGAGTCCTCTGTCCATTCTACCTGACTATAAGAGTAGAGAAATTCTCGAAAGGGGACAAACAATAATAGGTACGTGAGTTTCCGAAATGGTATCAACTACTATGTCCCATCTACAAAAGGACCTTAAGGGAACGAAGACATACTGGGTCCCTTTCAACCGTTACACTAAAGACCAAGAAGACGAAAAAGATTAGGGTCCAACCCGTAGACCTTCGAGAACCAATCGTATTACGACTTCGGATCGTACATTCTAAAATTCATACCGGAATGATCGTACCCTCTACTCACGTTAACAGGCTACCAATCGTGTAAGAAACCATGATGGGAAGAACCCTTAACCCTACTCCTAACTAGAAAAGGTCTCTATGGGATAAACAACCTATAAAGATGAACAGGGAGGTTTTATGAGAAGTGGTAGGTCGAAAGACGGAACCTTCAACTAGACTCACGGTACGATTTAGTGAAGTCAGTACAGGGAGAAACGCTGGGGTACCTGACGTTGGAAGGTCCGAGGAGACAGGTACCCTAAGAGGTCCGTTCTTATGACCTCACCTAACGGTACGGGAGGAGGTCCCCTAGAAGGACTGGGTCTCTAGTTTGAGCGTAGAGAGTTCAGAGGATGTAACCGTTCGTTAAATAAGTGGTGATCGCGGTGCACCCCTTTACTCGACTAGCCGATGTTGTCACCCAAGGGAATAGAGACGGAATATGAAAAAATCCAAAACCGGTCACACCTAGGGATTGGTTTTTGTTTGTTTGATTGATTTCCCTCCTATTTCTTCAGTTCTATAAGTAAAAAGACTGAGGGAGAGACACCCCAATGGAGTCGACTACAGAAAAGTGTTTTCCAGAACCAAAGAGAATTCAGAAAGAATTACTCTAGAGAGAAAGGTCAAAAGTATTTATGAGAAGAGAGTGTTACAGAAACCAGGTTTCCTGTCGTCGTGAAACCCCCACACCAAAATTAGTATATAAATATTTATCAAGTGAATAACTCTGGAAAATTTAAGAGAACAAAATTTTCAACAGTATAACAAAGGTGAACCTAGGTCATTACTACTACGGTCATAGTCTCTTGTGTTCCTACACGTGCGAAACTCTACACCAATCTCCGTCACATGTCAGGTCGGTTACGTCTAAGTACTCCTATAAAATTCGTCAAACAAATAGTAAAAAATTTTCCATAAATAAATAAATACCGACACAACCCAGAAGTAACAACGTGTAACCAAAAGAGATCAACACCGCTCGTCCCAGAGGAGAGATCAAAACACAAACCCAAAGAGAACAACTCCTCGTGTCCAAGATCCCGAACGACCGAAGTCATCAACACCGTGTGTCCGAATCAACGGAACTTCACGTACCTTAGAAGGACCTGGTCCCTAGTTTGGTCACAAGGGACGTTACCGTCTGTCTAAGCATTGGTGACCTGGTGGTTTATTCAGGACAAATATTAAAAATTAAATTCGGTGACTACATGTACAACCTCCGTTCGATATTTACGTCCCTGTGAGTCATCTTCTATTGATGATCATGTATAATACAAACTTCGTTTGTTCTTGCATCTGAGTCCAAGTCACCTATATGATTACGAACCTGGGATGTACCAATTTAGGTAAAAAAAGATATTTCAGTTCGTGTTCTGAGTACAGTAATGAGACGTCTCTAATTAATGTCATGTATACTCATTCGTTTATTACATTGGTTAAGTCTCGGAATAGATGTCCTCTTGTTTTCACATATTAGTCTTTTTATTAAGATTTTCCTGTTGGGACCTCCATTCTTTCGTGTACAAAAATCCAAAATTAGTAGAGGTTTGATATTCATTAATGGACATTAAAGTCCCACTTAGAATTAACGTAATGGGTCAAATATTAAAAGAGTGAGATGTTTCTTTAAGTGTGATATGAATAAAATGTCAATCTTTTTCTTAATAATTTCGATGGTCACCTCGGCATCCAAACATGGAGTAACACCAATTGTTACGATAGAACAATCTTATGAGACTTATCGTTAAATCAGTATGATAGATAAAGACAGGTTAGTACGGATAAATGATTCGGGTTCTTTATACAGAGAAAAACCGGTCCAAATACAAAATCCGAAGGGGTCACCGAGTCTGTAATTTCTTAAACAGATCGTTACGTTCTCTGAACCCAAACTAGGGACCCAGTCCTTCTAGGGGACCTCCTCCCGTACCGTTGGGTGAGGTCATAAGAACGGACCTCTTACGTTCCTCCTCGGACCACCCGATGTCAGGTATCCCAACGTTTCTCAACCTGTACTGTCTTCGTTGAATCATCCGTACGTGTGTAAAATCTTTTTCTACAAATAACATATGGTAGAACTATCCTTGACTTAGTACGATGGAGAAGTTACGGAAGGACGTCTAGTGTATAACTACGAGATCGAGGGTGACACGGACATTAGTTTCCATTCTGGAAATCCTCTAATGACAACAGGTCAACGATTCAGAACAGACTGAGAAACATTAGGGTACCCGATGTCGTGTGGTCTGTTGATTCCAATTTATTCTAGTAAACCCAGCCAGAGATTAGACTATACTAAAGACCAGAATATTATTTTCCTTCTCGAGAGAGAGAGAGGTGTGCGACGTCTCCTTTCAGGTGCACTCCTACGTCCTTCTTCGCCCAACAGACGTTCGGTCCTTCTCTCGAGAGTGTTACCTGGTGTAGATGGTGATGGAACTAGACCCTGAAGGTCAGAACTATTGATTCTTTTATTTAAAGACACTAAATTAGATATGACGACGACGATTCAGCGAAGTCATCACAGGTTGAGGCACGCTGGGGTGTCTACCGTCGGGTGGTCCGAGGGGGCAGGGACTCTAAGAGGTCCGTTCTTGTGACCTCACCCAACGGTAAAGGAAGAGGTTACGTACTTTCCCTTTTCACTTTCACTTCAGCGAGTCATCACAGGTTGAGAATCGCTGTGGTACCTGACGTCGGATGGTCCGAGGAGGCAGGTACCCTAAAAGGTCCGTTCTCATGAAGAGGTATTAGTCATGATCGAACACCATAAACAATATTGTCGGACTCGATCGACTACGTTTGAAGTAACATTTTGATATCTATTATCTTTTTCTTTTTATTAAGAACAAAGGGGATGGAATTATGTGGGATACATTGAAAACAGAATTACCGTTTGACCTAGACATAGTCAAACCCAGTGTTCGGACCTGACCCCTCTATCTTCGTACTTATTTTATTACAGTACGGGACCGTGGCGAGACGAGAGGAGAAAGATTTCGGTCTACCGATTACCAGGATGGCGTCCTGAGAGAGCTTCTGATAACGATAGTATACTTAGTGAACCGTCATCGAAAGAAGGGGAAGTGGTCAACGGTCCCGTTGAGTTCATAACTAACGACAGAAAAACAAAGACACTCAAGGGAAACGAGGTAAAAGACTCAAACGACTCTATACAAATATCCTTCGTTATACATACACACACACCACCCCCACCCACAACGAACATACATATACTCTGTAAGAAAAAGTGTACGTGATTAGACTGTGTACAAACAAAAAAGGGGTTTATATTGATCACCTGGTGACTGGTAGAAACCTGACACGTTTAAGAAATTGTCTTCATCTAGACTTGAAGTGACATGAAAGATCCTAATAAGTACCTGAAAGTCCCGTGCACCGGACGATCCTGAGACTCTATCCCATATTTGTCAGTGACCCTTTATTAAGGGTGCAACAGACAGTTTCATATGCAGGAAATAAATTAACGTTCATTCTCTATACGAAAGCCTCTTCCGTTACCGTGAGGTGAGGTCATGAGAACGGACCTTTTAGAGTACCTACCTCCTCGGACCATCTGACATCGGGTACCCCAGCGATTCTCAGCCTGTACTGACTCGCTGAAGTGACGGTGAAAAGTGAAAATACGTAACCTCTTCCTTTACCGTTGGGTGAGGTCACAAGAACGGACCTCTTGGTGTCCCTACCCCCTCGGACCACCCGACGGCAAATACCCCAGAGTGGCACAGTCTGTGCTGACTTCGCTGAATCGTCGTCGTCGTTCTCTATACGAAATAAAGGACTTTTTTTGTGAGTGATGATTATCACATAATCAAATAAAAGGAATACGAGGTTCGAGAGTAAATTCGGGTAGGTTTCGTTACTGATTCATATTCTAATCTTTAGTTTCTTTAAAGAAGATCGAGACCGAGACGGTGACAGATCCAGTTGTCTAAACCTGTAACAGTAAGTCGTAAAAACAAACGGAGTAAATAAGTAATTTGTAATAAGTTCCTGTGTGACAAACAGTCTACGACACGTCACTATCTCTTTCTTTTTATTCGTCTTTGTTCACCTATCTTTTTCCTTAGATTTTGACGGGTCAGGATCCTCTTAAATTTCGGAACACACACGAATCCACGAGTCAGCACAGGTTGAGAAACACTGGGGGTACCTGACATCGGGTGGTCCGATGAGACAGGTGCCCCGAAGAGGTCCGTTCTTATGACCTCACCCAACGGTACCCAATGGGTCCCTAGTTTGGGTCCAGAAGACGTAATGTTCGCCTAAGAAATGGTAGACTCGACGGGCCCTTTTGGAACATCCTTTCTGTTTCGTAGTGTTAATTCAGGTCGACTGTAGTCGGACCCTTAGTGTCGAAAATACCCACATTTTACACACCAGGTACTGGTGACGTGGTCCATCAGTAAGAAATCTTCGTCGTTTCTCCTACTTTTTAAGCACAAACTCAATGTCCCTTTCCCCCGAAAAACACAACAAGCCACTATTTCTTGGGTGGAGAGTTACGTCCTCTATATTCTCTACACCCAAATTGGGAACCCAATCCTTCTAAGGAACCTCTTCCCTTACCGTTGGACAAGGTCATAAGAACGGACCTTTTAGGTTACCTGTCTCCTCGGATCACCCAATATCAGGTGTCCCAACGTTTCCCAATCTGTACTGACTTCGTTGAATCGTGTGTCCGCGTCTCTTTTTCTCCTCTCTCCTCCCAGTACCTCCTCTTCGACCTGACATATCTGTAGACCAGAAGACGTCCTGGAATCCCTACTTAGACTCGACGTCGGACCTCTTTGAACTCTGTGATATCCCCTATGACGACGAAATCAACTCTCGTAGTGTACTAAGACAGTAGAATAACCAAACCGTCGAAACCCGACGGGATCTAAAACATGGGTTTCGTTCTGAAGTAAGAGGGTTCTCCTCCCTCTGAAACACCGTCCATCTTTCCCTCTACTCTTTGAATAGTCTAGGTTATTTACGGGTCTTCTATCTTTTCATCTCTGAACTCCAACCCCCTCGTCATAGCCTCCGTTCCTAAGTAGGAAAGTAAGTGGTACAGGTGTCATAAACTCTTTACCCACTTAACAGAAACGTCCTAGTACTTATATTTACCTTGATTCCATCGTTTACTTATGCTTACGATTATGTTAGAGTCACAGACACCTTGGACTTACCCCTATACGTCCATTATATGTCTTAATGATGATTGTGTATCTTTCATAGACCCCGAAGAGTTCACCACGATCACCTTTTCTTGGACGGACAGTTACGTCACTGCCCCCAAGCTAGGGACCCAACCCTTCTCGGAGACTTCTTCCTTTACATAAGAACGGACCTCTTAGGGTACCTGTTTCCTCGGACCGTCCGATATCAGGGATCACAGCGTCTCAGTCTGTACTGAACCGTACGTGTACGTTTTTCATAGATTACTGACACCCATGTTTGTCGATACTCCAGTGAATTCCACCACCTTTATTATTGAGAACCTTTCAAACTCCCTCCTTAGTTCTCCTTTTTGATATCAACTAATAAAAGAATTTCTATCTTGTTATGTAAAGTGTGTCCCTTTGTCCTCTATAAAGTAAAGTAAAGTTTTACTGGTCCTATACTTCTTTGTACCTGTTTATTACTACCGTAGAACTTTCTCACGTTCATGATCTTTTGGGTTACTGGTACAAAATTTGTTTCTTCAACGAAAAATACCGTATTGTTCATCGAGTGTTATCCCTCAACCACGTATACTAAGTTCCTTACTTAATACGTTGAAATACTAACGTTCCACCGACGACGTCGAGGTCGAAAGTGTGTATAAGAAATCAAGTCTACTTCTCCTCTATGGTTTACCAATATGGCCGATAGGAGGAAATGGACCTTTCTATGACGATCTTCGGAAGGAGGGAAGAGGATACTGAATTCGATCTAGAGTCGGACCTATATGGTGTAAATAAGAGAAAGTTCGGAAGAGGTGAAAGTGTAGACATTCGTTGTTCCGTAAGACCCTTTCGTTTATGAATCGACTCTTGTAACGACACAATATTTTGTTGCTGTTGTTGTTTCAAGTAATCCTTCCTATTTTCCTACTTGTTTGTCCCTTCTCCCTCTTTACTGTACTGAATCAGAAACCCTACCTTCTACCCCACTAAGACACTTTATGCGTTATCAGATTAGAAAATTGAAATGCTAAGATATTCCGGGGAACAGTTATTAGGAATTATAAATTCTAGGAATAAGCTTGTACTCGTTAAAAGAGGACGAACGAGACGAAAGGGATTTCGAGTTGTTTACATCCTGTGACTCGAGACGAAGGAGGAGGAGAGGACAGCGTCGGTCACGGGTCCAGAAACCGGTGTGTTTTTACTGGAATTGATTTTCGTCGGATACAAATGTTCTTGTCACAGACACTACCTAGGTCGTAGGACCTCCCTGTTACCCGGTTCATTTCATGGGTCTCCGTCCCTTAAGACCAGTTTAGGGTAGTGTCTACGCGATACGACGAAACACATTGAGAACCACAGACACGACCACAGTGTGTCTCTTAAGATTTTATTATCTTACTTTTGCCATTGTAAGATCCCAGGGAAGACCAAGATACCAATAAAGAGCTGAGTAAAGTAATTTAAGGAGGTTCATACATGTAGGTAATACTGACAAAAGAAAAAAAAAATTTCTGACTAGATCAATGTATATTACCCCCTTTTTAGTTCCGTTTTGTAACGGAAATAATCCTCTTCATACCTAAAGATTCAATCGATCTAAATGTCAGAGAGACGACGATTACTAAAACGACGTTTCTTCGAATAATTTGTTGTGGGGGGGGATCAAACTCCCAGTACGTAAATATACTTTCGTCAGGGGGAATGCCGAGACAGTCTTCAAAACTTCAGAACCCGAAAACCCATTAAGAGAACAAAGGAAGTCTCGTGTAAAGACGGGTCCTTCGAATCTCGACGACGGAAGTACAAGGATCTGTCAGTGTTTATAGAAATTCACAGACAGTCCGTACTGACACGAATATTCTTACTCCTCCGACCGTTAACTCAAGTCCCTTTATTACTGGAGAGACAGTAAATAGTAGTTATATGGGAACTGTTATCGTGTATGTCCGCGAGACGACCTGTGTCTACGGTTCGATCCGAGGAGCTGATCGTAGGATCGTCGAGACAACAAATAACGAGAAGAACCTAGTGAAGGAAATAAATTAAAACCGTTCAATGGTTTCAATTTCTTCTATGAACGACGACAACACCGGCTCTAGTCGGGTGAACAGTTTGTTTGCCTAACACTCTAAAAGCCCCTTAAACGAGTCACGGTCCCTGGTTTCTGTTGTTACAAGTTACTACCTCCGTTAGAAATAACGACACTCACACCTCGTACGACAAAAATGTCCTCTCGACACTGTAAAAAGATTGACCTAACGTAGACGTGAAAATTTTCTGTCTGTTGTCCTCATAGTGACTCCTATTATCTTAGACTCCGACCTTTCGGAAGTATAAAATAATCCCGTCCCGACGTAACTAAGGTAAAGAAATTCAGTGACCTCACAATAAAGTGTAAGATCACAGACGTATTGACATAACGGAAACAAAGAGTCAAGGTAAATTTTAAGGGACCGTATAGTTTCGATCACTTACAGTCACTTCTATTGATAGTTGTACATTATTGAAGGTTGATGTCCTTACACATCGAACTTTTGTGAATTTACTCGTCCAGAAAGACATTATTCATCCTCGGTTCCCTCCTCTTTAATTGAGGTTGATGTGACCTACATACAGTCTAAAGTAAACCCAAAACTGACACGTATCTGTATCCGTAAATAGTATCTGTTAGTTCCTTAACCTCATCCAAGGTCACTTTTTATTCCGAAGTATTTGGTTAACCCTCTGGGTATCCTATGTAGTGTCTTTCGGAAATATAGTTGATCGGAGTTTTTGAACATCCTAGAACCCTTTCCGATCATTCCTTTAGGAGTTACTTTTAAATTAAATCATAGAACGAATCTTAAGGTAAGAACAAACACATTGATTGACATTCTTTGAATAACTTCGTTGTTAAATGACAGTGGGAAAAATATATGATTGTAAAATTGACCAAAATTTATATTGACATAAATAAATGAGTAAATAAAAACGGACACGACCCAGAAACAATGACGAACCGAAAAGATACCAACGTTCAAGAGTGACGGAGCCGCAGAGGACACCGTCCCGTGTCCGAGATCCCGTGTCCGAGTTATCAACACCACATGTCCGAATCGACGAGACCCCGTACACCCTAGAAGGACCTAGTCCCTAACTTGGGTACAGAGGACGTGACTGTCCACCTAAGAAATAGTGACTCGGTACTCCCGTCTGGGATGATAGTTGAAATAACAAAGAGATTCAAGGGGTACTCCGAAGTCAGTCTACAACCGTCCCAGACCTAAGAAAACTTCCGAGTTACCCTTTATGTTCTTGAGACGAAGTCAGGGTACATATAGCAAAAAGACTTTACCCGGTTGAATCCCGGTGGATCCGTAAAAAGAGAGGTACTGTGGAGGAGTGTACCGACTGAACCCATCGGTGTCTTGTGCCGTAGGAGTCCTTCGACCGGGAAGGACCTCGTACACAAGACTCTCTGGTTCTATCTTTGAGACTCTCAAAAATACTGGATCGTAGTCTTTAGTCTGTCATAAGAAAGACAGTGTACGATAAATAATGTTCACTTAGTGTTCTCAGTCGGGTCTAAGTTCACTTCCTTTGATAGGTCCCCGCACTCATAATCCTCCAAACCAACAAACTCCAGGTAGAAATCTCTGGTCGACAACAAATCAGCGATTCGACACAGACTGAGAAACACTGAGATATCTGACGTCGTGCGGTCCGAAGGGACAGGAAGTGGTAGAGGGTCTCAAACAAGTTTGAGTATAGATAACTCAGTCACTGTGGTAGGTTGGTGGAGTAGGAGACAGAGGTGAAAGAAGTGGACAGGAGTTAGGAAGGGTCCTAGTACAGAAAAGGTCACTCAGTCGAGAAGTGTAGTCCACCGGTTTCATAACCTCGGAGTCGAAATCGTACTCAGGAAGGTCACTAATAAGTCCTAACTATAGGAAATCCTAACTGACCAACTAGAGGAACGTCAGGTTGCCTGAGAGTTCAGAAGAAGTCGTGGTGTCAAGTTTTCGTAGTTAAGAAGCCACGAGTCGGAAGGAATACCAGGTCGAGAATGTAGACATGTACTGATGACCTATTTGGTGTCGAAACTGATATGTCTACGTTCTCTGTTCGATGGTCTTTGAAATCAAGTAATCGATTTACTTTACAATGTAGAATTTCTTAGACGGACGTTAACGTACTCTAGGGATCCAGTCCTTCTGAGGGACCTCCTCCTTTTACCGGTGAATAAGATCATAAGAACGGAGTTCTTGGGGTACCTATCTCCTGAACCACCCGATGTCAGGTGCCCAAACGTTTCTCAACCTGTACTGACTCCTGCTTGTGGGATACACGGTTCGCGAAATGATTCATTACATTTTTTCACAAAGAAAATTGGAAAGTTTTTAGGTTACTCAAACTATCATAGTAAAAGAATTAAAATGTCTGTTTTAATAACTAAATGATTTCCTTTAGATATCGTTTGGTATCATCTTAAGACTCCACCACAGTACTAGAGACGAGATATCACAATGAGAACACTGAACAAGACAATGAACCGTTCCCCTGAATAGTCTAAAGTAATTTAAAGGATTAGTCAACTGGAATAATATTCCTCTATAATTGAGGTTGATGAAACACCCGTACAGTCTAAATTAAACTCAATACTGTCAAGTATCTGTATCCGTAAGTGGAGACTACCAGTTCCTGGACCTTACACAAGCTTACTTATTAGTTAGAGGTATTTGGTTTACTTTCTGTTTATGGGATACAATGTCTCTTGGAAAATAGTTGATCGGAGTTGTTAGTGTATCCTTGATTCAAGAACATATTATCCCCTGAGAATATATTGGTGTGACCTTCGTCTTCCCTTTCAGTCTCTACTCTTTGGATACTTTCTAAGGTTCCCAGTAACGACTGGAACTTCTATCTCCTCCGCCATACTTTTCTGACAACTCGTCTAAAATCCTCGACCCTCTGCGACCAGTTGTCAGTTATTTCCTTTGTCCCTAAAGTCGGGATGTAAAAGTCCCTTGATGTAAGACGATTCATGGGCGTACTTAAATTTTTTTTTTAATAAACCGACGTAGTTCAAAATCAATATTGTACGTCCTAGAATCAACACAGTACGTCCTAGAAAGTAACTCCGTGTACTTAAAAGATCACCATCACGGACCCGAGTCTTCAATACCGTGAATCAACGAGACGTCGTACACCCTAGAATCAAGGAGTTGGTTCATAGTTTGGGTACGGGGGATGTAATACTCCACCTAAAAATTGGTGACTTGGTGGTCTCTTCAGGGTCATGTACATACGTGAAACTTCGACCAAGAAGGGTTCTCAGAAATGTACTCTCAAGTCGGACTGATTGTGAATCTAAAATCAGAACACTAGGTAATACGTCTCTTGAGTCGATTTGGACGGACCAAAACTTGGATGTCTGGAACCCGTAACAAAGTTCAGTGTCTCAAGACCATCAAAAAATCCATCGTTAAAACATTGTTAATCCATTGATTAAACCATGGACACTCTTACAAGAACGATAGTGTGAGAACGAGTTACAGGTAAGAAAGTTTCAGAATAAGATGATGGAAACGTAGTTTAAAAAAGTCACTTAACAAAGATCATTGAGGTAAAGTGTGTTTAGAACAGAGTCTTGTACTAAGACCGTGCAAACTATATTATATCAACAATTGTTTCCACCAAATCTTTTATCTACCGGTCTTGTCTTAAGACCTCACTCCAGTGAATGGTCGGTCTATCGTTAATGCCCACTTTTAATCTACCTACCATTGAGGACCACGTTGTGACGGAAGTCAAGTCAAGTCAACGAGTCGTCGCAGACTGAGAACCTCTGGTACACCTGACGTCGTGCGGTCCGAAGGGACAAGTAGTGGTTGAGGACCTCGAACGAGTTTAAGTACAGGTAGTTCGACCACTACGGTAGGTGGGTAAGATAGGAGACAACAGGGGAAGAGGAGGACGGGAGTTAGAAAGGGTCGTAGTCCCAGAAAAGGTTCCTCAGTCGAGAAACGTAGTCCACAGGTTTCATGACCTCAAAGTCGAAGTCATAGTTAGGAAGGTCACTTATAAGTCCTGACTAAAGGAAATCCTGCCTGACCAACCTAGAGGAACGTCAGATTCCCTGAGCGTTCCTAGAAGAGGTTATGGCGTCAAGTTTTCGTAGTTAAGACACGAGTCGAAAGAAATATCAGGTCGAGAGTGTAGGTATGTACTGATAACCCTTTTCAGTACATCGAAACTGATGAGTACATTAGTTTCAGTATCGAAACTGATCTGTCTGGAAACAGTCGTTTCGTTACAAAGATGAAAACTTATACGACAAATCCAACCAGTATCGAAAAGAAGGTTCCTCGTTCTTAGAAAATTGAAGTACCGACGTCAGTGGTAGACTTCACTAAAACCTCGGAGGTTTTTATTTAGGAGAGGGAAAAAGGTAACAAAGGGGAACATAACAAAGGGTTGTGACGAAATGTTAATGGTTTTACAAGGTAGACCGCTTGACCCTACCCTTCTTCCTCCTTCTCCCACATAACGGAATCCGTTATAGAGATTGTAAATTCATTATATCCCCTTTGACAATAAAAATCTTTACACCTTAACCAACGAAAAAACGACCCACAGTCAATACTTTTCCTTTCGTTTACTGTTCGAGTCCAGTCAGTTACTGTTGGTTCCTGTACTATACTTTCACTTTTCCGAAGTTACCGTAGTGGGTATCGCTGAGAGTAGTGGACATCGGTCTCTCATCTAGTACGACTTCTAATCCGGGTCTGAACTCTCATTTATACTGTCTCGATGTTTGTCACTACTTCAGTGTCGGAACCGTTCAGAGATTTCAATCTCTCTCTCACCCTAGGATACTTTACAATACCTTTATAAACTCACTCACATGAACTTATGCAACTTGGGTTCTATTGCAACTTAGAAGACACAGAAGTCCTCACCGAATGAATGATAACGAACTCCTATCGTTGGAAAGGAAAGGATTTCTGTCACGTCTTCGTAGAGAGACGGACACTAGTACGACGTACGTACGATAACGAAGTCAGTACAGGGTGAGAAACGTCGGAGTGTCTGGTATCGCGTGGTCCGAGGAGACGGGTACCCCAAAAGGGTCGTTCCTATGACCTCAACCGTAACGAGAGGAGGTCCCCTAGAAAGGTTGGGTCCCTAGTCGGAGAGTACAGAGGACGTAGAGGACGGAACGTCCACCAAAGAAATGGTGACTCGGTGGTCCTTTCCGGTGCCAGTACGACGTTAGAGGGGATCTTCATGCGGAGGAGTGACCTGTGGTTATTGCTTCCAGTTCAGGATCCTACCAGGTCGACCCTTCATGACTGAGATGATTCCCTCCTATCCTCAATAAGTGGTTGCCTTGTTATTCTGGATCTTCCATACATCGTTGGTCTTAGTTCTTTTGAACTGATCCTGAACTTCCACTATCTGTTTCACTCAGTATATATTTCGACCGTACCCACCTAACCTACTATGATCCCAAAGAAAAAACACTAAGTCTCAGTTGTAGAATCGTTCCCAAACCAGAACTATGTAACAACTCAACCGAGAACCTTTCGACCTTTATTATTAGGTGTAATTTCATGGATCTCTACCATCTTGACTGTAAACTGTCTTACAACTCCTTCCTAGTCTTCATGAGTGTCTCCATTTATACGTTCTTATATAGATAACATACTCGAGTTTGTTGGCTGATTCGTCGATGTAAAGAACTTTCCCGGGTCCTCTGTGAAGAAAGTGATTCTTTTCGTGAATCTCTCCTTGGTCTCTATACCTTTGAGTCACCATCTTACTATCGATAGGTAATCTTCTACTGTAATTACTATCCTTTACAACACTTGGACTCGAGAACAATATCCTTACTATCCAAATGTCTTGTCGTCCTCGGTCCACCTTCGTAAATTGGAAGTCTGTGTCCTACTCATATAGATTGTAATGTCCATCACTCCAACTTTACTTTTGGTCAACAGAGACTGGGTGGTCCCAGATAACACTACCGATTATGTGGTGTGGGAGGGATTCTTGGTCTATATATCTCTTGGTTAATTCACATTGAATTATATATATTAGTTCTTTCTAACTTCCGTCTATTTGACTATAATTGGTGGAGTCACCTTTTAGTAATAAGAGGTGGGTCAAAGGTCTGGAATTGAACTGACTTTTTCTATGTCCGCGTAAACTTCTTCTTAGGACTTTACGTTATCCTTAAGTAGGTTGGAATGCGTTTCCCTAGACACAGGTAATCCTATTCCACTTATACGTCTTAAAAAGTTTCAACAACCAATGGTTCTTGGGGTTTAGGGGAGCACGGGTGGGTAACATCATCTTACGGTCCACCATTTACTCTAGGAACAGGTTAAGATCTCTTTTGTGTCAGAATAGAACACCAGTAAGGACGAGAGGTTTGGACTCTGACCAAACAAAACCCCCCCTAACGTCAAATAAAAGTCTGTGTGAGTCCCACACCCTCCACCGGCCGACAGAGGTAGACGTAGGGGAGGGACGTAAATTAGTTCTTGAGGAGAGGAGACTGGAGACTTAGGGCGTCGACATGTTCAATCTACTCCGTTAACATGGGGTGGTAGTCCTCCCCGAGTCCGTCCACACCCCACGTCTCTCATCTCCAACCCCCGTCTCAAGTTCATCAGTGTCAAGGGGATACGTATGGGGGTCTAATGTGACACGGGTCCGGTGTCCCCTATGAGGGTTGGAACCCCATGATCGCCACAATTGTCGGGAAGAGAGTGAGTCTTTGAAGTTCTACACGAGGGGTGGGACGAATGGGACTATTGTTGTTTGGTGTCGGGATTTGGGACATCAGGTCCACTACACTCCCGGAGTCGTGAGGTGAGTAGGTTCTGTGGACGGAAGGAAATAGCCCTCACTATCCCCACACCACTCGAAGTGACGCGAAGTGACCGCACCCTAGTTTACTATCGTCCCCTCTCCTTCCCTCCCGTACTCCTGGTATCCTCCGTCCGAACCGTCCGCGACTCGAGACCAGACATGGGGGAGGTGTGAGTGACGTGGGGGGATGGGGTGACTTAGAGACTTTCAGGTTCACGTTTCCGTTATGCCCGGTACCCCCACCACCACCCGTCCCCCGTCTCTCACCCTTGTCCCCAACCACCCCTCTCGGCTCGTCGTGGAGTAGGGTAGGGGTGGTCAGGACAAGGACCCCCTGTACTACGAATCCTTCTCGGTCCTTGACCTGAGATCCGGGTCGAAAGTTCAAGACGGAAGGTCTTGACGACTTAAGCCCTCTTCTTATCTCGATGATTGGGGGTGTGGGGTCTACAGACCCGAAATCCGTCTCACCTCCCTTACCGCCTACAGGAGGGTTCCTATTAATATTTTCCGATGTTGGGAATTGTTGAGGAACCCCTCTTCGCCAAGGGTCGGAAAACGAAAGGGTTCAATAGTCACAGGGAGTGTCGGTCGTCTGTCCCGACTCCCCCAGGGTCTCTCGATTCCCTCCTCCGGTGTCAGGGAGAGACTCTCCCCCGGGTAATCGTGGTACGTTACCACCCCGAGTGACCGTCAACCACCTGGGGACCCGTCCCCGGGAGGTTTTGACCTAACGGGTCAATGACTTCGAAGGTCACGAAAATTCCGTCCCACCCACCCATGTCCCTCCGGATGTCCTCTCCTCCACTCCCCTTTCCAGACCCGGTTTCAGGCTTAGGATAAGGTTTCGCGGGGAGATCCTCAGTACTGAACTTCTTAGAAGGATGGTGTTTGACCGGGTTTGTCTTATGTCACTCTTGATAGTGATACAAGAACTACCCCCGACAAAGGGTCGGTGGGGAGACGAGTCAGTAACACGGTTACGTCACTACGTTGTCCTTCAACCGGTGTTTCGCCCAGTAGACCGACTCCTTCGACCAGTCCGGTGCGACCGTCTGCACGTCCCGGTCCGTCATCGGTTTCGGACCGTCTCGGTGGTGAGGCGGGGTCAACTACGGTGAGAGTCTGAGCTCCACTAGAACCACTTTATGAGTATCCACAAGAGACGATAACCGACGTCCGTGACGTTGTGCCGGACCTTGAGGTACGGTATTCCAGTCAGCTACAGTAGGGACTACTACTACCACTCGACCCCTGGGTGGATGTGGAACGTGGGTCCCCACCCACTTAGAGGTCGGACTGGCGAGAGGTGTCGGGACGGACCCTCCTGACTCGGAACAGACCTACGTGAGAGAGTTCAGGAGGAGTTCCGGTCCCTACCGGGTCGTCCCACCTCCAGGCTCTAGGATTCCCCGGTCCTCGACGAGAGTCCCAGATCATGGGTCCGGACCGAAGGTCTTTCGCCACAGTCACTTAAGGACCACAGACCTACGTTGGAGACGACCAGACTCGGGTCAGGATCCCTTGGTTCTCCGACGACGTTAGTACGTCTACGAGTCGGAACTCAAAAATTAACCCTATTTATACGAACATAACTTCCGTACATACATACGAGTCAGCACAGGTCTGAGAAACACTGGGGTACCTGACATCGATTTGTCCGAGGAGACAGGTACCTTAAGAGGTCCATTCTTATCACGTCACCTATCGGTAAGGGAAGAGGTCCCCTAGAAGGGTTGGATCCCTAGTTTGGGCACAGACGACGTAACCGTCCGTCTAAGAAATGGTGACTCGGTAGACCCTTCGGGATATTACTGCCGTATGTCATTGATTATAGGTTAGGTCAGAACTAGTCACATTAAACTTGAGAGGAAGATACAGTACTATATCAGGTTCCTGTAGGACTACCAGACCCGTAGGGACGGTATAGTGTCGGGACGCGTATTACCCATGACTTTCTGTCACCGTTCTTTTTTTAGAAGGGTTTTCTGTCTTAAAGACATAAGGTAGAACAGAAGATAGAGTGTATCTCTTTCTTCACCGGACACTATTCTCTGTATGAGTCTAGGGACTGACCACCATTTTTCGAACCGACCGACTAGTCACCGAACCTTTCTCGTTCTGAACTTTGTCTTTCAGATCTAGTTTCCGTATACCAACCTAGGTACCCTCAGTAGTCTGACACACGTCTAAAAACATCTGGTGTAATTACGTTTGGTCTATCTTACGTAAGGTATCCCCCATGATTTGGTCGTCTACTTGTCTTACTGAATCAACCCATACTGTCTATGGGAGACATGAGTAAAAACCGTAACAAGTGTATTGTCTGGGTTTTTACCTGATCGGTACCTTCTCAGCTATCTACTTACGTTATTGTACCCGAATAAGACTGTTTAAACTACGTCAATGACCTCCACCACCACCACCAAACAGTGATTCAACACAGACTGAGAACACTGGGGTACTTGACATCCGGTGGTCTGAGGAGTCAGGTACTCCTAAGAAGTCCGTTCTTATGACCTCACCCAACGGTAAGGGAAGAGGTTCCCTAGAAGACTATACCCTTAACTTGGGTCCGAAGGGACCACCGAGTCTCCAATTTCGCAGACGGAGATTGGACCCAAGCTAGGGACCCAGCCCTTCTAGGGGACCTCTTCCTTTACCGTTGGGTGAGGTCATAAGAACGGATCTCTTAGGGTACCTGCCTCCTCGAACCACCCAATGTCAGGTACCCCAGCGTTTCTCAGTCTGTGCTGACTCGCTGAATTGAAAGTGAGAGTGAAATTGAGGACGTGACATCTGTTCGGTGGTGGTGGTGGAGGTGAGGACGTGACATCCGTCTAAGAAATGGTTGACTCGATGGTCCCTTAAGGTCTATATCGATGATAGTGACGATTTATAGGTTGAACAGTTGTTTGACACTACGACCCGAGAACTATACAATAGTCATGAGTTCTAGTTAGTCGGTGAACAATCGTCCAACTAATATGGACGTAACGTCCGGGGTAGGTGAGATCTTACCTGTCATTAACTGTCTATACGACTATACCCAAAAGTAAAGGACGGTAATTACAGAACCAATCAAAATTTCTACATGTCACACAGACTAAATGACCGTAAAATAGAATATATTATAACCCCAAGGGACTACCGAGTCGACCATTTGTTAGACGGACGTTATGCCCTCTGGACCCAAGCTAGGGACCCACCCCTTCTAGGGGACCTCTTCCCTTGCCGATGGGTGAGGTCACAAGACCGGATCTCTTAAGGTACTAGACATATCAGGTACCCCAGTGTTTCTCATCCTGTGTAGACTCACTGAAAGTCAAATAGAATATATTATAAAGAAGGGTGGTTTCCTATGTCAAACCTATTTTCGATAATGAGACACGACGTACACCCCAGAATCAAGGGGTTGGTCCTTATCTTGGGTGTGGGATACGTAATCTTCATGTCTCAGAATTGGTGACCTGACGGTTCCTTCAGGATTTTATTAACATTACAACTCGTACAGAGTTTCCTAGTGATCGAGATGGTAAAAGACATCGTGAGTCTCGGACGATCAGACTATGTTGCGACGTTGCTAGTGAGTTTCTGTATTGTTTTCAAGTTTGAATATTTATGACGGAACGAAACAACGTCCTAGGGAAAGTCTATACCATATATGGAAATAGGTCAAAACAGGACTCAGAGTCTATTATTCTTATGGATTTGGTCTTTACTATCCTACTTTCATCTTCCCTGGGGTGGGGACGAGAACAGTAGTGAGGATCGCTGAGTAAATCTCTTACACACGGAAGACAGGAAAGTCAAAATTTGAACAGTCCAGATGTCAAGAGTATAATACTATAGACATATCGGGTACCTTAAGAGGTCCGGTCTTATGACCTCACCCATCGGAAAGGGGAGAGGTCCCCTAGAATGGTTGGGTCCCTAGTTTGGGTCCAGAGGGTGTGACGTCCACCTAAGAAATAGTCGACTCGGTGTTCCCTTCGGGTTCTTATAATCTCACCATCTGATAGGGAAGAGATCGTCTAGAAGGACTGGGTCCCAGAGGACGTAACGTCCGCCTAAGAAATGGTTGACTCGATACTCCCTTCGGGAAGATTTGAACCGTCCAGATGTCAAGTTTTTAATACTACAGATGGACCGGTACAACCCGAGGAGTAAGGTCATCTGGTCGTCTGTTCTTTCAATGGTATAACCGTCACCATTGACTGAAACTGGTAATACTCCTCCATCTTGACGAAAATATGTTTCTCCGTCTTTCGTCACATCGACTTGGAGACCTCTATATAATACGACAGGAATCTCTAGAGTTCAGACAAAATTGGGACTTTTCTAGTCTCAGTTTGTCCCCGTGTCATGGTTTCCGAGTCAGTGAACTCCATATTTCTAGACGTAGCGGGGTGGTGAGTTAATTAGGTCCCGAAACCTTCACAACCGGTTCCCACTCACTTTCCTCTATTTACAACGTATAGTGGATTCGGAGTCCCGATTGACTCCGACCAACCGACCAACATCGACTTGAAGCTTAGAAAGTTCATAATAACAAAAAAAAAAAATTACAATGGTCCGTGGTAGACTTCTTCGTAATGTAACTTAAATCACACTCCTAACTTACCTGGAATGGAACTTTACCCCTTAATATCGTCTGTGACACGAGGGATATGTAAATGATCCTAGTGAAATGTTTAAGGTACAAATGAGACTAAGGTTGTGGGTCTTGGATGTAGAGATGTACTTACAGAAGCACTACAACTCAAACAAGTTGAATGTGTTTATCCCACCCCTAATCGAACCTTGAAGACAGGGAGATCCGTCTCGAGAATTTATCATTAATTACCATACATTATTATCTATACTTATAAGTTGTGAGAATGTGGAATTAGATCTGTTGACATACCACACTACATGAGATAGATATATAGTCGGAAAACTCCAACTCCACCTCACAAAGGATGGTATCTTGATGAACCGAGACAGGTAAGGGCCCTATGGAAGAGTCTCAGGATCTGAAGACTGAGGTCGGGGTCAAGACATCTTAAGAGAGAAGAGTACTATAAGTCACAGTTTATCGAGTCGGCCACACCAAGACGCCTTTGTGTTCATACTATTCATGAATTCTGAAATAAGACTCACTCTGTCTTACGGTAACGACTCAAAATTCGTCTCTTTACTGCTAAAATGAAGTGACCTACAAAACACTTCAGTTCAAAGGTGTCCTGTTCTTACCTTAGTTTCTTTGACTGTTGTTGTTTTTTGATGAAGTCCCTCTTTTCTCTATCAGACCCCCTCCCACTATCGTAACTTCCAACTAATTATCGCCAGTCTGAGACCTACATAAAAATTTCATCTCGAGTATAAATAACTAATTAAGTTAGTGTGGTTAATTAACCCAGTGTAAAGATTTCCTTTCTTTCCACAATTTTTATTATTCTATGACCGGACCTATAAACCTTCTTTCGTCAAACGTCAATCACTCCTCTAAAAAAAAAAAAAATTAAGTATTTTTACATTGACCTCTATTCGATTTTCGTCCAGATAGAATCGTCACACTTTCCTAGTTTTAGAAAGAACCGAGGAAAGGGAGAGAGTAAATCCCGTTTCGATCTTGTAGGTCGAAGATACGAAGGGGTATAGAAACGTCGGGTAAGGAAGAGGACAAGTCTCTTTTTGACTTGTCGCCAAAACACTTCGGAAAACTACTTTCCATGGTAGAGGTATGTATCGGGAAACACCCGACACAGTACAAGTCTCAACGTCTAAGACCTTAATCTAACTTAAGTTTTAAACTATACTGGTGATTGAAGGAGCCCACGTAGACACTTTTTCTCTATCATTATCTTGGATGTAGTACGCCAATTCATACTATAATTTTTTTCCCACTTAAACTAAACTTGTAATTTAGTCCAAATTTACTGAATTCAACACAAAAAGACCATTCACAAATTTTTTTTTCCGTTTGTTTGTCCAGAGATCCAATCTTTTTTTTCTTTTACCTGGACTAAACATCGTAATACTGTAGTGACTTTCAACTCTACTTACTTATACATGGTCTAATGTAAAACACGTGTCCAATCTTGGACGAAAGGGTTAACGAGTCGTCCATTTCTTAGACGGACGTTACGTTCCTCGACACTCAAGCTAAGGACCGAGCCCTTCTAGGGGACCTCCTTACCGTTGAGTGAGGTCATAAAAACGGTCCTTTAGGGTACCTGTCTCCTCACACCGACCGATATCAGGGACCCCAGGGTTTCTCAACTTGCGTTGACTCGTGTGTACTGTTCTCAGTCAAAAACGTGTGACTACACAGTGACACAAAATGTATATTATGGACCAGTGTTTATAAATGGATGTATTGTGAATCCTGGGACATAAAGTAACATATAAATACACGGTCAGAAGAGGAAATCTATGTATGAAGAATTCTCGTACCCAATACTAATATCAAACCTTTTTGATGGTTCTATGAGACTGGAGAAAGGAAGTCAGAAAGAGTAGGGTAAAGTCCTTATTTCTGAGTACAGGAATAATAGTATAAACATATACTGGTGAGACAATGGAGGTAGAGAGAACTCCGACTTGATCGACTCAGTAGAGACGATAGAGGTACGGAGTGAAGAATAGAAATTACATTCGGAAGAAACAGGACGAAGAAAAACTTTTTATAATCGAACCTATTTACTTAACGACTTGATTACTTGAGTCTACCCCCTTATGACTTTCTCGTTATTAAGACTTTTGACCAGTAATTAAACCTACTCTGTCTCCATGGGTAGTGAACCGGAACTTCTATTACGGACGTTTATCAATTATACCGTTTCTTTATTATGATTCATACCTATAGTGATTGTTTATATTTTTGATATCTATATAATTATAATACTCTCAATAAACGGATTCATAAAAGAGAGGTAAAATTTTTAATTAGTAGTATCACTGGGGTACCTTATATATCGTGATAAAGATAAAATGTCTTTAATCGTCGTTCGTTACACACCCTCTCTCATTGCGGACCTGGGATTATTATTCAGATCCTGGTATTGTTAAGAAGTATCGGGGTAACCTAAGTCACCCTTAATTCCTCTCCCACAATACCGACGATAGTTTTATATGATCAAGTTGACCCTAATTAAGTCCTTTCAACCCTACGACTTAGAAGTATACCCTTTAGTCACCTAGATATCTCTCGACTCCTTCTATCTCTTCTCCTTCGTTTTCTGTACTTATTTATACTTCCTAAGGTTTAGTCGTGTTTATACTTCTTACTTGACCCTACCTCTTTCCGAAATGGATGTGGATCACATGACACTACTGAAAGAGTAAGGTTTTTCTATGTAAGAACCTATACTTAAGAAAATATAATTGTTGTATTGGGACTATTCACCCATAAGAAGAGAGTAGAGAGAGAGAGACACCACAAACCTAAAGTGACAATGAAAGAAGGTGAACTAACACTCAAGGTAGAAGTCACAAACAACGTACAATCGACGTATACTAAGATTTATTGTTGTTGTTGTTTTTTCGTCCCCCTTTATAGTGTCTTGAACAAGACGTTTTCTCTATTCGTCGAGCTCCCTGAAGGGACCAACAGGACACCAATCCTGAGACGTGAAGATTACGTCCCCGGTACCAAACTAGGGATCAACCTCTTAACCGGTTTGTAAAAGATTTTTTTAATTTTTTCCCTATATTCGTTGAGTTTAAAGAGGTAAAAATTAAAACGTAAATATAAAAATGAAATACCAGTAGGTTGATTCAAACATGATTAAACGTATATCTTTTAAATGTTTCAAAAACCAGTCGACCTTATTTCTCATTACCAAATTATAGGAGATAAACTACATTAGTATAATATTTTACTTATTTTAACAGAGATTCTCTTCTGAGATGTGTACCTGTAATGGTCTACCAATTGTGGTTTTAGTCCAACTAATATAAGAAACGTCGGTTTCTACCTCTTCCACATATGTCAGTTGTTTTTGTTCTGGTCCTCGACTGACACCGAGTCTAGTACTTGAGGAATAATGGTTTAAGTCTGTGTTTAACTTCTTTCATCCCTTTTGAGGATCTGGTAAGTCCATACTGGATTTAGTCCAGGGAATACTAATATGTCACCTTCACTCTTTATCTAAATTCCCGGATCTAGACTATCTATCTCACGGACTACTTGATACCTTACTCCAAGCACTGTAACATGTCCTCTGTCCCTCGTTCTGGTAGGGGTGCCTTTTCTTTACGTTTTTTCGTTTTACCGACAGACCCCTCCGGAATGTTTATCGACACTTTTCTTCTCTCTGCTTTTCGTTTCCTCTTTTCCTTTCTATATTCGTAGACTTACGTCTCGAGGTTTCTTATCGTTCTCCTCTATTCTTTCGGAAGAAGTCATTAGTTACGTTTCTTTATCTCCTTTTCTTGTCTTACCCTTTCTGATCTCTAGAGAAGTTCTTTCAATCTCTATGGTTCCCTTGTAAAGTACGTTTCTACCCGAGCTATTTCTTGTCTTTACCAGACCTGGATTGTCTTCGTCTTCTATAATTTTTCTCCACCGTTCTTATGTGTCTTCTTGACATGTTTTTTCTAGAAGTACTGGGTCTTTTAGTACTACCACACTAGTGATTAGATCTCGGTCTGTAGGACCTTACACTTCAGTTCAGCCGGGATCTTTCGTAGTGATGCTTGTTTCGATCACCTCCACTACCTTAAGGTCACCTCGACAAAGTTTAGGACTTTCTACTACGACACTTTCACGACGTGAGTTATACGGTCGTTCAAACCTTTTGAGTCGTCACCGGTGTACTGACCTTTTCCAGTCAAAAGTAAGGTTGAGGTTTCCTTCTGTTACGGTTTCTTACGAGTTTGATGGTGTGTTAACGTTAGTAGAGTGTACGATCATTTCATTACGAGTTTTAAGAGGTTCGGTCCGAAGTCGTTATACACTTGGTATTTGAGGGACTACAAGTTCGACCAAAATCTTTTCCGTCTCCTTGGTCTCTAGTTTAACGGTTCTAGGCGACCTAGTACCTTTTTCGTTCTCTCAAGGTCTTTTTTGTAGATAAAGACGAAATAACTGATACGGTTTCAGAAACTGAGACACCCAGTGTTATTTGACACCTTTTAAGACTTTCTCTACCCTTATGGTCTGGTGGACTGGACGGAGAACTCTTTGGACATACGTCCAGTCCTTCATTGTCAATCTTGACCTGTACCTTGTTGTCTGACCAAGGTTTATCCTTTTCCACATGCAGTTCCGACATATAACAGTGGGACGAATAAATTGAATATACATCTCACGTAGTACTCTTTACGACCTGACGTTCTTTGTGTTCGACCTTAGTTCTATCGACCCTCTTTATAGTTATTGGAGTCTATGCGTCTACTGTGGTGGGAATACCGTCTTTCACTTCTCCTCGATTTTTCGGAGAACTACTTTCACTTTCTCCTCTCGTTTTTTCAACTGAATTTCGAGTTGTAAGTCTTTTGCTTCTGGTACCGTAGACCAGGGTAGTGAAGTACAAGGGTACTTCACCTTTATCTACCCCTTTGTCATCTTTGTCACATACTGAAATAAAACCCCCCCCGAGATTTTAGTGACGTCTACCACTGACGTCGGTACTTTAATTTTCTGTGAATGAGGAACCTTCTTTTCAATACTGGTTGGATCTATCATATAAGTTTTCGTCTCTGTAATGAAACGGTTGTTTCCAGGTAGATCCGTTCCGATACCAAAAAGGTCACCAGTACATACCTACACTCTCAACCTGACACTTCTTCCGACTCACGGCTTCTTAACTACGGAAACTTGACACCACAACCTCTTCTGAGAACTCTCAGGGAACCTGACGTTACTCTAGGTTGGTCAGGTAAGACTTCCTATAGTTGGGACCCTAAAGAAACCTTCCTTACTACGATTTCGACTTTGAGGTCATGAAACCGGTGGAGTACGCTTCTCAACTGTGTAACCTTTTCTGAGACTACGACCCTCTCTAACCCCCGTCCTCCTCTTCCCCTTCTGGCTCCTACTCTACCGATCTACCGTAGTGCCTGAACTACCTACACTTAGACTCACTTGAGACCCTCTTCCACTACCTGTCCCTCCGGACCGCACGACGTTAAGTACCCCAGCGTTTCTCAGCCTGTGCTGACTCAATGACTGTACTTGACTTGACTTGACTTGATGGCTATGCACAGTGCGAATTGGTAATTTTCGAAACGTCGTAATAAATTGGGGACTTTATATCAAATGTATTTATTAAAATAATTCTTTTACAACCCCAGTCAAGATCTGTGTTTAGAACGGGTTATTAAAAAAATTATATGTGGTATCAATAATACATTGCAAGGAAGAGAAGTGGTAGACTTTTGACAACTAGAAGGCACCTTTAATATAGTCATGAAGACCACCGTTAATGTTTTAGGGTTTAACTTAATCAATCCATTTTGTTCCTTACAAAATCGAGTTCCTTATCTTCCATCTCTAATTACAGACTACATATTCTTTCGATCCTCACGTCTACACCGAATTCTTGGGGATCTTTGTCCTGAATTTCCTGGTTGAATCGACGGTAAACAGATGAGTTTAGAAAAAAGAGTTATGTCTTTTCGATATTCTGGAAGGGAACATCCCGTTTTTTGCACCAAAAATTATGTAAGACATAAAAAGTAGAATTCAAAAGTTTAGAGTCTCTCTATCTGAATAGGACTAATCAGACTATCCTACCTTAAGGGTTAGGACCTGATCACTGAATTTGTAGTCCCTTAAGATAAAAATGGTCGAACCAGTCCAAGAGTGGGAACCTGGTTACTACCACGAATCCTCTACCTTAGTACTTTTGAGTCGACGATGACTTTCTTGGTAATTGTCTATCGTTCTGAAAATCTTCTTCCTCTTATATCATTCGTCAGTCATTAGTCATTTCGCCATATTTCTCTCTCAAGAGTCAAGAATGTAATTGACGATATACCCCCTGAGTCATTGGAGAAATAATACCAAATTTTATCTGAAACCCATGGTTGGGAACCTAAAGTCATCCAGACTAGATGGCCATGGTGAGGGACGGACGACTAACAATAAGGAAGTGTTTTCCTTATCACAATCCCTAAGGAAGTATCGAGTCAGTCATTTCTTAGACGGACGTTACATCCTCTGGGTCCAAGCTAAGGACCCAGTCCTTCTAGGGGCGCTCTTCCTTTACAATTGAGTGAGGTCATAGAAGCGAACCTCTTAGGGTACCTGTCTCCTCGGACCGCCCGATGTCAGGTGTCCCAGTGTTGTCATCCTGTTTGAATCACTGATTTGGTAGTGTCATACGTGTTGTGAATTATTTTACTTTAGAGGATAAATGAGTTATGGTTTCCGACACAACCTATAATCTATTGGGAGTAACAACGATATCTTTTCATTGTTGTCAGGAAATGAGAAAATAATGATTCTAACATTAAATCACCCTCAGATAAGGACAGAAAAAGAAATTATTCTTGACTGGAAATTGTTGATAGATGTTTATCGTAATTATAAAAGGAAGAGCTAGGAGTGGGAGAGGTGGGCAATAGAGGTAAGACAGAAAGTTTAGTGTCACCCAGTGTGTCTCCTGTGTTTGACCTACAAACCTAAGGTCTTAATGTTCGAAGTGTCGGTTAAAGATAAACGTATTTTCGTCTGAGGAAAAAGTCTGTAATCTGTGTGAAACGTCGTAAGTCGGACGGTTGAAATAATGACAAGTAAAGTGGTAGGATATCATCGAAAACGACTTATCTCATGGTATTTAGAGTCGTCATATTTCCATCATATGGTATTAGTGAGTAGTTTCTTTATTCTATAATAGAATAAGATACTATGTGTAGTTACTATACCATAAACAGTTTGTTAAATACTAAACCTTTGTTTCCACTATTTTAGATTAACTTATAAACTCGGTCTGTAGAACTTCCTATTTTCATCTTGAGTCCTTTTTAATATAGACCAAAAATAAAACCGACCCTCTCGATACGGTCGCCACGATAGGTTTATGGACCCCTATTTACACCGTCGTATTATTTTTACGAACGTATTCTTCTCTGACAGGGTATATAAAATTTTCTGTGTCTGTGTGTGTGTGAGGTCTACGGTACAAAGTATAATATTCCAGGTAAGACACTGAACGACTTGGTCGATTACCTAACGAGGTATAAGCTTCTTAAATGTGATTCGGAAAAGAAAGGTTAAAAGGAACATGACGTCCTCAATGACTACGACTAACTTGAGTCACCGAGTTATTTGTTGAAACGATAGAGTTTTTTATGTGGGAGAAACGGTCGTTCTACAAACCTCCGTAAGGTTATCTTTCTTTTTTTTAAGACTAGTTGTCTCTCTTCTCTGGTGTAACTTTACATACGTGAGGATAAAAATGCGACCAGTATTTAGTAATAGGTGAAACCGTAACTAATTAACCAGAAGGAGTTTAGGAGGTCTTAGGAATACTTTTAGGGTCCTATTTCTTGCTAATGTTATAATCGTTGTCTATCTTTCCCTATGTAAAAGCTTTACAACAGACCTCTATTGTCACGTGTCTGTTTTTACACAGTGTACCCTTCGTCGAAAACCAATAAATGTAAAAAATTCACTAAATCACGAAAAACAGCTCAAAAGTAAGTGAGGGAAAGAATAGAGTATAGGTGTTGGTTCAGACTCTTTCCACTCCCACCGTGTGAGATTCATACGGTGGACAGTCCCACTGTGGTTCCGTAGACCCTGGATAGCCGTCAAAGGCACAATACTACAGATTAAGAAGTCCCACATAACGATTACTAGTTCAAAACGTAACCATTACATTCCATGATGAAAATTACCTACTATTTACCCGACTTTGTCGACAGACTTACAGTGTACGCCAGTCGAAGCACTTCTAATCTGTACATTAAGTTTGTTATCAAAGTCAAACTCTTAATTAGTCGAAAAGTAAACTCATGATTACAGTAGGTGTAAGAAGGACTGAAGGAGTAAGGAGTCACTGACCTAAAGAAGAGGAAAACAAAGAAACAAAATTTTATCCAAAGAGTAATATGAGATGCCAACATTAATGGTAGGATTCACTATGTATAAAGAGTCGTTTCTTACTGATAACAATATAAAAATATTTTCAATTTTCATACCATTCCGTGTCCTTTTCTTTTTCTTTATCTGTTACCTAATATAAGTTCTCAGGGCTATATCTTGACAATTGCATACTCGTGAACCACATACTATTTCTACGACTGGCAGAACACGTACCTACCGAATTAGAGACCGTGACCCTTTTAACCGATTAATATACCTATCATTATTTAGAACTACGGATAAAATATACTGTGTTTCTAAATTTATATCGACCTAAATTTTCCTCACTTTCCATTATAACATTAAGAAAACTTTAACATACTTGATAGGGGTGAGGTGGGGATCTTACTCCGTTCGAAAGTGTTCTAGAACTTTCGTTTCTTGGATTCCATTTTTAATTTAAATTACTCTTGTTTTACTTCAACTTTTCAATCTCACTCAATTTGATGAAACGGTTGATTCCAGGCAGATCAGTTCCGATGCCAAAAAGGATACCAGTACATACCTACACTCTCAACCTGACACTTCTTCCGACTTGCGACTTCTTAACTACGAAAACTTGACACCACAACCTCTTCTGAGACCTCTCAGGGAACCTGTCGTTCCTCTAGGTTGGTCAGGTAAGACTTCCTCTAGTCGGGACCCTAAAGAAACCTTCCTTACTACGATTTCGACTTTGAGGTCATGAAACCGGTGGAGTACACTTCTCAACTGAGTAATCTTTTCTGACACTACGACCCTCCCTAACCCCCGTCCTCCTCTTCCCCCACCGTCTCCTACTCTACCGACCTACCGTAGTGCCTGAGCTACCTGTACTCAGACTCACTTAAGGCCCTCAACCACTACCTGTCCCTCCGGACCGCACGACGCTAAGTACCCCAGCGTTTCTCAGTCTGTACTGACGCACTGACTTGACTTGACTACCACTACCAAGTGAAAGTGAGTGCAAAGTGATACCACCACCATTGGGTAGACTCAAGGTGTTAAAATCTCCTAAATTTTTATCTTTTTATTTACCCGTCTAATAACAATACGGAGTTAATTCAGATTTCGGTAAATGAGTAGTCAAAAGTTTCTTTACAGTCCGTATATTTAGATGTTTTGACTCGAAACATTAATTAGTAGTGTTCTTTCTCCTCGTGTTTTATAATAACTAATTGTTTCGAATAATCAGTGTTTGGTACACGGTTTCGTAACAAGTTTCATAACAATACTTAAAATTAAGAAAGTAATAATATTGGTAGTCTACTTAAACCATGGTAATACTAGTAGGGGTGAAATGTTTACTTCTGTAATCTTTCTCAAGACACTAAGTCGAATCCATTCTGTCACTTCTTTGTGTGTCTAACTCTATCGTTGAACCCGTCAAACCGATGTCTAGACTGGACAGTTGGTGATGAGAGATAACGAAAGGAGTTTTATAAAATATCTTTACCGTTAATTGTAATCTGACAAGAAGGAAAACTTTTATAAATGGAAAACGAAACTAAAAAATTTTTTTGTAGAATATATAAAATCGATATTAGTACTCTTTTCTTCCGTTTATAAGGTACATCACTCTTAATTGTATAAGGGTCGAGTGGTTACATCGGGACATTATTTTTAAGAAGGAGAAGGATACTAATATAAAAACAAAAATTACAAAGGATGATTACATATTAACTTATTTTATCATTTTATAAGAATAAAAAGAGACTGTACATTTATAATCGTGTTCTTTTTATCTTATTCCTATTTTCAACTTAGTCTACTTTGATGTGAACTTTCTTAAACCCAACCTACTTGACTTTAATTTATCGGAATCAAGGAATTTACATATTTTGTACTTAGACACTTCTGTATTTACGTACGACATCGAGAGTCAGAGAAACTCCCCATTAATTGATTTTATGATATCATAAAGTCTAAAATTTATATATATACTTAATAATCGAACCTCTGTCTCTCGGGGTCTTTACGCAACTCTATATGATTTCTTTTCTGACAATAAAGAGTATCCGGTTTGAGTACAGGAAATTTTTACAAAAGAACATAAAATACCATAAATAGGATAGGACAAACAGACACAACGACGTGCACCGGAAACAAATCAAAGTCACTCACCCCGACGAGAGACCGACACCACGCGCCCGCAGAGTTGCACCACCAAAGAGAAGAAAGTCACGTACCGAGGTCATCTACACCGTCCGCCCGAGATCTCGAGTCCAAAGTAATCTACACGACGGACCCAAATTAACGGTACGTCGGATACCTTAGGAGGGTCCGGTCCTTAACTTACGTACAGGGGACGTAACCATCCGTCTAAGAATTGGTGACCTGGTCGTCCCTTTACGGTGGACGGGAAAAATTTAGTATCTTAATATTATAGAACCACAAACTTTCACGGAAGGGACCATCGAGTCTACCATTTCGCAGACGGATGTTACGTCCTCTGGGCCCAAATTAGGTCCACGAAGATATAGTAGACCAGTTTTCTAGGTAACGTGAAAGTATGGTGAGAGGACTGTTCATCTTTCTGTTCGAGAAACTTCTAGAGGCCTTCGTCCCTTTAGTTCCGAAGGGATCTCCTCATCACCTTTTGTTTTGATTGATTCTAAGTACGAAGAAACCAAGATCAAGACTGACTTGGTAATTCCTCTTCTTTTCGTTTAGTAAAATAGAACGATACAGATCACAATCAGCGAGTCAGGACAGGCTGAGAAACGATGGTATACCTGACGTCGGGTGGTCCGAGGAGACAGGTACCTTAAGAGGTCCGTTCTTATGACCTCACCTAACGGTAAAGGAAGAGGTCCCCTAGAAGGACTAAGTCCTTAGTTTGGGTCCAGAGGATGCAATATCCACCTACGAAATGCCAGACTCGATGTTCCCTTCGGGGATATAGATGACTACCTTTTAATTTTTTTTTTTTCTTGTCATTTACACGAGTAAGACACTAACACAAAAAACCTATCTAAAAGTGAGAGTTTCAGATAGTTTCTAAAGGTGATAGTTTCTTATCGTTCCTCTTTATTCTTTCGGAAGGAGTCATTAGTTACGTTTCTTCTTTTGTTATCTTACCCTTGTTGATCTCTAGAGAAGTCCTTTTAATCTCTATGGTTCCCTTGTAAAGTACTTTTCTTTCCGTGTTATTTCCTGTCTTTATCATACCGGGATTGTCTTCGCCTTCTATAATTCTTCTCCACCGTTCTTATGTACCACCAAACCACCAAATCAGCGATTCAGCACAGACTGTGAAACGCTGGGGTATCTGACATCGGGTGGTCCGAGGAGACAGGTACCCTAAAAGGTCCGTTCTTATGACCTCACCTAACGGTAAAGGAAGATATCCCCTAGAAGGGTTAGGTCCTTAGCTCGGGTCCAGAGGACTTAACGTCCGTCTAAGAAATCGATGACTCGACACTCCCTTCAGGTACGTTTTTATGTACCTTTATATGTTTTTTCTAGAAGTGTTGACTCTATTAGTACTACCGCACTAGTGAGTGGATCTCGGTCTATAGGACCTTACACTTCCGTTCACCCGGAATTCTTCGTAACGAGACTTGTTTCGATCACCTCCACTACCTTAAGGTCAACTCGATAAAGTTTAGGACTTTCTACCACGACACTTTTACGACGTGAGTTATACGGTCGGTTTTACCTTTTGAGTCGTCGTCGGTGTCCTGACCTTTTCCAGTCAAAGTTAGGGTCAGGGTTAGGGTTACCTTCCGTTACGGTTTCTTACGAGTTTGATATGATCGTTTCATTACCAGTTTTATGAGGTTCGGTCTGAAGTTGTCATCCACTTAGTACTTAAAGGTCTACAAAATCGACCTAAATCTTTTCCGTCTCTTCGGTCTCTAGTTTAACGGTTGTAGACGACCTAGTAGTCTTTTCTTTCTCTCAAGATCTTTTTGTAGATGAAGACGAAATAACTGACACGGTTTCGGAAACTGACACACCTAGTGTTGTTTGACACCTTTTAAGACTTTCTCTATCCTTATGGTCTGGTGGACTGGACGGAGGACTCTTTAGACATACGTCCAGTCCTTCGTTGTCAATCTTGACCTATACCTTTTTGTCTGACAAAGGTATACCTCTTCCTTCATGCAGTTCCGACATATAACAGTGGGACGAATAAATTGAATCGACGTCTCACGTAGTACTCTTTACGACCTGACCTACTTCGTGTTCGACCTTAGGCCTAACGGTCCTAATTATAGTTATTGGAGTCTATACGTATATTGTGATGGGAATACCGTCTTTCGTTTCTTCTTGATTCCTCAGAGAACTTCTTTCATTTTCTCCCCTCACTTTTTCGACCGAATTTTGAGTTATAAGTCTTTAGATTCTAGTACCGTAGACCAGGGTAGTGACGTACCGTTTATCTACCCCTTTGTTACCTTTGTCACTGTCTGAAATAAAACCCCCCGAGTGACGTCTACCACTTACTTCGGTACTTTAATTTTCTGTGAACGAGGAACCTTCTTTTCAATACTGGTTGGATCTGTCGTATAATTTCGTCTCTGTAATGAAACGGTTGTTTCTAGACAGATCAGTTCCGAGACCAAAAAGGTCATTAGTACATACCTATACTCTCAACCTGATATTTCTTTCGACTCACGACTTTTAAACTACGAAAAATTGACACCACAACCTCTTCTGAGAACTCTCAGGGAACTTGACGTTCCTCTAAGTTGGTGAGGTAGGATTTCCTTGAATCAGGACTTATAAGTAACCTTCCTGGATACGACTCCGACTTTGAGGTTATGAAACCGGTGGACTACGTTTCTCGACTAAGTAAACTTTTTGGGGATTACGACCCTTTCTAACTTCCGTTCTCTTCCCCTACTGTGTCCTATTCTACCAACCTACCGTAGTGACTGAGTTACCTGTACTCAAACTCATTTGAGGTCTTCATCCACTACTTGTCCCTCCGGACCGTACGACGTCAGGTTCTCAACGTTTCTCAGTCTGTGCTGACTCGTTGACTTGACTAGTTTCAGAAATATATCAGTTGACTTAAACCAGAGGTGCCTTGACAACGTTTTTAAATCTCTATTGGGAAGTCCTTTACCTGAAGGGACCACCGAATCTGCCATTTCACAGACAGATGTTACGCCCTCTGGACCCAAACTAGGGACTCAGATCTTCTAGGGGACCTCTTCCTTTACCGTTAGGTGAGGTCATGATAACGAACCTTTTAGGGTACCTGTCTCGTCGGACCATCCGATGTCAGATACCCCAGCGTTTCTCAGCCTGTACTGACTCGTTCAAGTGAAAGTGAAGCGAAGTCCTTTATTAACGAGAAACAAGACCTATAAAGAACGAAGTATTGTTGGTGGTGTTTAGAATCACCGATGTTGTTGTATATAAAACTAGTACGAAAACGTTCAACCAGTTTTAAACCGTTAGTAGACGAACAGAGACGAGATGACTCGAAATCAAACCTAAAGGTTTCCGACTACCGACTTCATGACAAGTGACTCTACAGACCATCAACTGCGACCGAGAACTGAACCTGGAATTTGACACGGTCACTGGTTCTAATGAACACCGGAGAGGTACACTGGACTCGAAAGAAGGATCGTTTTACGACCGATCCAGGAATCTTACTAACAGGTCTCTCAGTTGGTCCATTCAAGATAGTAGAATACACTGAATTCAGGATCTACACCTTCCAGTAAGTGTAAAAACAGTTAGATAAGTACTCTTCGTTCAGTAATTTAAAGGTGAAATTCCCTTTCCCTTACTTTTAGGTGGAAACGAACTCTCTACAGTCAGAGAAAAATTGACACCACAATCTCTTCTGAGAACTCTGAGGGAACCTGACGTTCCTCTAGGTTGGTCAGGTAAGATTTCCTCTAGTCAGGACCTACAAGAAACCTTCCTGACTATGATTTCGACTTTGAGGTCATGAAACCGGTGGAGTACGCTTCTCAACTGAGTAACCTTTTCTGAGACTACGACCCTCCCTAATCCCCGTCCTCCTCTTCCCCTACTGTCTCCTACTCTACCGACCTACCGTAGTGGGTGAGCTACCTACACTCAAACTCACTTGAGGCCCTCAATCACTACTTGTCCCTCCGGACCACACGACGTTAAGTACCCCATCGTTTCTCAGTCTGTGCTGACTTGACTTGACTTGACTGACTTTCTTTACAACGTTACTTAACGACTACATCCGTTTGGAAAAAAGGGTGTCTCAAGTTCCCTTCTGTAAACTGGGAGATGGTCTTTTATCTCGTAAACATGTAAAAAGTCAATGGATGTCTTACCTGAAGGGAGTATAGAGTCAGTCATTTCTTAGACGGACGTTATGTCCTCTGTACCCAAACTAAGGATCAGACTCTTCTAGGGGACCTTTTCTTTTGCCCTTGGGTGAGGTCATAAGAACGGACCCTTTAGGGTACCTGTCTCTTCGAACCTTCCGATGTCAGGTACCCCAGTGTTCTCACCCTGTGCTGAATTACTGATTTGGTGGTGGTGTCTTACCATTGATCGAGAGTGGCTTAATCTTAGACTCTTCCACTTGTTCGAATAAAATTTGTTACATAAAAAAAAGGGATACAGTATTGTCAAACTTACGTTTTCATTTACAATCTTAGACCAATGACAGGTACTTCGGTTTGTAATTTCTTAAAAAAAATTTTACATTTTCTTTCGTGGAGAAGAGTGGTGGAAAAAAAGGGGGGTTTTTATATCAAAAGTATTTTATATAATACATTCATTATTATCTAAATAACAATAAAAATCACTTAATGAATTGTAGATAGAAAGACAAAATTAAAGAGATTATGATATTTATATGACATTTTGATTACATTAATTTAAATCATTATAATATCATTATAACTATTTATATTAGGTGTATTTTTTAAATAATTAGGAGTTATTTATAATTGTTATATTTCCTAGGACCCTGGGTTTTCGTCTCTTAGTCACAAAATTTACCCACGATTATCACTTCTTAGCCAACACCTCCCGTAGTTCTTTACGGTAGGGTTTTATACAGTGACATCATATTCCTAATAAAACTCGACGTTCTAAAACCATAGTTGTCTAAGTCTTTCTCAAGGACCGGGAGGATATAAACGGATTGTCGTCTCGTCTCGTATGTGAAAGGAGACACTTACCAAGGGAGGGGGTTGGGGAGTGAAGAGTTGGTGTTTCGGTCTTCTCCTGTTAGTTGTGGTTCTCTTCAAATGTATCATATGGAATGACTTTTTTGGGAATAGATTGAAAAGGGTTTTAAATAAAAAGGGACTTCGTGTTTAGGGGAAAAGAAACAATCTGATCATATAACTCAGGGGTTTAGACCGGTGAAGAAACTTAAAATGAATAAAAGACATTTTAGGACCATCTACGAGGGTGGGGATGGGAGGGATGTGGGGTTGGGGACGGGTCCCAAGTCAAGACGAGTCAGTGAGTCAACACAGGGTGAGAAACGGTGGGGTACTTGACGTCGTGTGGTCCGTAGGAACAGGTAGTGTTTGAGGGTCTCAAATGAGTTTGAGTACAGATAACTCAGCCAATACGGTAGGTTGGTATGGTAGGATCCAGCAGGGGAAGAGGAGGACGAAAGTTAGAAAGGGTCCTAGTCCCAGAAAAGTCTACTCAGTCAAGAAGTGTAGTCTACCGGTTTTAATAACCGCAAAGTCGAGATCGTAGTCGGGAAGGTCACTTATAAGTCCCAACGAAAGGAAATCCTAACTGAGTAAACTAGAGGAACGTCAAGTTCCTCGAGAGCTCTCGAGAGGAGAGGTTGTGGTGTCAAGTTTTCGTAGTTAAAAAACCTCGAGTCGAAAGAAATATAAGGAAGAGAATGTATGTATGTACTGATGACCTTTTTGGTATCGAAACTTATCTGACTTGAAACAACCGTTTTATTACAGAGACGAAAAATTATAGGTCAGACCCAAACAGTATCGAAAAGAAGTTTCCTGGTTCGTAGAAGATTAAAGTACCGACGTCAGTGGTAGCCGTTACTCGGGGGGTTTTATTTCAGACAGTGACAAATGTGACAAAGGGGTAGATAAACGGTACGTCACTACCGTGGTCTACGGTACTAGAATCTAAAGACTTATAACTCAAAATTCGGTCGAAAATGTGAGGGGAGAAAGTGAAAGAAGTTCTCTGAGGAATCAAGAAGAAACGAAAGACGGTATTCCCACCATAATATACGTATAGACTCCAATAACTATAATTAGGACCGTTAGGCCTAAGGTCGAACACGAAGTAGGTCAGGTCGTAAAGAGTACTACGTGAGACGTCGATTCAATTTATTCGTCCCACTGTTATATGTCGGAACTGCATGAAGAAAGGGGTATACCTTTGTCAGACAAAAAGGTATAGGTCAAGATTGACAAAGAAGGACTGGACGTGTGTCTAAAGAGTCCTCCGTCCAGTCCACCAGACCATAAGGGTAGAGAAAGTCTTAAAAGGTGTCAAACAACACTAGGTGTGTCAGTTTCCGAAACCGTGTCAGTTATTTCGTCTTCATCTACAAAAAGATCTTGAGAGAAAAGACTACTAGGTCGTCTACAACCGTTAAACTAGAGACCGAAGAGACGGAAAAGATTTAGGCCGATTTTGTAGACCTTCAAGTATCAAGTGGATGACAACTTCGGACCGAACCTAATAAAACTGGTAATGAAACGATCACACACTCTACTCATGTTAGTACGCCATCAAACTCGTAAGAAACCGTAACGGAAAAAACCCTAACCTTAATTTGACTGGACAAGGTCAAGACACCGGTGACGATTTAAAAGGTTTAAATAACCGTACAACTCACGTCGTAAAAGTGTCGTGGTAGAAAATCCTAAACTTTATCGAGTTGACCTTAAGGTAGTGGAGGTGATCGAAACAAACATCACTACGAAGGATTCCGGGTGAACTGAAACGTAGGGTCTTACAGACCGAGATCTACTCACTAGTGTGGTAGCACTAATAGACCTAGTACTTCTAAAAGACATATCAAGAAGATACATCAAAACGGTGGAGAAGAATTATAGAAGACGAATACAATCCAGGTATGGTAAAGACAGGAAATAACACGGGTAGAAACGTTCTTTACAAGAGAACCACAGAGATTAAAAGGACTTCTCTAGAGATCAGAAAGGGGAAGATAACAAAAGGAGATAAAGAAACGTAATTAGTGACTCCTTCCGAAAGAATAGAGAGGAAGAATAAGAAACCTTGAGAGGTAAGTTTACCCATAAAAAAAAAAGAGTAAACGTAAAGTAAAGACAAGAAGAGTATCGACAAACATTTCGAGGAATCTGTTGGGAAACGGAAAAACGTAAAGAAAAAGAACCCCTACCGGAACTAGGGACGAAGTACATGTTACAGTGTTTGGAGGTAGCCATCAAGAATCCCGTAAGATAGATAGTCTAGATTAGGAAACTTAGATAAACAGTGAAGGTGACATATCAGTATTCCCTAAAATAAATCCAGTACAGACTTACCAGATCACCAAAAGGGACAAAGGAAGTTAAATTCGGACTTAAACCGTTATTTCACAAGTACTAGACTCGGTGTAAGTCGAGGGTCAGAAGAAAAACGATTGACCTATCTTGAAGGGGTAGAAACCGACGTTTCTTATATTAGTTAGACTAAAACCATAACGGGTAGACCACTACAGGTAAACATCTCAGAAGAGAACATAAAAACCTTCTCCCACAAAAGATACTGGTCACAAGAGAACGTTTTGAGACAATCGGAAACGGATCGAAATAAGACATGAGGTTCAGGTTTAAACGGACAATGAGGTCCACAAAGAACTGAGGGATGAAAACGTAAGGTCAGGGAACATTACTTTTCCTGTAGAAAAAACCACCAATCAAGATCTTCCAGAATATCCAGAAGCATTTTGACAAGTTGAAGTTAAAGAAGTCATAATAACCAACCCCGTATCTGAACCTAATGACATTATAACTTACCAAACGGAACCTTTGATTGTCTCTAGTAAGACAGTAAAAACTCTGACGTAGGTGCATGAAACGGGTCCCATTTCGGTAAGAAAAGACATTTCGTCTTCTCGAAACAATGATTCGTAACCACATCACCGATACTAGACCAGGAGACTGGTGACACTGGACCTGAGTCAGAGTCGGAGCTCTAGTAAAGACCAGGACTTTGGGGTCCTTAGACCTTTCAGTTTCATTTGGAGACCGGAACGGAGGCGACTCCGAACTCACGGGACTGAAATCAAGAATGGAAGAAAGAGAACGAAAGGAGAACCGAAAGTTCTGGGCGTCCCGAATTGGAGACAAACGAGTGTCGTAATGCGGGTCCCCACCGTGCCCTTAAGGGATCCGGTACGTCTAAGTTTATAACGAACCCTCTGTCTACTGTAGTAGGAAACCCTGTACCACTTTTACGATAAAGACCAGTAAAACTGGTACGTCGTCGGGTCTTCGTCAGAGACTGAGACAGAGACAGAGAACGAGAGGTACAGAGTGACAATGAGTATGTTGCTCCAGAGAAAGAGTGAAGAATAGAGATGCGGGAACATCCCTTTCTAAAGGATCTATAATAAGGATTTGAGGGATTTAAGGGGCGAGACAGATTGAGTCACGACAGATACAGTCCGTCTTAACAGTCTACTTAAGGTTAAAAGAGAGTCGACGGTCCTTCGATTTCGTTTCGTAAAACCCAAGAAGACGACAGATGAGTGTACTGAGATACGGTTCTTAAGAACCCCCTGCGGCTCCGGCTGGCCCGCAGCACGGGGCTGTGTCGGGGGCACGCCGGCCGGGGGCACCACACTCGGGACCCCCTTCCCCCCCGACACAGCCCCGCGTTGCGGGTCAGCCGGAGCCGCAGGGGGTTCTTTAGATGGTACTCTTAAAGAGACGGACGGGTGGTAGTTTGGAATTTGGGGTACGACAAAGAGGGTGTCGCGGGTTGAGGTCAAAGTGACTCTAAAGGAGAAACGTAGAGAACCCGGGAGAAGTGAGGTCTAGAACCGTTGGAGGTGTGACGATACCTGTCACATAGTCTGACCGGCGATGAGTCTTCAGACTTAATATTTGAAACATTTACGAGTCAACACTCCTTATGTGGGGTCACATCCTGTATTCGAGACATCTACTCCCTAGGGAGGATTCCTTTCAGGACCGTTCGTCGGATGAAACCAAACTTTCTGGAAGAGGTCGACACGACCCTACCCGCAGTACGTGTCCCATAGTGTCCCGGGTTTCTACAGACTAGTCATTAACTACCCTCTCATCTCTTACGAATTTTAGGGTAGTCCAAGTTTCCCTTAAACGCCCAACAGACTTGGGGAAATCTAATTTTAGAGGACCATTTACGAAGACCCTACGACCTAGGGTAAGATCCTCGTACGAGAAGAAGATCCGACGTCCAATGAGTTGGTTTGGTCTCATTTGTGAAAACGTCACATAGGAATTTTTACCCTTTAAGAAGTTTAATTTCCCAAATTTTTTTCTCCTCTTTGAATTCAAAGATGAGATCGTACGGACTGGAGACATATTCAATCCCGTACCTCTTTTTACCGGACTTTTACCCAAAGATTTAACATTACCAAGAGGACGTAACGTCCGTCTAAGAAATGGTAGACTCGGTGGTCACTTCCGGGATTTAATATTATGGTAAGACGTTAATCTAGAAATAACGGCGTCCTACCCTTTCACGTCACTCTCAGGGACAAAAGTCCGAAAGGACCAAGAAATGGTTTTAGGACGGGATATGTAGACAACATTAAATTTTAGACCCTTGGTCTTCAGAGAGGACTGTAACCGAGGATCTATACCAGGAACCTCCCATAAATTATTAACTCCGGTTCGAGTCCTCCTTCTCTCTTAGGTTGTACTCTTTTCTGCCAGGTCCCGAGTACGTGTTACTCATACCGACTACCACAGTCGGTACGGAACACCGGGGTCCTGTTGGGTTCAACCGGTTCCTTCAGGTCGATAGGTAGACCTCCATTCTAGTTGTACCCCCTTTCGAAGTTTTCGTTCAGTTGACCGAAGACCCAGATTCTAACGGTCTTTCTCGGGGTCTAGTACGGGTCGGACATTTATTTGTCCAGTAAATTTCTCCCTGGCGGCAGTCAAGAATTCCCCTTCTCCCGGGGGTACGGGGTCTATCGGTACGACCTGCTACCTCCGTCGGACCCCTAAGACCGTCGAAGGGGTGTTACTCTGTAGATAGAGGTGACTCCTGGGGGTCGTAGATCGGGAACTACACCATCCATTCTTTTACCTAAAAATTTAACTATTTCCTTTGTGAAGTTAAGTCAACGAGTCAGCACAGGCTGAGAAACACTGTGGTATTGACGTTGTACGGTCCGAAGGGACAAGTAGTGGTTGAGGGCCTCAAATGGGTCTGAGTACAGGTAACTCAGTCGTTACGGTAGGTTGGTAGAACAGGAGACAGTAGGGGAAGAGGAGGACGGGAGTTAGAAAGGGTCGTAGTCCCAGAAAAGTTTACTCAGTCGAGAAGCGTAGTACACCGGTTTCATAACCTCAAAGTCGAAGTCGTAATCAGGAAGGTTACTTATGGGTCCTGACTAGAAGAAATCCTACCTGACCAACCTGGAGGAACGCCAGGTTCCGTGAGAGTCCTCAGAAGAGGTTACGGTGTCAAGTTTTCGTAGTTAAGAAGCCGCGAGTCGAAAGAAATATCAAGTTGAGAGTGTAGGTATGTACTGGTGACCTTTTGTGAATGAGACAGAATTAAAGAGTGAGACCTGGAGAGAGGAGGTTTTCGACACACCACAACTACCTTACACAGTGTGGGTATTAAAGTACCCGGAGGAGAGTGAACGGTTGAGTTCGTCACCAACTAAAGTGTACAGAAAGATCAACACGGAGTCACTGGATGGAGAGAGGAACCCTCTCTTGAAGACTCGAGGTGAGCCCCGGTATGAGACTAATCCTCCGGAACTCGTCGGGAAATAGAACTGAGACTGATTCTGTCTGGCCGGTCTTCTCGTTCGAAGATAAGGACCGGAATAAGATGTTCGTCACCTGAGAAGTCGTATCCTGTTTCCTTAGGGACTCTTCTGATATGTACCGGTTGGACATTCTTAATCGAGATCCGGTCTTCGACGACAGGATGATTCTCTGTTCTAGTATATTTAAACCTTCGTTTCTTTCCAAATGTTGGGGACCACCTATTTCAGGATTTCACGTCGGAGAACCACGGGACGGTCAGGGGTGCGTGGTGAGGATAGGACGGTAAACAATTCAGTGTACCCCTTATATCCTACCAAGTTCTGGAATCTCGTTATATGTTGCGTCACCAGGGATGTGTAGGGGAACACCGGTTAGACAAATAATCGGGTCTCGGGACTCCTACGTTTTGTCAAAAGATATGAGGTAGAGTTCCTACGGAGGGAGACGTAGGATCAAGTAAAGAACAGTTTTATAGGTAAACGGAAACCCACCCTATTAGAACTGAGTTCGGTTTACGTCGTCGGTATGTGGACCTGTCATAACGGGAATCCCCAAAACCCTATCGGGTGTGGACAAACGGGTCCGGGATCCTTTCCTCGATTCCCTTTGTGTGGATTTTCTTCCACGATAAGATTTCTTACATCTTCTATTATAATTGTACGTCAGGGGGGTACCTCCAGAGTCTAGTTTTATGGTAACTTCAGGAATTAAAGGAACCCTGGACCCCAATGTAACGGAGAGTCTTTTTCGATGTTTAGAGTTTCGTCGTCCAATTCATAGACACTATATAATGTATGGGACCTTCATTTATCAATAAAGGTATGTCCTTTGTTTGATATAATCCGGATTCGTGGGGTTTCTAATTTTTTTGTAGAAGTGTGGAAAACTCCGTACCGTCCTAAAACATCTTTAACCTAATGTCCTAAGTCCGATTACCGATTCGGGGATACACTTCACTTCACTTTCAACAAGTCAACACAGGTTGAGAAACGTTGGGTACCTGATATATCAGGTACCTAAAGAGGTCCGGTCTTATGATCTTATCCGTCGGAAAGAGAAGAGGTTCCCTAGAAGGGTTGGGTCCCTAGCTTGAGTCCAGAGGGTGGAACGTCCCCTTATGAAATGGTCAACTCGGTGTTGCCTTCGGCGATTCGGGGATCTACTTCGGTGTCTTGGTGATGAAACCTTACCCCTCGTCCTTCTCCGAAATTACTATGTTTCGTTTGAGAGTGGTCTCGGGTACGACACCCAGTGGGTGGGGGGCGGCGGGGGTCAAACCTTTTCGGTAAGTAGAAGATACACCGACTTTTCGTTGTTCAGGAATATGTCTTCGATCGTCGTCGTCGTCGTCCTTTTCAAGGAGTAATATGGTCTATGAAAAGGTTCGTCGTTCTGAGGTACCGGACTTCAACCGGACCGACAGAGGTCCGTCATTGATAAAATAACCACCTTCTTCCATTGTTCGAATGGAACCCTGTCGGAAACCTTCAGGTCTGGGGAGTAGTTCATGTTCCCTAAGATCTCTATTTTCCGGTGGTAACCGATTGGCCTCCGGTGGAATAGGTCATGGTCCGAAACGAAGAACTGAGGAGTCTCGGTTGGGATCTACCGATTTGGACGGTGTCAGAATTGGGACGATGGAATTACGGATGACTTTCGGGTCTCGGTCATGTAAGAAGGGAGCTTTGGGAACTGGTCCAGATGCGAACGTCCAGACTGACTTATCTGGTCCGGTATCTTTTAGTACTCCTTCTTACCAAATGACTACCGTTATAAAAACAATTTCTACCTCGGTCCTCCCGTCCCACACGATAACACTCGTGAGAATCATAGTCACTTCGTTTTGGAAACGAAGGATTGTGAAACCGGGTTTTCTGACTTGACTATTGAGATCACACAGTCAGTGAGTCAGCACAGATTGAGAAACACTGGGACACCTGCCATCGGACATAGGTGTCTTAAAAGGTCCGGTTCTTATGACCTCATCCAACGGAAAAGGAAGAGGTCCCCTAGAAGGACTGAGTCCGTAGCTTGGACCCAGAGGATGTAACGTCCGTCTAAGAAATGACAGACTCAGTGGTCCCTCTTCCTTTCTAACATTTATATTTGTGTTTGAGTTTTATACGGAAGAAACAAAATGTACGGGTGTGTCGATAGACCTTTCTGTCTTCTGAAGATTTACGTTCCTTGAGGGGATATTTCATACCCCGACTCTAAAATGTAGAGTATCTTCGTCAAGTATTTGGTTTTGTCCATCGTCAGTGGGGACGGTGTCCGAGGTTTTACCTTGAAGAGTTTAAAAGGTTCCTTTGTTGTCCCTCCTAGTCCTTCGTTTCTTTCGTCGAGACTGCGGGTATTTACTTTACCTGTACGATTCGCTGATTGTGTGTGTGCGCGTGTGTGTGTGTGTGTGTGTGACTATACACTGTCCATGGACTTCTGGTTGAAAGGTCAGTAGAGACATTTAGGTACGGAAAGAGGTTTAGCGGTGTCCTAGGTCTCCTAGGTTCTGTCAGACTTTTAGAGTCCATCTTCTCACTCGGTCACGTTCTGGACTTCGATGATAAGGTTTCCTATTTTTTTAAAGAAACTGAGATCCGTTTCACGTTACCGTAGGGGGAGGTCATGAGAACGGACCTTTTAGGATACCTGAACACCCGACGTCAGGTACCCCAGCGGTTCTCAGTCTATTCTGACTCGCTGAAGTGAAGGTGAAAAGTGAAAGTAGGTAACCTCTTCCTTTACCGTTGGGTCAGGTCACAAGAACGGACCTCTTAGGGTCCCTACCCCCTCGGACCACCCGACGGTAGATACCCCAGCGTGTCTCAGCCTGTGTTGACTTCATTGAATCGTCGTCGTTGATGAGTATCGATGATAGAGGAAAGACGGAGGGTCATGAGGTTAGGTGAATATCTCATTAACGATACGAGACTATACACACAATCGTCGAACCGGAACAGACTAAGACAGTGGGGTACCTGACATCGGGTTGTCCGAGGAGACAGGTACCTTAAGAGGTCCGTTCTTATGATCTCACCCATCGGTAAGGGAAGAGGTCCCCTAGAAGACCTGGCCAGAGGACGTAACGTCCGTCTAAGGAATTGTATACTCGGTGGTTCCTTCGGAATACAAGACCTTTTAAATCTATTGATGACAGAAAAAACGAGAGTGGAAACGAGAGTCTAAGGGACTTGAAAAGACCGGTACGACCCACTAAATTTATACCAGTACTGACTTCGATGGTACTTCGATGATTAACGGAATCGAAGAGATACGGATATAGATGTCCTACTAATATGTTGAGAGACCAATCCTGACACGTTTGAGAGCGAAGAAGACGATTTAGGTGATACCCATTATCACTACCCATCAAAGGTAAAAGAATATTGGAAGGAAAAGAATCGACATGACTAAATACAAGATAAAATGGATCTCGAAACCACAAAAGGTATGACAACGTTTAGATGTTGATTCTGGAAAGACAGGTTATTCCTCCGGAAACGGGTTGTCCAAGTCTAAAGGTAAAATCTTTATTTCTTTCTATGATTAAAAATTTGGACTCTAATTGTTTCTATACGATTAGAACATATTGGTCTATGGATGGGAATGAACTCGGCTATTAATGTCACCAGAAAAAAACTATAAATCAGGAATGAAGAGATTGGATTAATAAATCAAACAAAAGAGATCCAATAGTACCCTGTTACTATTACGTCCCTAAGATCGGTGAGGGGTGTCGTCTAGTACAACTTTGTTGTTTTCTTCGGTGTGACCCCGGGAAATTACTCTATCCCATTCTCAAGCCACTGGTGTTGTTCGATCCCAGATACTCGAGAAACGCCCGGGGACTCCTTCTTGACATAAAAAAGTAGAGGTCAGAAAACCGTGAAAGTAAAAGACGAAGAAAATAGTTAAATAGTAATCAACAGGTTAATAGAAGGGACTAAAGTCAATTAAAGATGGAAACAAAAATTTACATCAAAAGAGATAACAGTTTCAGATAGGAGTTCATGAATTTCTAAATCACACATTAAGCCAAATTAAATCCGTAATGTAAAGTTAGAACAGACATTAAAGATACCGAATGACTTCAAAGGTAGGGGTACAAAATGTACGAAAATCTAGACCTGACAATGTAAGAGATAGTAGAGGATGGAGAATAAAATATTTCAGACACCTCAAAAAGAACTTGGGGATCTTATCACAAGAAACTACATATAAGGTTAATAGTGGGTGTAGTCTTAGAAAACGAACGATTTTTTCTATATGTAAAGATCTGTTGTTGTGTAAAAATGAGATAGTCTTAAGGACCAAACTCAACTTAAAGACAGTAAACGTTGGTTTTCTAAAAAGTGACCGTAAATATCTTATAATTTAGAAAATCCTGAAAATCGATAAAATGAGTAAATCAGAAGTATTTTGGAATAATCGAGATAAAATACCAACTCCTGTGACTTCTTGATCGAGTTCCAGTGTATCGATCATTAACAGTCTCGACCCTTAGTTTAGTCTCCGGAACAAATAAACAAAAAGAGGAAAGATTACAGAGTCTGACTCATTTATGGACTCCCCATGACCTTTCCGAACCACTGTTTTTGTATTAAGAGTAACCGGGACGGAGTCTCAGACTTTAGGAGTCGTAAGAGGTCAAGAAAGTCAAGTTCCGTCGACAAATTTACGTTTAATACAGACATTCCCACAGTGTAATTATCGATGATGGTCGATAATTGAGGATTTGTGTTTAGTTACAAGAACAAGAGATCTCATCTGTCCTGAGGATTTCTTACATTCCAAACATCCTTTTAAACTTTGTCTCCCTTCCCTTATCCATTCCAAACCTCGTCTTCCTACGACGGTGCCACCCCTGAACCCTGTTCACTGTCCGAAGTTGACGACCCCCCACCCGTCGGGTACTACTCACTCCCCTCCTGATCCCGGCTCTGTGGGTGAGTTCCCCGATATCGGAAGAACTATTTTCCGATCTGTGGCCGAAAGGTAAAAACGTATCTTGATAAGTGTAAGACCGTAGGTAAAACTAGGACAAAGTTAGAAATACTACTTTGTGTCCTTTAATGGCGGGTTTACGCATCACACACAATTTATACTTCTTAATTAGGTTCTGACGGTTTAGATTAAGTGTCTTCCAGGGTCGTACTCGAGTGTAAGTTATTAGTAATTGTAGAAATTGGATAAGAAGTTAAAGAAATTACTTATTTACGTAGAATAAAGGAATCTTACATCCTGTTAACCTACCCAGAAGAAGTCACGACATATGGGTGTATTACATTTTATACTGTGATCTCCCTAATTTAGTCCATTTTTTGTAAGGGTACAACGAAACAACAGTCTTAGTAGTGATTTCCTTACTACAGCCTTTCCATGACGTCTTTGTCGACATCTAAATATTAAAAAGGGTATTTAAGGAGTATCTTCCTCTAAAGTACTTCGTTATTTCATTAAGGTTCCGACGTATTTACTGATTTAATGAACAATTCAATTTTTTATTCACTGTCGAAAAACACAGTAGCACCGATTTCAGTCACGGGTTATATAAACAATCTTTTACAAGGTCCTAAAAAAATTTTTTCTACCAGTAGTGAATCCGACCCTAATTGTTATTTTTCGTTCTCCGAAAGGACTCCGAGATCCACTTGTTACCGTGAACTTTTACTTTGTGACCGTTTAACGGGTAGAGGACACCCTTTGCCTCCTTCCTCCGCCATCGTAGAAACATTCTTTAGCGTGATCTCTTCCGTCCGAAGAAGGACCCCGTAATTGTTGTAGAGTTGTCCTGAGTCTCTAAAAACAGTTCTCGGTGTTAAATGTGTTATTAATGTGAGTAACCTCGTTTGTGACTAGGGTTTAACGGAGGTTGAAGAGGGGGAGACGGGTTTACCTTACAAAACAGGTACGTGTCTCAACAAAATCTCCTAATCAAATAAGTACATAAGTAGAGTGTTTATGGTCGAAAACACACACAAAATAAAAAGGTTCGTTAGTTAAGTATCACGTCTGTGAGAAAAGGAAAGATAATTACATGATTTTCCCCTTCTTTTTTTTTTTTCCTTATGTAGATCCTTCGAGGACTGTATGGATTCGGTACTGAGAGAATGTTCGGACTCCTTTTATCCGTACAAATTTTGACACAGATCCGTACGATTAGTATTAAATAATTCTTTGCCTTGGTTTCCATTACTTACTGTTGGACCTAAATACACCTTTACCGTTTCTACTATAGCACGTAAAATGTTCTGTTTCCATCAAAAAGGTCTGATAATCAACGATCAAAAAGTTCCTGTTTACGTTTCGATAGTAAAAAGGTCTACTTATCGTAATCTCTCTCTCCTCGTAAACACCACCACATACGAGGATACGAATGACAATAAGTGCTTTATAAGTGGACACAGACAAACAGAACTGTTGTACCCTTAAGTGACTACTAGTCTAAGATGGGAGTGCCACGGTACTTTCCCTTCCTAGTAAAGTAAGGTGACGTCGAATTTGATAACTACAGGTTCGAGTAATACGTAATAATTGAAGCAATACCGCAACCCTGTGGTTTCTCTCTGGGACAATTCTTCGTCTCTCACTTTTTGTCCTAGTCACCCTATAACATTAGTCCACCTTCCCGTTGGTTTCACGGACCCTTTTCTGGAGGTCTACCACTACTTTTTTTCTACTGGAGGTCACCGCTCCGATGTGTTTGAGGACCTCCCCTCGGAGACTGGTGTGCGACCCTTCCTTCGAACTTCTTCTTCTTTCTCGTCGGTTAAAAAGGAAGATCCATCTCTAGTGCCGTTTTTGGAGGAACCCCTATTTCGTGTTTGGAAAACTCGTTTTCTTCGAACAACTAATAGACACTTAAAGGTAGTGAGGATGTGTGGGGGTGAGGACTGGTCGTTCTTAATCCTCAACGTACATAAGTCCTTTTATAGGAACGGATAGGTCAGATCCTCACAACCACGAAGATATATTATGTCGGTCGAGACGACAAAGAAGTCTCGAGATTTCTTCGTCTGGATTAAGTGTGAGGTCCTTAAGAGTTATTATCCGTTTTACATGCAAGACCATACTCTTCAGAAAAGTGAAGACGACCACCCCTTTTGTTACATACTAAGAAGATCATTGTAAAAAAAATAGATGAGAATACAAAGAGAAGAGGCTCTCAACACTGTTAGTTTCTTTAATTATAAACAAAATTATAAATTTTAGGACACTTTTACACTTAATAAGAACAATAGGAGGACAATTGTAACTTTAAGTCCGTACTTCGTTAACGAATTTTGGGACGATACTTTATTACTCCGTCAACGAATTATAACCTAGGATGGTGATAGGAGGTCTAAAAATAAGAACAACTGTATTGTTACTTTACTCTACTAGTAAAAATCTCACTTTAAACAACAACAACAAGTCAGTGACAGTATAGACTGAGAAAGGTTGGAGTAACTGACATCGTGCGGTCCGAGGAGACAGGAGGTAATAGAGGACCTCAAACGCGTCTAAGCACAGGTAACTCGACCACTACGAGAGAGTGGTAGTGATAGACCATGGTGAGAAAAGAGGAAAACGGAAACTAGAAACGGTCGTAGTCCCAGAAAAGGTTACTCAGTCGAGAAACGTAGTCTACCGGTCACATACCCTCGAAGTCGGAGTCGTTGTCAGGAAGATTACTTATAAGTCCCAACTAAAGGAAATCCCGACTGACCAAACTAGAGGAACGACAGGTTCCCTAAGAGTTCTCAAAAGAGGTTGTGGTGTTAAGTTTTCGTAGTTAAAAAACCGTGGGTTGGAAGAAATACCAGGTTAAGAGTGTAGACATGTACTGATGACCTTTTTTTTTGTTGTTGTAGTATCAGAACTAATATCAAAAAATATCTCACTGTAATTCTTCTCAATTATACGTTATCAATTTTAATAAACGTAAGGGGTTGAATTTATCATTTATCACTGAATCCACTAGATACCTGTACTCAGGTTATAAGATAAACTTCGATATATACAAAATGATCGACTTCAAAATTACATTGACTAGGATAAGTTAGTGTTTATACTTTAGTATACGTTTACATATTTATTCTTATTTGAGTCTTTATGTAAAGTTGTCCTCTGTTCAAAGTTTACTGTTTTAGTCTTGTTAAATCATTACGCAAACTCCAGGACATAAGTTCCATTTCGAGAGGTACGTAATGGACGAAATATTCGTCACCTCGAGACAAGGGTTCCATAAACCCCGTCCTCAAAATGTCACGTAATCTTCATGGTGATGAGTCAACACCGTACTAACTGGTCCCCCACTCCCTAAAGACACATTCTACTCGTCCAGGATAAAAGATACGATTCTATTCGATCGGTTCCGACTCTCCCTCCTAACATTAACTACTTACAATTACAAGGAACGGTCACTCCATAAAGTGGCTTCACATCGACTGAATACAAAACCAACCTAAACCAACCTGGAGACCCCATCGGAGGTAAAACACCCGGGGCAGACTATCTTCTTTATAGCTCCGTAGTTTAAATCTTTAGTCCTCAAATCTATCATTCTCGTACTGAACCATTGTGCGTGTTACTGTGTGTCTCTACCAGGGAACTAGACCATTTAGATTGGTAGGTATATTGAACTTGACCCGATTTACTAGTGTAATGAATGAGTTTTGTTGTTTTGTTTTGGGTCTTATTACACTAGATTCAAAGACGTTTTTCCCGATCGGATACACCAGGAGTGGTTCACGTGTAGTACTCGGGAGTCTCTTCTCTCAATCACTCTCTTCCGATACAAACACAAAAATCTTCACCCTTTTACCACCTCCGCTTACAAAGTATCCTCAACAAAACAGGTAATGTAATAGATTATAAAAGACCTTTTCATTTTGTGCGTTTCTTATTCTCCACACTTTACGGGGCTATACAAACCCTCTCATCCTCCTGAGACTAACCCGGTCTGGGAATCGACACTCCATAAGATTGTTACGTTTGTTCCTCCTTCCTTATTAGGAAAAAGACCGACCTCTCAGTCCACCCACGTAAAGTAGTGGGACGTTCGTTAGAACGGAAAGGTAGGAGTGTTATAGAGGAAATCATAAATGGAATACAATAACTACGTATTAATGTTGTTGACAAATCAAGTAAATTACTCCCGTCTGTAAAAGAATAAGTAGAGGTATGGAGATAGGACTCGACCCATGGATTTTTTTAGACGGTGAGTCCTTTATACCTTTCACTCTCCCCACTATTATACCTTTATACCTTTCACTCGTCCCCTTCTTAGTGTCTGATACTCTAATCATAAACTGTACGGTTCCTTCAGACTTAGGGAGATGGTCCTAGGTCCTCTAAGAAGAGATAGAAGTGGTAATTCCGTCCACCAAGACACCAGTTTCACCCTCCGTAGATTCTATATAGTGTCCTCGTCTATATCCTAATCAACTACAACACACACCGACAAATTACAACTAAGTGTCTTTGTGTTGTAGACCTTCCGTACAGATGGATTGACTTACCAGGATACAGAGATTGGAGGACGGTAGTAATTACAAGGTGCTGATGTAGGTTAACGTATAACCAGTCTCCGTCTATCGTAATAACTACGGATTACTAAAGTAATTGTTGTCTTGAGAGTACTCTCGTTCCACGATTTTTACTTTACGTGATAAGGAATTATTGGTCATTTTCTTAGACTTTACCCGAATTAAATTAAAGCGAGATTCCTTCTCATCCCGAGATATCACTCAACACTTATTAGACGGAGTCTAGTGACGTCTTTCACGATACATAAGTTCCTCCCCTCTCTCCTGTAAAGTCAGAAAAGTCACCGAAATCTAATCACACCAGTAATCGTGTTTAAATATTTAGGTGGACGAATCTTAATCTCTTCCAGTATCCGACTTTAAAGAGTCGTGTGTCGGGTAGTCTCTGTAAAGTTTTTGTCAAAATATTAAAAGAGGAACTCGAGAACACGAAAGACACAATCTGATAAATGTAAAACTGTGTGTAACACAATCAGTTCATTCTCTTCTATCTGTAGTTCACGAGATCCCGGGATCATATGGTAAATCCTCCCTCGGTGGTCGACACCGTTCCCTTTACACTCCCTTCTTATGTCAGAAAAATTTCTTGGGAAACGTTGTATTTTCTTTTTAATGTCACACGAAACGACGAACTAACAGAGGACATGTTTCCGTTGACTGTGGCTGATCTTAGACACCGGAACGTCGGGTGTACGGAAGGTCTACTAGATTTAATGAGTCCGAACTTTACTCTTTTGAACTCCGGAGCAGAAGATACATCTGTGTACGTCCGTGAACCAACCAAAGTTAGTTTAAAGCTATACTTCATGGGGAGGTAGAGAAGAGGGGGATGAGAGAATTTTGTTTTTGTTTTAGTTTTGGACTGTACTTTTTACAGTAGAACTACAGATAACTTGCAACAGTCAACTTTTGACGTAGTATTGGAAGTATTATGACATCCCTTCTCGGTTAAGACTGAGGTACTACCTAGACAAAGAAACTGAAATTGGAAACAAAAAGTAAACGAAAACAATAACATTAGTATGTATTACTGGACGGAACCCCTCGGGATGGAGAGACGGACTTCTCTAATTGTGTAGGGGAGGGATTAACACCGGACGGAGTCTTTTGGGAGGAGGAGACGAACTTCTCTAATTATGTAGAGAAGGTCCACCACGTCACCATTTCTTAGACGGACGGTCACGGTCTCTACTGACTCGCGGACGTGTGTGTGTGTGTGTGTGTGTGTGTAGGGCCTCCAACCGATAAGGTGCTCTATAAACGTTCTATTACCAGAAAAGAAGAAGTGCAGGAGGGGGTGAGACAAGATATTGTCTCGTACCGTAAGTCTGGGGACTGTTCTACCAATAAAACTCTGTAATGAGTAGGTAGAAGATCCAGTCGGTTCAAAGACTTATCTCAGTATAAGACTCGGTAACGTGGGGTAGAGATCCAATTAACCGGACAGGACGTCACTTGTCTCGAACCTAAACCATTGTTATGTATTTGTCCGTGATCAGACAAGGACCTACCAGTATTAGTATAGTATAACTTGGAACTATCGCAGAAAAGATTCGATAAGTTACCTTGAATGGTAGGAAAAGGTCTTACAGTAGTTAAGACTTAAACCCCAAGATATATTAATATTCAATTAATATTTATTAATATTAATATTCGTGAATTAATATTCACGACGATCGACTTGTAAGGAACTTCGGGACTGGTAAGGGTAGACTAAAACTGATCTTCCTTTATTTATAGTATAAAGAACTCTCGGTTATTGACGTTTCGTGACAAGTTCAATGTTCCCTGTGTTACACACACTAATCAGCGAGTCAGTACAGGTTGAGGAACACTGTGGTACCTGACATCGGGTGGTTCGAGGAGACAGGTTCCCTTAAGAGGTTCGTACTTATGACCTCACCGAACCGTACAGGAATAGGTCCCCTAGAAGGGTTGGGTCCAGAGACGTAACGTCCACCTAATAAATTACAACTCGGTGGTCCCTTCGGGTATATTAATTCACGACGATCGACTTCTAAGGAACTTCTAGACTGGTAGGGGTAGATTAAAACTGATCTTCCTTTATTTTTATGAGGTAGAATAGTCTAGGTTATAAGGTAGATAACGAAGTAACTGATTTATCTAATTACGTTCCTTCAAAATGTACAATAAATAAATAAATAAAAAGACCGTTTCAGAGTCACAATCATAGACTTGATCTTTATCACACCTACGAAAGTGCCCATACATACCCTTCGTCCGTTGGTCGTAACTACCTCATGGACGTGTCACCAGGTTCCGTGGTACGACAACCGTCACAAGAGGCTGAGGTCGCACGTAATCCAGGGGACCCACCAACAGACAATTTTTACGTCTACGATTAAGGTATAGACCCAAAGGGTCCACCGCGTCACCATTTCTTAGACGGACGGTTACATCCTCTACTCACAAACTAGGGACCCAGACCTTCTAAGGGATCTCCTCCTTTACCATCGGGCGAGTTTATAAGAACGGACCCTTTAGGGTACCTGGCTCCTCGGACCACCCAATGTCAGGTACCCCAATGTGTCTCAGTCCGTGTTGACTCACTGACTCGTGTATATGTTAAGGTATGGATATCTTAGTTCGAGTCCTACACACAGACTTCGATATGACATTCTTTCGTAGTATCTATTGTATTCACTTAGACCCTAGACATAAAACTTTTGTGACCAAATATTAGATCTGTCTTACAGAATCTTGTCATTTTTTTCTATGCCCTGAATCTTCGTTTAATGGAATTAAAGTAAGAATCAAAGAACCAAATAATTGTCAAAAACAGGATAATTTAATCATAGAGATTCGGAATTAAAAAATTAGTTATTTTTGTTCCTCCCCGATTCTATCTTTCGTAAATAAGAAGGTAGTCGTGTCAGGTTGAGTAACGATTACAACACAAAATTTCCCTAAAATCGAATAAATAAGTGATCGAAATCTTTTTTTCTTTAGATCTTATCTTATTATAACTCTTTAAAAAGTAACTTTATTATTATAAGTGGTATTTTATGAAAAACTTTGACACGGTAAGATTTCATCGAGGTAAAATAAATGTCCCTAAACTTCAACTAATTGTAATCGGTAATCGGTAATTGTAATCGGTTACACCTATTGTAATCGGTGTTTTCTTTTGTTTGGTTGAGTCTGGAGTCTTTCATAATGTGCCGGTTTCCTTCTTTTGTTTTGACTCCTGAATCATTGACGTGTGATATGTAAACCCCACATCCAGGACAAGGTCCTACGTCTAGAACCATTAAATATGGTAGGTGGGGGTTAGAGATACAATTTACAGTTTCTCTTTCTTTAAATGTTTTTACACGGGAAGGGAAGGTTTTAATGTCAGAAATTTGATGGGATTTTATTATAATCGAGACGTCAATTATCGAATAAAATAAAGGAATGACACTTCTTTAATAATACATAAATCGATGATCCCAACAACGATCCCACTAACAGTACGTGTGACGTAAAGTTCCTTCTTGATTCGAAGAACTTTCGAGGGGTAAACGTCTGTAAGGAGTGAGGGGGTAATCAATGTGTTTTTCTTCTAAGACCACTTTTTGTGAACACATGATAAAGATGAGGATAGATATCGTCCTCTAAATTAGAATACTTACATTAAAATACATGATTAGAACGTTTCCACCGAAATATATACGTTGAACCGTCCTCACCTTGATCCTTCCTCCCCTTCTGTCTTATTAAATATTAAAAGGTTCTCGAATATCTAAATTTTTCAAAAACCAAGATATTATAACGAGATCAGAAATAAAGATTAATCCAGAATAGTTTTCAATTATGTTTGGTCTGACTACTGTAACAGAAGTCTTAACCTCCTCATGTTTTACTCCGTAAACCGTTAAGTAGACACTTAGGAAAAACGTGGACGTATTAGGAAAGGACTCAATACATGAAGCTCCGGATTACGGTACGGAGTTCCCATCTAGTTCCACACGGGACCTTAGTTGGTAGATTCATTTAATGGATCGTGGACGTTTATAATTAACAATCAGTTTAAATCTGTCGACTCCATCCGTTTATGAAAAAAAGAAAAAAAAAATTACACCAAGGTTAGTGTTAATGTCCATTGATCTACTACAAACTGTAATTATTTACGTTTAAATGAAGATCCAGTCCAATCAAAAATACTATAACTTCTCCCCTTTACTATAAGAGAAATTGATCACTAATTTTAATTTTAAATAACATTAATAGTTTCTCTTTTTTTAATGACCCAATTTGTATTATTACTTTGTCACATATTTTTCTTAATTTATGATTTTACGTGTATATTTAGAGGTTCTGACGATTCTGACAGTTTGACTCTTACTCTGACTCCACTCCTTTGTTTTTCGTTTAAGACGTCCTTTCTCCTGACCTTTGTACCGTAAACAAAGGTGCCATTCCCACTCATTTTTACGTCAAAATATCCTTCAGCCTACTTTTATTTGGCGATTTTGTCTCGTTTTCAAAAGGTTCCGATGTGTGTTTCGGCACGAAGGAACCACCGAGTCTCCATTTCTTAGGGGGACGGTTACGTCCTCTGAACCCAAATTAGGGACCCAACCCTTCTAGGAGACCTCATCCTTTACCATTGAGTGAGGTCATAAGAACGGACCTCTTAGGGTACCTGTCTCCTCGGACCGGCCGATGTCTGATACCCCAACGTGCTTTCAGTCTGTGCTGACTCACTGACTAGCGTGGTCGTGTGTGTTTCGGAAGTCCGATGTGGTGATCTTGTGAGACAGAACGGTGAAAGTAAAGTCTGTAGAATTTTTTTGTTTGAAACTTCTATTCCACAATGGTTTATCTCGTCCCAGTCAAACGTCTTTGCAGAAGGGTAAAGTAAGTGCGTACTACGTATAAAAAGTACACGGGGAGGTCTGGGTGAAGAGAAGAGGGGGTTGAGGACGGAGGGAAACCACGGGACACTCCGACCAGAGACAAATATTTGTGAGACTGGGAAACACGGTTCTACTCAAATATACAGGGGTCTGACTGTGGTGACATGACGACCGAGAGACTGACTGCGTCGAAGTCGCTTTCGATTGTAGTAAACCTTCTAGTACCTCGATCCAGAAAGGACGGTGAAGGTCGACTCTCATGGAGAAGAACCGTCAAAGAAGTCTACCGAGTGTCCGCACTAGACCGTCTTGGGACTGAGTCCGAAGTGTCAAAAATGGAACGTGGGACGTCGAAGAAGTAACGAGGACTCACCCTTTGTGGTGTTCTGGTGAGTCACGGGTACGTACGGTGTTTGGTCTAGTCTCCTCGACTGTGAAACATCCGAGGTATTACCCGAAGGGTCCACTACAATCTCCACTTCTTGCGGGACGGTTACGTTCTCTATATTCTCTAAGGTCTCTACGACCAAACTAGAGACCCAGTCCTTCTAAGGGACCTCCTCCCGTACCGTTGGGTGAGGTCATAAGAACAGACTTCTTAGGGTACCTGTCTCCTCGGACACCAGAAGTCAGGTATCCCAGCGTTTGTTCTACGTTGAGTCGTACGTGTGTGCGTGCGTCCCAGTCATTATCGTTCCCTTGGGAAGTTTAAGAACTACATGTAGTATCGAAGTATGGTGAAAAAGACCTCTACAAAACACTTTGGTCGTGTAGACGAACACTTCTACCTCGGTCAAACCATTTCACGAAAAATATAAACGAAAGAAAAACAAGGAAATGAGGGGAAAGGGAGTTTAGAGGAAGGGGTCCTAACATAAGGGTTCCTTATACAATGGAATCCTAGACAAACTTTATATGAACCCGATCATGTGGTAGACCTAAGTCCAAACCTTGTTACCCTTCGTACCGTACTCCATCCAACACGTCTTCTTTCACTCAAATCGTAAAAACAAAAGGACAGAAGTAAGAACAGTCAAGGTGAAGTCGGGAGAGGAGGTCACTAACACTCAAGGTCGTAGACGAAAGAGATAACCGACGACGTTCGGGTGCTCTCTGTCACTGAAGTTCCAAAGTGGTAGAGAATGACGAAAGAGGATTGGGACGAGTTTGGAAAATTTAATCGGGTAAATCTTGTATAGGAGTTAATAGGAAGACTAAACAAGTTGTAGAAAGAAACTTTTCAGCCGTTGTCTACGTCTCTTATTTGGGGTACTCATTTCAACCTTTGACTGTTACGACTATTAGAAACTTCTACTTGTTACCTCAGAGGTGACAAGTCAGGTACGGTGAAACTTGTACGGACTAGAACAGACTAGAGCCTTCGATTCGTTTCAGTCCGGACTAATCATGAACCTACACTTATTACCTCTTCCAGACACTTCAGATATCTACAATATCCACTTTTTTCTTGAACCGTTTCTACCATACCTCAAACTTGATGTAATAGGGATTGTAGAAAGTCTAGATTGTAAGACACTAGGAACAAGTCCCTCGTTGTGTTAAGAAAAAAAAGGTATTTCTAAAGAAAAACTACATCTGGTAAAAATTTCAGAAAAAACTTAAACAATGTTATAACAAAGACAAAATACAAAACCAAAATACCGACGACACTCCTTACACCCTAGGGACTGGTCCCTTACTTGGGCGTGGCGGACCTAACATTCCACTTCAGAATGGGTGACCTGGTGGTTCTTTCAGGGTATTGTGTTAAGAATTAATTACAATCATTACAATTATTAACTATAATTAGAAACAACTAATTATATAAACTATTACTATAAATTATTAATTATAATTAGAAGAGATTACTTACTTTATTATTTCCCCTTTTAAACTTATCGAAAAAAAGATAAAAGTCAATACAGTCATTTACTATGTTTCGTTTGTCCTTTGTACAAGACTAGCTGATTTTACATTTTGTTTTGGGTAAGTCGAATCTTGGTTCTATCCACTCTACCTCGGCAATTACTCTATGAATGAATAATTGGTACACTGTGACTTGCTCAGTGAGGGATGTCACTCAGAATCACGAGATTAAATATTTTATCCCTAAGTTTACGGTACGATGCACCCAGTGTACCAATGATATTTCTAATTTTTTCTACTCCGTATACTTTCATGTAATAAAAAGACCTCGCAATCACTGTAATATTTATACCTATATTTACAGACAAGAGATATTTTTATCGGATTATGCGTATTTCCTAACGTTGGATTTTAATACTTTGACTTTTGTAACCTTTTGTAGTCTGTACGAAGAAAGAAACTCTTCTTTTATTCAGGTACCATTTTAAGTGTAAAACTATCGTTAAATATTTAGAAACGGACCTATTACGTACACACGTACGATTCAACGAAGTCAGTGCAGGATGAGAAACCCCGGGATATCTGACCTCGGACGATCTGAGGAGACAGGTACCTTAAGAGGTCCGTTCTTATGACCTCACCCAACGGTACGGGAACAGGTCCCCTAGAAGGACTGGGTCCCTAGCTTGGGTAAGGTGAAGACAGAGGACGTCCAAGAAATGTTGATCATGGTGGACCCTTTGTTGATCAATTCCGGATGAATCTACGTTGTGTAGTACATTGAAAATTTTTTCAGGTAAAATATAACATAGGTTTTTATAAAGTAAAAAGACCGGTACGAGAATGTTTTTCTACAAAGAGGACAGTTATACGGACTTATGATAAAAGACAGTAAGAAATGGTAAAAAACGTCGTATCACTTTTTTTATACAGTGGAAAGGTCTTATTTGTTTTGTACACGGAGGGGCCTTCTGTCGTATTCGTATCTGGGGTTCGTTTGGGACCAGACTTCTATTTCGAATCTCTGTTAAGGAGGTCGGAATGTCCTAAACGGAGTAAGACACCTCATTCGAGTCGACGAGACTTGGAATCGAAGAAACGTGTCTGAGACGGACTTTGGTGTCGTATACAATGGTGTCCGTTAGTTAAACGAGGAGAAAGACTCTGACTAAGCCCTTCTTGTAAATAGTTGACAAGGGTGAAAGAAACCAAGTGTACAACTTCAAAACGACTGTAGGTGACATCTTAACTTTAGTCTGAGTTATAAGGTAGTTTAAAGTCGTATCTTTTCGTTCATGTAAAGTCGGTACAGTGACATAGTCGTCATTTGTATAAATTATTATAGTTAATGACTGAAGTTGTGAAAGTACGAAACCTTTTTGTATGTCGAAGAACCTCTATCTCAGAAAACGTTGATTCGCTTTTTACGAATTTTTTAAATTTTTACATAATATCTCATACTACGTTTGTTAAAAGTCACCCATGATTGCAACATCGATGTCCTTATTACATTAGAAGACACTAAGAAATAAAACCTCTTATCTTTAGATCCGATTCTACGATTGACGTACACACGTACGAGTCAACACAGTAAGGACAGGTTGAGAAACGTTGGAGTACCTGACATCGGGCGGTACGAGGAGACAGGTACCCTAAGAGGTCCGTTCTTATGACCTCACCCAACGACTAAGGAGGAGGTCCCCTAGAAGGACTGGGTCCCTGACTTTGGAGTAGAGGACACAGAGGACGTAACGTCTGTCTAATGATAATAATAATAAAAAAAAAAGACTAACTCGGGGGCCCTTCGGGATTCTACGATTTCTTTAGTAGATTAAGAAAGTCTATAACAAGAAATTCTTTAGTAACCTAAGGAAATCTCCTCAATAATTAAGGTCTCTCCGTTTAATTAAAAAAAAAAAAAAAAAATCGAACTTCCTTTAAGGTGTGGCTGAGAACCTTCAATGTATATCGACTTAAGTTGTATCTTTACTTATTCACCCCAAGACAACAAATAATACTACTATTATTGGTATAAGAACAATCAACAAAATATAAAAAAGAGTAAAATGATATAGTTTTGTTAGTACACCCTCGTCACCGTAGGCCTGTCTCCTATTCGTATTTCGGGTCACACGGACTGAGGGAACCGAACCATCTGAACGACTAAACGGAAAGAACCCGTCCTACTTCAAACGTTAAGGGGGAGTGTGAGAGACGAAAAGTAAAACAGGAGTGAGAATTGTACTTAATAGTTAATTAAATTAGGAGTCGGTTACAATACTCCTTTCCTTTTTACAATTTATTATAGTCTCGTCACAAAGTTTGGGTACGTCAGACCAAGGTCTTAGGTACTTGAACTAGTAAAAAAAAAGAAGTACAATGGTCTGAAACGGGTAATTACGACCTTGTTAAAATATATTCCCTTGAAGTACCATATCATACCCTTTTAGAACCACGTCTTCATGTTATTATTTCTTTCTGTACACCATCGAAGAAGTAAGAACCCTTAGGACTCCTGATGTCGAAGGAACATACTTCTGGTTATTCCTAGATAGTAGTAGAAAGGTCAAGCCGTGGTCATGGGACGTCTTTCTAGTTCTTTTCAACTTTTCTGGGACTTTTTATGTCCGTCTTTCTCCTCTCCCTCTCTTGTTGATGCCTCTCTACTCTGTGGACTACCGGTGGTCCTTTCCTGGGATTTCCCTGACTTGAAAAAGAGTAATCTCCTTCTTCTCTTTCTAAACTATAGCACAGAAACTTAAGGGTCCACCACGATCACCATTTCTTGGATAGACGGTTACGTTCTCTGTATTCTCTGTTCCCAAGCTAAGGACCCAACCCTTCCAGGGGACCTCCTCCCGTACCATTGGACGAGGTCACAAGAATGGGCCTCTTAGGGTACCTGTCTCCTCGGAGCACCCAGGCACCCAGTGTTTGTCAACTTGTACTGACTCCACTGAATCGTGTGTTACAAGTGTTCACTAATTCTTATTCCAACTAAAGAAAGATAATTGCCTGTTAGAAAGAACGAGGAGGTCCGTTAAGTGTGTTGTTTCCTCAACGTAAATAATTACTGAGGTTAATAACATTTTATAAACGCAGACGTACACAGAGGTAGTTGCCTGGTGTTCAAGGAGGTCTCGATAAGGTACAAGTAAAGTTGGGACAAGGGACGTGAATCGAGTATCACGATGAGTACTTTTTTGTTTTGGTATTTATTTTACTTTCCTGGTGGATACCTTTCCCTCTTTTATAGACGTTTACTTCGTTAACTGTTCCCTAATTAAAGATTTTAAATGTTTGTCGAGTATGTCGAGTTATAGTTTTTTGTTTATTAGGTTAGTTTTTTACTCACCTACAAAACTTATCTGTAAAGAGGTTTCTTCTGTAGTCAAGTTAAGTCAGTGAGTCAGTACAGGTTGAAAAACGCTGGGGTACTTAGCGTCGTGCGGTCCGGAGGGATAGGTAGTGGTAGAGGCCCTTAAGTGAGTCTGAGTGCAGGTAGCTCGGGCACTACGATAGGTCGGTAGAGTAGGAGACAGCAGGGGAAGAGGAGGACGGGGGTTAGGGAGGGTCGTAGTGTCAGAAAAGGTTACTCAGTTGAGAAGCGTACTCCACCGGTTTCATGATCTCAAAGTCAAAATCGTAGTAAGGAAAGTTTCTTTAGGGTCCCAACTAGGGGAAGTCTTACCTATCCAACCTAGAGGAACTTCTGGTTCCCTGAGAGTTCTCAGAAGAGGTTGTGGTGTCAAGTTTGCGTAGTTAAGAAGCCGCGAGTCGGAAGAAGTGTCAGGTTGAGAGTGTAGGTATGTACTGATGACCTTTTTGATATCGGAAATGATCTACCCGAAAACAACCGTTACATTACAGAGACGAAAACTTATACGATGGATATAACCAGTATTGAAAGGAAGGTTCCTCATTCGCAGAAAATTAAAGTACCGAAGTCAGTGGTAGACGTCACTAAAACCTCGGGGGGTTTTATTTCAGACTGTGACGAAGGTGACAAAGGGGTAGATAAAGGGTACTTCACTACCCTGGCCTACGGTACTAGAAGGAAAAGACTTACAACTCGAAATTCGGTTGACAAAGTGGGAGGAGGAAGTTAAAGTAGTTCTCCGAAAAATCAAGGAGAAGTNATGATCTACCCGAAAACAACCGTTACATTACAGAGACGAAAACTTATACGATGGATATAACCAGTATTGAAAGGAAGGTTCCTCATTCGCAGAAAATTAAAGTACCGAAGTCAGTGGTAGACGTCACTAAAACCTCGGGGGGTTTTATTTCAGACTGTGACGAAGGTGACAAAGGGGTAGATAAAGGGTACTTCACTACCCTGGCCTACGGTACTAGAAGGAAAAGACTTACAACTCGAAATTCGGTTGACAAAGTGGGAGGAGGAAGTTAAAGTAGTTCTCCGAAAAATCAAGGAGAAGTGAAAGACGGCATTCCCACCACAGTAGACGTATAGACTCCAATAACTATAAAGAGGACCGTTAGAACTAAGGTGGAACACAAAGAAGGTCGAGTCGCAAAGAGTACTACATGAGACGGATATTCAATTTATTCGTCCCACTGTTATATGTCGGAACTACATGAGGAAAAGGATAAACTTTGGTCAGACAACAAGGTACAGGTCAAGATTGACAACGAAGGACTGGACGTATGTCTAAAGAGTTCTCCGTCCAGTATAAATACCGGTTTTTCGTGTACTTTTCTACAATTTGTAACGATTAATAATCTCTTTACGTTTATTTTTGATGTTACTCCATAGTGGAGTATTGTCAGTCTTACTGGTAGTAGTTTTTTAGATATTTGTCATTACCCACACCTCTTTTCCCTTGGGAATGTGTGACATCCACTCTTAAATTTAACCACGTCGGTGATACCTCTTGTCGTACCTCCGAGGAATTTTTTGATTTTTGACTCAATGGTAAACTAGGTTGTCACATCGAGGACACGTACTTAGACCTTTTCTCCTTTTGAGATTAAACTTTTTTTATGTACATGGGGTCACATCGATAGTCGTGACATATGTTTTCAGTTATCTACCTTCGTTGGATTTACAGGTAGTTATTTTCTTACCTATTTGTGTGTGTGTGTGTGTGTGTGTGTGTGTGTGTGTGTGTCACCTTATAATGAATCGGTATTTTTCCTTTTTTATTACGGTAGACGTCGTTAGACCTATCTGGATCTTCAATAGTATGATTCGTTTCATTCAGTCTGTCTCTTTTTGTTTGTGGTATATTATAATGAAAATCCACCTTTTAAATTTTTTACTATACTTACTTGAATAAATGTTTTTTACAGAGTGTCTATATCTTTCGTTTGAATATCAGTGGTTTCCCCTTTCCACCCCCGTTCCCTATTTAATCCTCAAACCCTAATTGTTTATATGGGATGATATACATTTTATTTGTCGTTTCTTGATGACATATTGTATACCTTGACATAAGTTATAGAATATTATTGGAAAGTACCTTTTTTTAGACTTTTTATTATGTATATAAAGAAAAGTACCAAAGGGACTACCGAGTCAACCATTTCTTAGGTGGACTTTACGTCCTCTGGGACCAAGTTAAGAACCCAACCCTTCTAGACGACCTCTTCCCTATTCATGGGTGACGTCATAAGAACCCGAAGGGAACACCGAGTCGACTATTTCTTAGACGGACGTTACTCCCTCAAGACCCAAACTAGGGACCCAACTCTACTAGGGGACCTCTTCCCTTTCCTATGGGTGAGGTCATAAGACCGGACCTCTCAAGGTACCTAACATATCAGATACCCCAGCGTTTCTCAGTCTGTACTAACTCGTTGAAAGTGAAAGTTGAGTGAAAGTATATATATATACATATATATATATATACATATATATATATATACATATATATATACATACATAGACTTAGTGAAACGACATTTGGGACTTTGATTGTGTTGTAATATTTAGTTGATATGGTTGATATGGTTCTTTCTCTCGTTTCCTCTCTTGTTTACAATATAAACACGAATCGACAAACTGAACACAGAGATCGAAACCCTGAGAACAATTATTTGTTAAGATGTATCGTCGAGAAACCGATACCTCACTAAAGTGTGGAATATTCTTCAATAGGTACTGGTACAAGAAATGGTTCTGAAGAGAGTGACCTGTCTGTCTCTTCCTCTTTTTACTACACTGTAGAGTATATGTGTTTTAGATTTTTCTTTATTATGTTTACTTATATAAATGTTTTGTCTTTGTCTGAGTGTCTGAATCTCTTACTTGAATAACAATGGTTCCGCCTTCCTACACCCCATCCCTATCAATACCTCAAACCCTAGTTGTACATGTGTATCGATATAAATTTTACCTATTGGTTGTCCTTGGATGACATATCGTGTACCTTGAGACGAGTTACAAGACACCGTTGGACCTACCTTCCTCCCAAACCCTCTCTTACCTACGTATATGTATATACCGACTCGGGGAAACGACACGGGGACTTTGACAGTGTTGTAACAACTAACCGATATGAGGTAATACATTATTTTCCGAAAAATTTTCACTTCTGGGGGGTTGTATGTTCGTGTGTGTGTGTGTTTATACTTTTTTTATCTCTAATCTTGTAATTAGACACCTGACGTTGGAGAATTCCGTGTTAGGTCAGTGATAGTCCGAACCATCCTCTAAATATAAAAGGTTTCTTTATTTTAACTGGGGTTAAAGTGAAGTTTTACTTTCACTTGTAACTCCCTGCAGTCGTCTCTGTTCCTTTCAGTGTTACCAGTCTATTCTCGAAGGTACCGAAGACGTAAATTACACACACGAGTCCCGAAGATTTCTCAACTGTACAAATTTTCAGTTCATTATACATACCTATAAAGAAATTGAAAATTTTTGTTTGGAATAGCGAATTTAAAATTTGTGTGACACTAAGGGGTTTTATATTTGACGAGGTCAAAAAGTATAAAATAAAAATCTTACTACACGTTTTAAACTCCACTCTTTTACGTAAGACACACAAATAAATTTTAAATCTGGCCAATGACCAAACACGCACATAGTTCCTAATATTTCCATTTTTCTTTTTACATCGGTGAAATTTTCAACAGTTCCTTGGTTGATCTTTATAAAAATTTTCAATTTTGAGATTTTACAGTCTTCGTCTTATTAAATAATAAACAAGGTGTTTCCCCTCTCTCTTACTCCCCGGTAAATTATATCAATAACCCTATTATAGAACGATATATAAAAGGTGAACTAGGTTATCAGTTGTATCGTTTTGTCATAAAATTATTAAAATTAAAATAAAACATATGCACGTGTACATAAACCACCACCCCCACTCTTAAACTCTTTTGAACCCACTTTATGTGAGAGAAAAAAGTAAAAGAAACAAAGGTTTTAGTGACACCTACCTCTGACGTTGGTACTTTAATTTCCTGCGAACAAGGAACCTTCTTTTCGATACTGTTTGGATCTGTCAGATAATTTTTCATCTCTGTAGTAAAACGACTGTTTTCAGGTATATTAATTTCGAAACCAAAACGGTCATCAGTGCATACTTACACTCTCAAACTGTCATTTCTTTTGACTCATGGCTTCTTAACTGTAAAAGCTTGATACCACGACCTCTTCTGAGAGCTCTCAGGGAACCTGTCGTTCCTCTAGTTCAGTCAGTTAGGATTTCTTTTAGTTGGGACTTATAAGTAACCTTCCTGACTACGACTTCGACTTCGAGTCGGTGGACTAAGACTCTCCCCTGAGTAATCCTTTCTGGGACTACGATCCTTTCTAACTTCCGTCATCCTCTTCACCCACTGTTTCCTACGTTAACCGTTCTCAAACTCGTTTGAGACCCTTTCTGTCTCCTCGGCTCACACGACGTCAGGTGTTTGTCAACGTTAAATCACTGACTTGTTGTTGTTGTTACGCCCCCCTATAGATAGAGGATGGAATTTAGGGGGGGTTCAAACCGAGTCATTATGATTATCGGTCCCTTTTCAGTACTTTCGAAGCATCAACCTGGTCTTGGTCTTCAATTTACAACTTTCTGATAAAACTTTACAACTTTTGAATAAGTAAGTATCCAAATACTTAGATTTCTCTGTATTGGAGGGGGGTTTTAAATAACAAAACCCCCTGTCTCACCCCTGTCTCATCTACTCACTTTCACCTTTTTCCCTATTTTACATACTTATTGATTATATTTTCTATTGTTGAATATACCTAGATAAAACTACCACACGGTACTTTACAATTTATTCTAGTGAGTTGAGAATCGTCGTTTTATTTGTATGTATAAACGTACATAGGGACTGGGTCCTTCTAGGGTGTACGACGTCTCGTTGATTCGGCTACGTGGTGTTGATAACTCGGACACGAGATCTCGACCCGTCGACGTTGATGACTCGGGTACATGACAATGATGACTTCGGACACTTGGGATCTTGAACACGAGGTGTTGTTCTCTACGGTGTCGTTCTCTTCAGTGGAGTTACTCTTCGGGCACTTGGTGTTGATCCCTCATCGGGACCAGTGACGTTGATCTCTGTTGGGTACGTACTTCTGGGTCGTACCGGTTTTTATTTATTTAAGTAATTTAATAATTTTTTATTTATTTCACGTTGAATCCCTTAAGGGACCTAGTGGTCACCGATCCTGAGACACGACAGTGACAGTCCCTACGTCCAAACTAGGGACCAGTTCCTTCATTTTAGGGCATTCGACGTGTTACACTAGTTTTTATTCATTTGTTTTGAATATTTTACGTTGAATCTCTTTCTTTCCTTTACAGAGAGAGACATACTTTTGTGTCATCAATACGATTCTGTTCTAACGAGTGTTCCTACATTTACAGGACAACCACGAACTCGGACTCTGACTTTGTCAGTAAGAAAGGAAGTTATAAAAGAGATAAGAGTCTCTAGGTTTTAAAGAGGTAAGTAAAATTATTTTTGATCTGGTTTCCCTTTCGAACAGTCGGTATCTATTATAGACTTCTTTTCTTCGTTCTGTTAGTCCGTACTTACTCCCTCTCTTTAAGAAATTCCCTGAGACCCTACTTACCCTCTTCCCACTTATTTTTCCCTTAAATGACATCCCCTCTCTGAGGGTTCACATGAACCCTTAACTCTCATTCTTTCTTACTTCAAGACAGTGTAAGTCCTTCAATGACTATACAAGTGACTAATCGTCAATATTCGGAGAAGAGTAGGGGGTGAGTGATACCATAGGACACACCTCTTTTGAACTTGGTATTCATTTTTTGAAGAACTATATAACGAAACTAAGACCCATGAATTAAGTACCCGGTTGTCTCGGTCCCCTGAACTGAAATATTTCTGACACGAGTACAGAGGAAGACCACAATTACTGTAATATATTCTTTATTCTATGACGAATGAGGGAGTTCCTTGATATCGGATGACGTCTCCCTGTTAAGTTCGTTTGTCAACATTGACTTATTCTGTTAACGAAATTTCTACACACCCGGTTCGCGTGATCTCCCTCTTCGTCGTGGATTTAGTCGGATCCCCACAGTTCAAGTTACAGTGTCTCGTATGTCGTAAACTCGACTCTTGAAATTCGATATTTCAATTAATCTGAGGGTTCTCTTTCCTATGGTCCGTCTCCCTTCTCACACATGTTTCCATATCTCCTCTTTCCTAACAAGACCTTAGATATCCGTTAAGTTATAACACCATAATTTTCATCCATTATTATATTGGTTCTTCCTGACATATACGAGAAAAACTGTGTCTACGAGGTACAGGGTGTAAACGGAAAACAAACATCTTTTTGAAATCAGAGGATCGGGAAGGGACTTAAGGTTTATCATTGAAAGTAGTCTCTTCACCCTTTTACGTCTTTGTTTCCTTATGTCAGTTCGTTCTATTTTATGATTATTATCAAATCGGTAAGTTGCTTCAGTTTCTGAAACTGAAGGAGGAGTTCCCGATATCCATTATAAGACTCGGTACAGGAAACTTCATAAAACATCTATGACTTCGGGGATGGTTCACCTTCTTCATACGACGGGTGTTCGTGTATCCAGGGTCTGGTCGACCTTGGTCTTCCAACTACTACAACTGAGGGTCAATGAAGTGGTAGTCGGTCAGTCTTCTTACGGGTACTCGACTAGTGTATGAGGTGTTGGGATCTGACGAACGAACCATGGGACGGTATTTACGACGTGAAAAGACGTGGTTTTGGGTCATAGTCATCTAACCGAATGATGTACACCCGTCCGTCTGGGTTCAAACCGAGTCATTATGATTATCGGTCCCTTTTCAGTACTTCCCGATTCATCAACCTAGTCTTGTTCTTCAATTTACAACTTTCTGATAAAATAAATGACGGTTCCTCAAATCTGAAAATAAAACATCCGGATGCCCTTTTGTCACTTTTTAAAACTCTTCCCCTCCTGGTACCACTCTAAACTCATAACCGTTACAGTCCTCTCACATTAAAGGAGTCAAGACAGAACGGCGTTGTTTCTAAACTTTACCACCTGGTCACAATGTCGAGAGACAATGTCGAGTCTCAAAATAAGTCATTTGTTTCCTATCATGTGGTAGTCCCACACTCCCACCCGGTCGGGTTTTTCCTTTCCGGAGTTGGGGACAACCGAGGGAGAAAAATATACAAATCGGGGAAGGGGGTACTCGGACGGGATACGTTTAATCCCGATCGGTCCTTTCCCCGTACAAACAAAGTGGACTCCGGGAGTGCAAACAGGTACCTAAAAAAGAAACAAAGGAAAATCGTCCGAAAAGGGAAAGAAGCAAACAGAAAATCAGTGACAGTAAAACCTGAGGAAAAGGATAATATTGATGGATTTTCGTCCCAAGGAGACAGAAAAAACACAGTCCGTCTGGTCTCTTTGGACTTTGTGAAGAGTCAGAACGTACCTTACCCTGTATATACACTATAAGGAGTCTCACTCACATGACATAAATACATAACTTGTATGTATTTTTTTTTTTTTTTTTTGACGGATGGAATATAGGAACCTCCAAATATTACGTGTAAATTTATGGGACTTCAACAGAAATCAATTTTTTTTTTTTTTTCGCATTATTTTAATCGGGACTCAACACACACGCAAGAGTCAACGATTGAAGACAGACTGAGAAACGTTGAGGTACCTGACATCGGGTAGTTCGAGGAGACAGGTACCTCAAAAGGACCGTTCTTATGACCTCACCCAACGGTAAAGGAAGAGGTCCCGTAGATGACTTGGGTCCCTGACTTGGGTACAGAAGAACACACAGGACGTAACCATTCATCCAAGAAATGACGACTCGGCGGACCCTTCCATCGGGACTCAGAGGGTTTAAATAAACTACACAACCAGTCACAAGGAAAAAAAAAAAAATTGGAATTTGCAAAATAAAACATAATCCTATCTCGGTCAGTCACAAGAATTAGTAGTCTCTCTTCGGTGAAGTCCGAATGACCCCTTCACATCACACGAGACAAATCTATTCTCTTAGACCTTCCGTGTAAGGAAAGGAGGGGAGAAAAGGGGTGTTCATCAGGAACCTATAATCACGTACTCTTTATGTTGGATGGTCTGAGGTCACCTGGACTCCCTTCTCGGGCTTCAGAGAGTCACTTCACTACCCGAAATTCTGGAGGACCCCCAAGTCGTCAACTACGACTGTCTTCAGTTCTCTCTTCGACTCCCAGAAGGTTTTCGACCCGTTCACCTGTGTTAGAAACGGTTTTGGTTACATTGTCGTCTTTAGTACTGTAGTCTAGTATAATTCTTGAGGTCGTAGATAAAAGGTAAGTAGTTACCTGAAGTGACCGTGGTCGCTGGTCTGACCTTTTCCTATGTCCATTGTCCCTAGTCGACACTTTTTGGAGGACGGGAGTAGGTCATACGTACGTGGGATATAGGTGGTACGTACAGAAGGAGGGTTCTGTTGTCTGGGGTGAGTCTTTCCTTTTCCTTAGAACTTACACTACTTTGAAAGTAGGTTTCCTTTAAGTCAAAGAAAAGTGACATTGTAATTCTAAAACGTAGTTAGTGACTTTCGACTCCAATCAACACCTCCATACAACACGAATCAACGAGTCAGCACAGACTAAGAAACACTGGGGGTGCCTGACATCGGGTGGTCCGAGGAGACAGGTACCCCTAGTAGGTCCGTTCTTATGATCTCACCTAACGGTATGGGAAGAGGTCCTCTAGAAGGGTTGGTTCCATAGTTTGGGTACAGAGGGTTTAATGTCCGTCTAAGAAATGGTAGACTCGGTGGTCCCTTCGTGTACTTATGACCTCACCTATCGGATAGGGAAGAGGTCCTCTCCAGGGACTGGGTCCTTAACCTAACTCCAGAGGACGTAACGTCTGTCTAAGAAACGGTCGACTCGATGGTCCCTTCGGGTACCTTCACACAAGTCAAGTCAAGTCAAGTCAGCGAGTCAGCGCAGGCTGAGAAACGCTAGGGTACTTAGTACGTCGTGCGGTCCGGAGGGACAGATAGTGATTGAGGGCCTCAAGTGAGTCTGAACGTAGGTAACTCAGTCACTACGGTAGGTCGGTAGAGTAGGAGACAGCAGGGGAAGAGGAGGACGGGGGTTAGGGAGGGTCGTAGTTTCAGAAAAAGTTACTCAGTTGGGAAGCGTACTCCACCGGTTTCATAACCTCAAAGTCGAAATCGTAGTAAGGAAGGTTTCTTTAGGGTCCCGACTAGAGGAAGTCTTACCTGACCAACCTAGAGGAACGTCAGGTTCCTTGAGAGTTCTCAGAAGAGGTTGTGATCTCAAGTTTTCGTAGTCAAGAAGCCGAGAGTCGGAAGAAGTGTCAGGTTGAGAGTGTAGGTATGTACTGGTGACCTTTTTTGGTATCGGAACTGATCTGCCTGGAATCAGTCGTTTCATTACAGAGCCGAAAACTTATACGATAGATCCAACCAGTATTGAAAAGAAGGTTCCTCATTCGTTCGCAGAAAATTAAAGTACCGAGGTTAGTGGTAGACGTCACTAAAACCTCGGGGGGTTTTTATTTCAGACTGTGACAAAGGTGACAAAGGGGTAGATAAAGGGTACCTCACTACCCTGGCCTACGGTACTGGAAGTAAAAGACTCAACTGGAAATTCGGTTCAAAAAGTGAGAGGAGAAAGTGAAAGTAGTTCTCCGAAAAATCAAGGAGAAGTGAAAGACGGTATTCACACAATGGATGAATTTAGAGTTTATAGTGTAGTTGTCCCTCCTGACTTCGGTATGTTTTAAAACAAGATCTATACAAAGTACTGTAGTTTTTGTCAACAATATTTAACAATTTAAATTTTTTGGGACGTTCAACATTTTATCTATATATTAATACATAGTAAAAAAAGATATTAATTTTGATATTATCTCCTACGTGTCTTACGACCTTTCCGTTTGATGTCTTTCGATCGAACCAATAGAGACCCACTACGTGTACATCAACTTAAAGTAAAAGGTAAAAGTCCAATATACTTAAGAGATCTAAAAGATGTACTTTCACTTTCATTTCCATCGAGTCAACACAGGTAGAAAATATACTGGGGTACCTCAAGAGTCAGGTGCCTTAAGAGGTCCGGTCTTATGATCTCACCCATCGGAAAGGAAAGAGGTCCCCTAGAAGGGTTGGGTCCAGAGGGCATAATGTCCACCTAAGAAATGTTCGACTCGGTGTTAAGAGATGTAAAAGATGTGTTTGTTGAAGATATAACCATTAATATCCTTTGTTTTATTTACCTTTTAGTAACGGGAGAACGTATACAGACCTATATTAATCATGTGACTGTCACTTGAGATTATAAATCAGGGAAAACTTAAACGTTTCATATTTGTAACAAAAACTTAAATTAGTGACGGACACTTAAGTATTTTAGTTAAGAGATCTACACTAGTTTATAAAAGATTTTGTAGACGACCACTACTTATTTGACTTGGTGGATGTTGAGTATCTCCCTTTACGGTCGGTGTTCTTCTTAAAAAGTTTAAGATAAAGATTCCGAGACAACGTGTATAGAATCGTTGGTATAGGTATGAGTGGTTCACGGTATTCCGAAGCGGACCTTACTTCAACTCAGACTTCTGACGACTTGACATTAAAAAAGCTTCCGAGAAATGACACGAATTTTAACGAAGGGTAAAAATTCGTCAAGGTAAAAATTGTATAAATTTAGAAACTAAATCATATAGGAGAACGTTCAAAATAAAAGTATCGACAAAGGATATAATTACCGATAACGTAAGGGGGGGGGGGGTAAAAAAGAATTCGAGGACAATTCCTACCTCGACATACTAGATAACAAGGATCCTTACTGAAGTTTAAAAGAGTAATGACGTTCTGTAATTCAACGGTTCTATACTAAATGAAATCATTCACGGAAAATACAGTAGATGCAATCTCTCAAAAACACTGACAATAAATTTAAAGTAAAAGGACCATTAGACGGAACCTCAATTTTTTGTGTCCTGTCTGATCTAACACCTGAAGTCATTTTATGCATTTTGTAGCCTATTGATGGTGACGGAGTAATCCATCTATGGTGGTGGTGTCTGGTGTGTGGGGTACTTTGGTCTCGTCGGGGGAACTTTTATCATCTCTTCTTCCGATGAGAAGTCATGACGGAAAGTTTTATACAAGAATAGTTGACGTGTGTAAAAACTTATGCAACTTCGTTTCTCTTCTGGTGTCTTCACCTTTTAACCTTCCGTCCTTATTTTTAGGGGAGTCCGTTTCTAAATTTCAATTAAAAGTTCTTACAAATCCACCTCGTACGACCGACCTTATTCCTCGTGTTACCTTCCGAAGACAAGCCTACGACTCCCTGACACAACTTAACCGACTATTCTTTTACTTTAATACATTTGTTTAAATTCCACTGTTACTTATTCAAGTTAGTACGACTCATGAACGATTCGTCTCGAGTCTTTTGACAGTGGTATAAGTAGACTCTTTCACGATGACGGGTACAAACATGGGTCACGTTTTCAACCTCCTTTTTTATATTCCAACTATCTCTACTAGATTTAGTGATGAGGTATCTTACCGTCTTATAATATTATAAAAATGACTGACGTAATTCGTTCTCTTTATTAGACTATGTAACTCAATTTCGTTTACAAATCATCTTCCCGTTTTATTATTGTGTAATATAAACTTATAATGAGATTTTCAGTGACTCTATTAAATCATCAGTATAAAATAAACGACTATTATAGATTTCGGTAATAATAATAAGGAAACTAAATATTACACGTGAATCAAAATTCTGGAGGGTCATGTACATTTAATGTTTTAGGACGTACTAAATTTGTTACCGTATTGATTGTTACCGTGAATTCTTAACATAATCCTGACGTTGTGGGGACAATGAGTGTCGTCGGCTGGAATCCATATAATAGAGTCTTTACTGCGATAACTTGATAAGGGGAAGAACAGTGGTATATATAAGGACAAGTTATCGTAATTGGATTTTTTTTTTAAGTCACAATATTTACTTTGAAAAAAGAAAATAAATTAGATTGAATGTTATAAAATAAAATCGTAAAAGAAAAAAATAAAAAATAAAATAAAAAAAATTAAAAATGAAATAAAATGAATTGTTATGACATAACCAAAACGGTATGTAACTATACTTAGGTGGTGTCCACATGTACGTAAGGGTTTGTACTTGGGGGGAGGGTGGAGGGTGGGGTATTGTAGAGAGACCCAGTAGGGGCACATGGTCGGGGTTCGTACGACATAGGACGTAGTCTGTATCTGACCTCTAAGCAAAGAATGTACTATCATATGTACAAAGTTACGGTAAGAGGGTTTAGTAGGGTGGGAGAGGGAGAGGGAGACTCAGGTTTTCAGGTGACATATATAGACACAGAGAAAACGACAGAACGTATGTCCCAGTAGTAACGGTAGAAAGATTTAAGGTATATATACACAATCATATGACATAACCACAAAAAGAAAGACCGAATGAAGTGAGACATATTAGTCGAGGTCAAAGTAGGTAGAGTAATCTTGACTAAGTTTACATAAGAAAAATTACCGACTCATTATGAGGTAACACATATATACATGGTGACGAAAGAATAGGTAAGTAGACGACTACCTGTAGATCCAACAAAGGTACAGGACCGATAATATTTGTCACCACGCTACTTGTAACCCCATGTGTACAGAGAAAGTTAAGACCAAAGGAGTCACACATACGGGTCTTCACCCTAACGACCCAGTATTCCGTCAAGATAAACGTTAAAAAATTCCTTAGAGGTGTGACAAGAGGTATCACCGACGTGATCAAACGTAAGGGTGGTTGTCACATCCTCCCAAGGGAAAGAGGTGTGGGAGAGGTCGTAAATAACGAACGTCTGAAAACCTAGCGTTTGTAAGATTGACCACACTTCACCAAGGAGTGACACCAAAACTAAACGTAAAGAGATTATTACTCACTACAACTCGTAGAAAAGTACATAAACAATCGGTAGGTATACAGAAGAAACCTCTTTACAGATAAATCAAGAAACCGAGTAAAAAAACTAAGCCAGCAAATAAAAAGACCTTAACTCGACGTATTCAACGAACATATAAAAACTTTAATCAACAAACAGTCAACGAAGTAAACGATAATGAAAGAGGGTAAGTCTTCCGACAGAAAAGTGGAACGAATATCAAAGGAAACAACACGTCTTCGCAAATTAAAATTAATCTGGGGTAAACAAATAAAAACGAAGGTACAGCTTATCACAAAACGGATACAAGAGGAGATCCTCAAAATATCAAAGACCAGAATGTAAATCTAGAAATTAGGTAAAACTCAAATAAAAAAACACATACCACAATCTTTCACTAGATCAAAGTAAGAAAGTGTTCACCAACTGGTCAAAAGGGTCGTGGTGAACAATTTCTCTAACAGATGAGGTAACATATAAGAACGGAGGAAACAGTTTCTATTCCACAGGTATACACACACCTAAATAGAGACCCGAAAGATAAAACAAGGTAACTAGATATACAGACAGAAACACGGTCATGGTATGACAGAACTACTGACACCGAAACATCATGTCGGACTTCAGTCCGTTCAACTAAGGAGGTCAAGGTAAGAAGAAACAGTTCTAACGAAACCGATAAACTCCAAAAAACATAAAGGTATGTTTAGAACTTTAATAAACAAGATCAAGACACTTTTTATGACGACCATCGAACTATCCCTAACGTAACTTAAACATCCAACGAAACCCATCATACGAGTAAAAGTGATATAACTAAGAAGGTTAGGTACTTGTTCCATATAAAGAGGTAGATAATCACAGGAGAAACTAAAGAAAGTAGTCACAAAATATCAAAAGATATATATCCAGAAATCAAAGAAATCCATCTATATAAGGATTCATAAAATAAGAAAAGCAACGTTACCACTTACCTTAACAAAGGAATTAAAGAAAAAGATGAAAGAGTAATAAGCACATATCCTTACGTTCCCTAAAGACACACAACTAAAATATAGGACGTTGAAATGATATAAGTAACTAATCGAGATCATTAAAAGACCACCTCAGAAATCCCAAAAGGTACATCTCCTAGTACAGTAGACGTTTGTCACTCTCAAAATGAAGAAGAAAAGGTTAAACCTAAGGAAAATAAAGAAAAAGACGAGACTAACGACACCGGTTTTGAAGGTCTTGATACAACTTATCATCACCACTTTCACCTGTGGGAACAGAACAAGGACTGAAATCCCCTTTACGAAAGTTAAAAAGTGGTAACTCCTATTACAAACGACACCCAAACAGTATATATCGAAAATAATACAACTCCATACAAGGAAGATAAGGACGAAAGACCTCTCAAAAATAGTATTTACCTACAACGTAAAACAATTTCCGGAAGAGACGTAGATAACTCTATTAGTATACCGAAAATAAAAAGTTAAACAATTACACCACTTAATGTAACTAACTAAACGTCTATAACTTCTTAGGAACGTAGGGACCCTATTTCGGGTGAACCAGTACCACATACTAGAAAAATTACACAACAACCTAAGACTAACGATCTTAAAACAACTCCTAAAAACGTAGATACAAGTAGTCACTATAACCGGACATCAAAAGAAAAAAACATCGTAGAAACAGTCCAAAACCATAATCCCACTACCACCGGAGTATCTTCCTCAAACCTTCAAATGGAAGGAGACGTTAAAAGACCTTCTCAAACTCATCCTATCCACAATCGAGAAGAACTTTAAAAACCATCTTAAGTAGACACTTCGGTAGACCTGGACCCGAAAACAAACGACCTTCTAAAGACTAATGTCAAAGTTAAAGGCACGAACACTACCCAGACAATTCTAAAAGATAAAGAAGGACCAAGTCAAAACCTTTCAACATGAAAAGATTCTTAAACAGGTAAGGAAGGTGCAACAGGTTTTTTACTTTTAAAATTCAGTACAAAAAGATCTAACTAAGGATTATCATTAAAACATCGATAAGAGTTAATAGAAAGAGGGTTACGGTGGTAGAAGTCTATAACGGGGATAATTTTATTGTTATTATTAACGTTCTATGATACACGATGTATACGTGAAATGTGTACCTGTAGAATACCACATTCTGATAATGACATAGACAAAAATGTTTCTTTTCGTGTTTCTTCAAATTATGAAAAAAGGTCATATGGTAATGATGATCACATCGTTCCGAGTTTGGGTTCGTGAGAACCGAGTCAAAACTTTGTTTCCTCTTTTTGAAGGGGAAAATAGTGACCAATAAAGTCCAATTAAATTGTACTAACCAAGACTAAAAAAAAATTTCGTTTATTATTCATATTTTATAAGTAACCACAATGGGTCCCATACACTTAATAGTTAACGGTTTTGACTTTTATAAACCTTTGTAAACATAAAACCTGGTTAATAATTTTGAAAAACAAAGACACCAATAAGAAAAGACGATCTGAGGTAAACCACCAACCCGTTGTCTCGGACTTACCTTGTTTTTACCACTCCGTCTTTTAGACCTCTTCAAGGACTTCGTCCGATACCTTCTTTAAATCCGTTGACTCTCTATAGGACGGTAATTTTGTCCCACTACTGGACAGTCCACTGTGTCAAACCGTCGTCTCAGGGCATTTCGGTAATCGTACTCCTTCTATGTAAGTCTTGATCACACTAGGGTCGGTTAACCACGAGGTGTCGTACACGGACCATAACTCTTTACTTTGTCTTCTAGTTGTGTTTACTCACCTTTTATTTTGTTCATCTTATGACTTAGTTCACGTATTTTATTCTTCGACTTCAAACTTCGTGTCTGGGAAAACCTCGTCTTTGTCCTAAACGTTAATTTTTTGTATGGACTGAGACGACAAGGAGTTTCTTGTCTCTGGGCAAAAGGTTACTTAATCCCTGTCACGACCGTTTCTTGTCCTTAGTATGGGTCCCGGTGTGGTGTCAGGTCTCTCTAAGAATGAAAAATAGTTACTGTAGAGGTCGGTAAAAAGTAAAGAGGTTGAAGAACTTGTTTCTAATGACTTTATTGATTATCGAAATTTTATTGATCAATAATGACTTGACAAAATGAAGAACTTACGTACGTCGAGTTTTCACCGAGGACGAAAGTACAGGGACGAATAGTTGGTCACGTTCTGTCTCTGGGAGAAGAAGAGGTGGGGAGAAAGGTACAAGGGGCTAAGAGGGTGTTGTCGAGACAATTCACAAAAGAAAACGAAGCCCTTTGATTGTCGAGAGTGAAACAAAGTGTATAAACACAAGAACCAGTAGAAATCAGTTACGAGACGTCGTTTATTTCATCTGGTCAAAAATCTTACTTGTATTAATTTGTTTATTCCAAACAATAAAGTCACTTTACTCGTATACCATTTTTGGACTGATCTAAGTCTGAAGTGAGGTCTTGGAACCCTCGTACGATTTAACAAAGTCAGTACAGACTAAGAAACGTTAGGGTGCCTGATATCGGGTGGCCCAAGGAGACAGGTGTCCTAAGACATCCGTTCTTATGATCTCACCCAACGGTAAAGGAAGACGTCCCCTAGAAGGGTTGGGTCCCTAGACTGGGTCCAGGGAATGTAGAGGACGTAACCGTCCACCCAAGAAGTGGTGATCTCGATGCCCTTACGGTCTTGGAATTTCCCTCGATTAAGTACTTCAAGTCACCGGGATCGATGTCACAAGTCCTTCTGACTCCCGATCCCTCAGTTCTTCTATTGATATCGACCTCTACTTAATATCGTATCAAGGGATTAAATAAAAATTAGAATCTTAATATCTCTAAACTCTAATTTCACCAAAAAATCCGTTACGTCATTCCCTCAGTCTGTAAACGAACAAATAAACTTACAAGTCAGAATTACAGTTAAAACACTATTGATATACAATTTTCTAGATTCTGATATAATCATACAAAACCTTAAACAGACAAAAGAAGATAAAATTTTTTTAGTCTCGAACATTAGTAATAGACTTTCTAGGATGGGAACTGTGTACCCGTAAACATAAATTATATTTAAAACAATCGTTCCGAGAGAACTTCCTTCCCTACGAAACGAAATGGAGGTCTTTTAAAGTAATACTTTGTATTTATAAGATGTGGTAAAATTTGTGTCTCACATTAGATGACATGTCAAAATTCCTACAAAGGTTCGGAGGGACAAATAAATGGTCTTTTTCCCTTTTCTTTTCTTTTTGTCTTGGATTTGGAGTAATATTTAAGGACTGACACGTGATTTCCACGTCGACGATCGATAAGTAGTGGATTTGAAACGAAACAAAGATAACTGTCTAGTAAAATTATTGGGGTTAAGAGGTCAACTACATTTCATAAGACGTAAAGTCACGAGCTCGTTAAATAATAGATTGACGGATTTTATCCTTTAAAATAAAGACGTGAAGAGTCATTAAGAAGAAGAAGAAACGTATAAACAAAGAGAATTTTCACGTTGACTTATTGTTGCAAGTGGAAAAGTTTTTTAAAAGGAAACCCAGACTGTCAAATCGGTCTGAACTCTCTATAACACTTCGATAAATTTATCTTCCTTGAGTCACAGTACACTGACTGGTCTGAACTCTTTACAGAAGATACGGTCAGGTGAGATGTTAACTTGATAAACCAGAACGTAAATCTCTTACAAATTCACAAATTTTCTTTTCTCACTTTTTGGTGGTATATATTTAGTCCCTACTACAAATCACAACGTGTCTTATCTTTCTGTCTGTACACAGGTACGAAACAAAGGAGGTCAAGGAATTGGTGTGAGGGTTCGGAAGGTAGGGGAGGCGAATTACTTTCCACCCTTTGTCACGATGCAGAAAGGTAGTACTAACCAGATTGTTAGTCATGACATTATTGTAATCAAACTTGTCATTTGATTGAAAGAGTGTAACATAAGATTCAATTACTACACTGTTCTATGACCTCTTATACATGAGGTCAAACCAAATACTGTTGTTTACTCGGAACCAAACAAGTGAACGAGTCAAATACATAAGTTGATACTTCGACTTTTTACGAATAGGTGCTTTACTCTTTGGTGTCACAAAACATGTCTACTTGAAGTCGTGTAGAAAAAGTACGGTGATTGATAGACTCACTTTCGACTAAACTCTTGTTGACTATTTTCAAACATCAAATCAGACTTCCTTTTCATTTACTATCGAGTTTTCCGATAAAAGTAACGGGAACTACTAAAACAAGAAGTACCATAAAGGAATAAAGAACGACTTCGACAAAACGATTTCCGATGTTATCTGACTCTTAATCTCGATCACCTCACCTTCATTCAACCGAAACTTCGATTCGTCGGTCCGACGGAGGGAGACCGTTTTGTAGAGGAACACTATTTCGTCTTAAGGAAATATTATCGGGACCACTTGAAGATTCTCTAATAGATTCACAGTCTGGGTCAAATCTTACATGAAATCCTACGGTAAAACTCCTTCTTTTATGGTGTAAACAAGCTCATTCGGACTTTTTATTGTGAGTTCGAAGTGAAAAGAAAGGGAGGACGTCCGTCCCGTTCTACTTCAAGTCCTATTCCTTTTGGATATTAGTCGTAGTCCCTTTCCCAAGTACTGGTATATGACAACGTTAAATTCTTTCTCAAACCTCTTTCCTCGGGTTTATTGGTTATACAGACCGAAGTGGTTGAAGTCCAAGTAACGTTCCAACATCCTGAAAAGTATCAGTGTAGTGATACCGAAACTCTGACGTGGGGCATTTAACTACTTTAGAATAGACAAGGAGTCGAAGAGAAAAATTCCACAAGAGGTTTCGGTTGATCTCAATCAAAACTCGTTCCTATTTTGTCGGACAATCCCAGTAACCTTTCATAACGATGGGACTTCATCTCTGGTAACGGTGTAATAGGACGACAACTCTACACTACTTAATTCATCAAACCTAGTTACAAATGACTGGGACAGAGACATGGGGTAGTATTAAGGAGTCTAACGTTCCAGTGTACCTTAAACTTTAGACGATGTATAAAACGAGGAAAAAAGTTAAACATCACACCCAAGGTAGGAAAGTGTCTCTTTAATTTGGTTACTTGACGTATTTGGTTGTCACGTGTAGTTTAAAGGGGGGTTTGGAGACGATAAAGAAAGGTTGTTAGACAACATCTCCGGTAGTTATAAGGTTAATAAGTAAAGGAAGTTCTGTTTTATAATAGTAAATATTCTAACGACAGACCAATATCTACTTAAGTTAAATATATTGGTATATCTTAGGTAATTATAGAGGTAAGGTTAATTATTCTGAATTTGAAATACTATCCCACCATAAACAGAATATATAGACGTTGACTTTCAGGGAAAGACCTCAGAAAACGTTTCATCTCCTTCAAATCGAAGTTTCTATTAATATGGTCTTTAGGTACTACAGTCCGTTCCTTCTCTTTCGGAGATGTAATTTTTAGTTTTGTTATTACGTGTAAGTTTGTTTGTAAAGATTTATTAAAATTACCAACAAAAACAACAACAAGTCAGTGATTCAACACAGACGGAGAAACACTGGGGTACCTGACATCGGGTTCTCCAAGGAGACAGGTACCCTAAAATGTCCGTTATTATGATCTCGTCCAACGGTAAAGGAAGAGGACCCCTAGAAGGACTGGGTCCCTAACTTGGACGTAGAGGAGGAACCGTCCACCAAAGAAATGGTGACTCGGTGGACACCTCGAGTCAAAATTACCATGGATGGATATATTAAGTCGAAGTTGTAGTCAGGAAGGTTACTTGTGAGTCCTGATTAGAGGAAATCCTACCTGACCAACCTAGAGGAACTTCAGGTACCCTGAGAGTTCTTAGAAGAGGTTATGGTGTCAAGTTTTTGCAGTTAAGAGGACACGAGTAGAAAGAAATATCAGGTTGAGACAGTAGGTATGTGCTGATGACCTTTTTGGTATCGGAACTGATCTACCTGGAAACAACCGTTTCATTACAGAGACGAAAACTTATACGATAGATCCAACCAGTATTGAAAGGAAGGTTCCTCATTCGCAGAAAATTAAAGTACCGACGTTAGTGGTAGGCGTCACTAAAACCTCGGGGTGTTTTATTTCAGTCGGTAACAAAGGTGACAAAGGGGTAGGTCAACGGTACTTCACTACCTTGGTCTACTAACTCACAAGTAACCTTCCTGACTACAACTTCGACTTTGAGTTTATGAAACCGATGGACTACGTTTCTCGACTGAGTAAACTTTTAAGGGACTACAACCCTTTCTAACTTCCGTCCTCCTCTTCCCCTACTGTCTCCTGCTCTACCAACCTACCGTAATGGTTGAGTTACTTGTACTCAAACCCATTTGGGACCCTCAACCACTACCTGTCCCTCTCGACCGCACGACGTCAGGTACCCCAGCGTTTCTCAACCTGCACTGAATCACTACTTGTTGTGGTTGTTACCATATTTAAAATACCTTTAAAACGAATCCTAACACAATGAATCGGTTGACAGAGGTGTGTATAAGTGTTGAAGAACGATTTTAATGAAATTCACGAAATTACGATACTATTCACTTTCGGTTATAGGAAAAAGAAGTGATATATAAGTCGTAGTGCGATATCCAATCATTATAAACACCTGATAATTAATTATAATGTGTTTCTCATTCGTGTTTTATTTATCGTTGGTATGTTTCTGTACAAAATGACCATGACCTTTGTCGTAAAAGTCTTCCCTAGATTAGTAAGAAGAAGTTTAAAAATGAAAACTATAACTTTACGAAGGTACACAGAGTAGGAGACCGAGTGTTATAACAAGAGACCCTCATCTTAGTTAAAGACGAGTCCAATGAGAGAACTCTCAGTGTTTAGTGGAGGAGACGAAAAAGTGACATGAGACGGAGGAGTGTTAGTAGTTCAGTGTAGTTAAATGATTAATATAGAGGTACAAGTGTGACGTAAAAGAAGGAAAAGAAAAACACAAGATTAAGATCGAGTAGTACATAAAAGAACACTAGTTGGTAGTATGTAAAGAATGTCAGAGATCAGGGGATGAAAAAGTAGGTGTGACGTCTGAACAAGTCTCACTTGTAGAGTCACCTCTGTATACTACCGTAGTGAAAGGATTGTATTTTTACAATCGTTCCCTGGGTAACATAGTCAGTCCCAAACACTGATGTCCGAGTCTTTTGTTAGAATGAAAAGATCGTTACTTTTACCTTATATTACTGTCTGAATTATCCTCCAACCTTGTGGATTAAACTTTTTACACACACCCCTTTCCGGTCAACCCTCCCGAAAGGACCTTTATATTATTGACATCAAATCGTCCTTTATGAACCCGTCCTACGACGACAAAGACGATGTCCGTGACAGTGATCCTTTGTTCTCTCCTTAGGAACCGAAGGTGTCTCATTCTTCTCCATAGGGTAGCGTAGTTGTGGTGTACACCACCCCCACGGAGTTTAGTCCTCCCTTCATCCCGGGACCCGTCCGTGAGGTTTGTTCTAGAGGTACGGTTTGTTTTTATTTACTGTTTACAGTTCAGCAATGAACTTATTCTGGATTTCTTCCTCTAGTTGGGACGCTAAAGAAACCTTCCTTACTACGATTTCGACTTTGAGGTCATGAAACCGGTGGAGTACCCTTCTCAACTGAGTAACCTTTTCTGAGACTACGACCCTCCCTAACCCCCGTCCTCCTCTTCCCCTACTGTCTCCTACTCTACCGACCTACCGTAGTGACTAAGCTACCTACACTCAGACTCACTTGAGGCCCTCAACCACTACCTGTCCCTCCGGACCGTACGACGTCAGGTACCCCAACGTCTCTCAGTCTGTACTGACTCACTGACTTTACTTGACTTGACTTGACTTTGAACAATCTTAATGTGAATTTAAAGAGTTCGACTCAAATTTGGTGTAAATTTTTATCAAACGACTTTATGGTGAAGGTAATACTTGACTAATAAACACATGGAAAGAGATTAAATATACAACTTAGGGATCAACGTAACACTACCATAATTCTCTTCCCCTGAAACCCGCTATTGATCTAAATCTACTCCAGAACTCCCACCTCGTGGGGATTCCTCTAATCACAGGAGTATTCTTCTCGTTCTCTCTGATTTCGAGAGACAGAGGTACGTGTGTTTCGGTTCCAGTAGGCTCCTGTGTCGTTCTTCCGTCAATCGACTAAGAACTGGTCGTTCAACCAAGAGTGGTCCTTGTCTCAGACCGTCGTGGAACTTGAACCTCAAGGATCGAAGGTCTTGACACTCTTTATTTACAGACAACAAATTCGGTGAGTCAGATACCGTAAAACGATATCGTCGGATACGACTGGTTCTATAGACGGTTTTACAGTCAATACGTAATCAGTAGGACCTGTTGATTAATAAGAAAGTCTAACGACGTGTAGAAAGTGTAAACAAACACACGTACGGTAAGGGGATTCTGACCGAAAGGGTTGACACTGTTAGAACTATAATACCCGACCTATTAAGAGAATCTCCCTACAGGAAACGGAAAATTCTTCAAACAATCGTAGGGACCGGAAATGGGTGGTCTACGGGGTCATGGAGAGATCAACATTTTTGATTTTTATAGAGGTCTGTGACGGGTTAGAAGAGATCCCTCATTTAAATGGGGTCCATTTCTTTTTTTTTTTTTGACTCTTCTTTACTAATTTATACAAACCCAGGATCTTTTTCTTTAAACACTTTAAGTTTATTCCAGAAATTAATTATCACATCATAGTTAAATTAAAGAACCAAGACTAGTAATATAATACAAGTACATTTTACAACGAAATCCTTTATTCACCCTTAAAGACCAAAGGTCAAGAGGTACATTCTTCGGACTTTCAAAGGTGAAACATGATTGTTGTTCACTTTTTTACCTGTCTGACTTTTTAATTCGAGAAGAACTAAGTATATATCCCTGCATACGTTTCGTAGAAAAGTAATACTTGACTTATAAACACATAAGGGAGAGATTAAATATACAACTTAGCAATTAACGTCACCAAAGTGACGGGGGGTTTAATCTCCGTCTATCCGGTGGTGTTCTTCAGTGTCAAATGGTGTTGTCTCTGAACTATCGTCTTTGAGTTAACGTTGTTGACGACCGATCCGTTTGTTGGGGTTGACTGATTAAGGACATCGAAGTGACACCTCCTCCGACTTAATTTTTGAGGTCTGGGGGTGGAGGTCGGGTCATAACAATTCACATGAAGATCCACAAACCGGTGTAAGGACGTCATTTATAACCTCTTTTTAAGGGAGTGGGAAGATCGTCCCTCTCCCCCTTTCCCTGGTAAAACTTTCCCTGGTCTCGTAAGACAAGAATAGTTTCTGACGGGAGTTCTCTTTGATCAATTGATCCCAGATTGTCGACCTATAAACGTTTCAGTTTGACTGGACCCCTTTCCCTTTATGGGTTGAAGTTGATCGAGATCGGAAAGTACACCCTCTTCTCTTTATGTATAATGGTCGGGTGAGATCGGTAGGACCTTCCAGTGTCGGGTCTCCGTCCGTATACGAAGGATTTTCTGACTTTAGATTAGTTTTCCGGTACCTTGTGAGAGAAACGGGTGGTGTAGAGTGGAGATGCAATGATTTCCGGGTAAAAGTCCTAAACGAAAGTAAGTAATATCATACAGGTCGACAGTTCTTTTTTTAATGTTCAGTATGATTTTCCGGTTTTTACATTCATCTGTCTCGTTCGTAGTCTCGAGTTGTACCATTCCATAAACTTAATAGTCTGACCCACAAATTTTGGTAATACTAATTATTTGATTTTGGAGATTACCTATTCATGTGTCGTACGTTCTTGTCTATCCGTTACATTCGTCTCTCTCTCCGTTAGCATTCTTACTTAGTTCTTCTTGACTTTTTGTGACATTACAGTTTCCGTGACATTACAGAACTACTCGAATGATCATCTGACCTGTACCGACCCCTTTCTTAGAGACTCGAACTCCTGTATACTTATCTTTGCAGTTTTTGACTTTTTATTTTTCGTGACTGACTCTTTTGGTTATAGGTTACTGCCACCCTGTCGATGTTTTCCATATCACACACGTACGGTTCAGTGAGGTCAGTACAGGTTGAGAGGCACTGTGAAACATCGGACGGTCCGAGGAGACAGGTACCTTAAGAAGTCCGTTCTCAGGATCTCACGCAACGGTTCGGGAGGAGGTCCCCTAGAAGGGTTGGGTCCCTAGTTTGGGCACAGAGAATACACGGGACGTAACTGTCCGTGCAAGAAATGGTGACCTCGGTGGACCCTTTTCCATATTGTGTACGTACTCTCCCGTTTGGTCTTCCTCTTCTTTCTTTCTTCGTCCTCTTTATAAACTTTATTATTACTGACTTTTAAAAGGGTTTAATTACAGTCTGTTGGGTTCTGTGAACCTCTTGTTAATTGTCCTATTTACGGACAAGTAATATAACTCCGTATAATAAAAGTTTCATGACTTTTAGTTTTTGCTTTTTCTCAGTGTCCTTTATAACCCACTCCATATACGTTTGTGAGAGACATGACGGAAATGTCGTCAAAATTTCAGACTTCAATAAAGTTTTATCTTTAATTTTCTTTTTTCAAGAGGGTCGACCAGAGTGATGAAGGAGATCTGGTCACTAAGAGTCTCAAAAAAAAAAAAAAAAAGGAAACAGTGACGTGAAGGGAGTTGGTCGGTTCTTGGAAGTTTTCTTTATTAAAAAGGTTTAACAGCAGGGAAACTTAAAACTCGTGATGTCTATCTGACACGTACAAATACATGATGTACTTACAGAGACGAAATATATTTTTTTCTCATACAAAAGAACGAAAGATGCGTGTTCTTAGTAAAAAAACAAGAGAAATTCTTACGGATGAGGTCAGTCTTTATGACTGCGAGAGGAGACTGGAAGGTATTGATGAATGTAGATTGTGTGTTAACGGTTCATAACGAAACGTAAGTTTAAACTTTTGTTACATGAGCACACACACACGCACACGTACACACACACACACACACACACACACACAGAAAAGATGGTCCAGGTAATTGAAGAATTCGAGTGTCCATGATATTACAAGTGGAATATCAGGAGGGTGTTACCGACTGTATGTTCCGTGAGTTTTATAACTTAACATAATTTCGTCTCTAATTTAAGTCGAGTCTACTGAACATATAAATTATTTACACCATCTTAATTTTGTCCGTCTTTTATGTCCGACAGTTTAAATTCATTTCTATTTCAATTTTTTTTTATTTCGTTCAAACCTTTCCTAATAGAAATAATAAACTGATCTTCAAATAAACCCTCTTAACCCTACTTAATCCGTATTTACTTACACATACGTAAACGTCATTTAAGTGAATGTTACACTAAATAACTTTTCTTACGTTCTGAACACTTTATTTTTAAATTTTTTGTATCAATGACCGACACACTGATACCTGTCTTAAGATTGTACTGGACCAAATCTCTATAACACTACGACCCTCCCTAACCCCCGTCCTCCTCTTCCCCTGCTGGGTCCTACTCTACCGACCTACCGTAGTGCCTGAGCTACCTGCACTCAGACTCACTTGAGGCCCTCTACCACTACCTGTCCCTCCGGACCGCACGACGCTAAGTGCCCCAGCGTTTCTCAGCCTGTGCTGACTCGCTGACTTGACTTGACTTGGGTCCCACATTTTACTCAACCAGAGTCATCTTATTGTCTTTTGTTAACGTCGGGGTAAGGAAACAAATAACAAAGGAAGAGGACGTCTTTTCAGTAAGTTCCGGTTTCAAAAAGATCTCGTAAAGTCAATTTATCAGGAAAAAAGAATCATAAGTTTTAGTTGACGTCATGGTAGAAATTTGTAGTCGTTAATTGTAAAGAAAAGAATTAAACGACCCGGACGAAACCCGACTCTTTGAACGATACCCTTCTCAGTCTTTGAGCGGAAAAATTTTAAACAGAACCTACTTAGTGTCTGGTTTGGGAAACGTTAGTTTTAGGTCTGTTATATGTGGTATGAGAGGTCGACAAAGGTCCTTCGACAAGAGTACATCGGACTCCTTTTCCGAGGGGAGAACTACGACGTGGTTCCAACACCGCCACACCTCGTGCCACTGGTGAGTGAGGTTCTCTTAGGATCGGTGGTCACGGGAGTGAAGGAACTGTGGGAACGGAGGGTATACATCTCCGACCTCCATCCACTACCCAATAACGACCGACTTTGTTCGGGACACGTCCAGGACATCTCACTATATCCTTAATTACATTTTGTCCTGGACACTATTAAAAAGACCGGAGTCTCTACAACCAATTTTTGAGAGTCTAGATTAGACCAATATAAAATTTCGTATTCAAACATAGACCGTGCATTATAATTATCCATGGGTCAATTAAAGGAAATAAAGGGTAAAGAGAAAGAGAGAATTTAGGAAGAGACTAGATTTAAGGGAGGGTCAAGTGTCAAAATAAAGATATTGACAAGAGAACACATTTATGTATTATAATGTCTTAAGATATATAAAAATAGTTAGGTAGACGAAGGGTATAGTACCTTTTCTTTTCTCTTAGTCCAATTGTTCATTTGTAGTAACTACTTACGATTTTATAACTTATATACTTTTCAATTTTTAATATGGTACGTACGTATCGTTGTCCTATACAATAAAACAAGAGTATCGTTTGACTCTCACTTTATTGTTGATAGGATTTATAACAGTCTCCATAGAGAAACAGGGAGTCAAAGGAATTGGTGGTATTCTCAAAGGAATTGGTGGGACTGGTGAATTGTATCTGTTACAACAATTAAATATTGAATCTTACTTTTCTATAGTGTGTCCCACCTTTATATAAGGTAGAAGGGTCACGAAACAAAGGTGAGTCCTCATAAAATACTCTCCAGAAGGTTGTATGATTGTTCCTTATAAATTCGGAAGAAAGGAGGAAACTTATAGATATACATAAAATTATTACGATACCTAAATACCGAAGGGTTCCTGGATTCCTATGTAGTTTGGAAGAATTTCGATGAACATCAAGATCCCAGGTGGTAAATGTCCTAAACACATGATAATATACCCGAAGAGAAAACCGAGTCTACCATTTCTTAGACGGACGTTACGACCTCTGGGCCCAAACTAGGAACCCAGTCCTTCTAGGGGACATCTTCCCTTACCGTTGGGTGAGATCAATAAGAACGGACCTCTTAAGGTAACTCTCTCCTGGGACCACCCGACGTCGGGTACCGTAGTGTTTCCATCCTGTCCTGACTCGTTGATTGTAAATGATAACATTTCTCTTTATGTTAACAAACTTACTACAGGTTCCACAAAGGAGATAGATTCTTGGGATTTAGTGGCCCGTCGTTCTCGATTCCGTCGGACTTCTTTACAGTCCTCGACTATTTGACCCACGGACTTACCGACAATCAGTCTGTAGTCTATTCGTCCTCCACAGTTCTCTTACCCGAAGGGTACACCGATCCACCATTTCTTAGACGGACGTTAAGTCCTCGACGTCTTCTGAACCCAAACAAGAGACCCAACCCTTCTAGGAGACCTCTCCTAGGGAACCTCCTCTCGTACCGTTGAATGAGGTCATAAGAACCGACCTCTTAGTACCTGTCTTCTCGGACCACCCAATCGATGTCAGGTATCCCAGCGTCTCAATCTGTACCTGACTTCGCTGAATCACGTATATGTATAGTATTCTTGTAGGTGTGGTCACTCGTCTCTTCTTTTCTCTCACCTCAGTAGACCGTTTGTTAGACTTTGATACCAGTACGTCGTTTTGATTGACGTCTCTCGGAGGAGACCTTCCTTTCGGTGACCCTTACCCCTTACTTCGTTTCTTCGACTGTGTCTCGGTCGCGTGATAGAACCGGAGGCGACAGATATATAAGGAACGTGAACCAACTCTGAGTCAGGACTGACTTGGACCGAACCTTCATATGATGACTATTGATGTTCGTCGACGGACCGACAAACTCGTCGTCTGTGAAGTAGATGTAGACGACTCCACCTCTTGTCTGTATAAAGAGATCGAAATCGTCAAGGAGCTGTGGTCATAGTCACTTGAGCGAGAGACCCGGAAAGACTAAAATGTTTGAAACTAGTGTGAACGAAGTAGAAAGTGGAAACGTCAGACTAGCTCGGAAATCGGGAAGGTATACACCATTGGGAAGAAAGGGGAGTTTAAATAGTAAGAGGTCTGAAAGAAGTTAAGGTAATAAAGAACTCCCTCTAGTTCCTCTAAAAAAGTCTACACCTAAGAGGTAACCAAACTTATTCCTGTCCCGTTATTAAAGTCAAAATAAGGATTCGTAAAAAAGGGGTATACGGTTGTACTGAACCCGAGGTTTACGAGAAACTTGTCAACATAAGTACCCTATCATGACATATAAAGGGACTTCCTCCTTTACCGTTGGGTGAGGTCATAGCAACGGACTTTTTAGGACACCTCGTACCACTCGATATATCAGGAACCCCAACGTTTCTCAACCTGTGTTCATGTGTGACTGAACACTGACACACTGAACTCTCACTGATTCATGTGTGACATGAAATTTTTTAATAAAATAAAATATGACCTCATATCAACCAAATGTTACAACTCAACCATACACATGAAGAAGTACAAGTATCCGTAGTGGACCCAAGAAGAATTTTATGTCTACGACTACTTCATCCAGATTCAACCCCATACTTTAAGACGTAAAGATTCTTCAAGAGAAGGTCCACTACGACGACGATCACACACCTGGTGTGAAACTCATCACTCCCTTCGAAAGAAACACCGTCTTCTTTCTCAAAACTCATCTTACACCGAATAAGAGAGGTAAGACGGAGGGTGGAGAGGGATGTTTAGTACCGAAAGACAAAGAAAAGTTTAACCGTATGTTACTAACTTAAGGGATACTTTTGTTTCTGTATCCGAGAGTGACTTTCAACAATACATTCAAATTGTACTATTTTAAACCTTCTCGAATTACAAACGGTTTATATAAAGTTAAATTAATATACGAAGAGGACCGTGATACCTTTAACAGTAGTTCCGTGCCTGTATGTGTTTCACCTCGTCTACCGTTTCTTCTTGACCCTACTAGGGGTCATCCCTCACTGTGTTCGATTTTTGTTCTGATAGACTCTGATGTCAAGTAGGTTTTACTGTACTTACCACTGATTCTTCAAACTGACAGAGATCAGTATTCTTCTTTCAGTATCGAGGTCATTTATAACCATAGTCCTCGGGTTTAAGACACGATAGGATAATATTTAGTTCTTTTTCTACTTCTTAAACTAAATGTCAATTGTTTGGGTCAGGGTTCCTCACTTCTCTGACCCCATTTTCTTGACAGTGAGATAAGCTTTAAGTTTTGATCCCTGATTCCATTTATTTGGGGGAGAGGGTCCCCGTCGTCCTCCTTCCTCGTGTTGAGTGGATTTCGATCGAGATCAACCCTCTATTATGATTCGGAGTAGATTCAACAAAAGTATCGACGGGTAGGAAAGGAAGGTAGTGAAATTCTGTCATATTCTGTTTAGTCCATGTTGAGGGGAAATCTCTAATAAGAATTTTTATCCGACTACCACTGACGTCCTTACGGTGATACAGAGTAAACTTACTTTATTAATAAATGAATCCATCATCCTGAAGACATAAAAGTAATCCAAAAACACCTTTTATGACTGTAAAATATTTCAAAAAAAATTCCTGAGAAATTTTTTTTTAAACCGACACAACCTAGAAGCAACGGTGAGAACCCAAAAGGGATCGACACCACTCAGTCCCGATGAGAAACAACCCTATGTACCTGAAGAGAAATGGCACCAAGAGAACAATACAGAGTGTCCGAGGTCTCACGTTTGAGTCATCTACAACATGGACCCGAATCAACGGCAACCCCGTACACTCTAGACACTGACCCTTAACTTGGACACAGGGAACATACCAGTCCACCTAAAGATAGGTGACCTGGTGGTCCCTTCAGAGTTATGAAATACTTATGAACTTTTAGAAAAACTTTTAGATTTATCGTAAGTGAGTATAAAAAAACAAAGATACTAATAAATGGTAGATGTACTTGTAGATTAAAATCCTTCTTCTATGTAAAGAAGAGGTGGGGACACCCTCCGCGAGACCAAAAAGTGTGGGGACGAGGAGTGATGGAGGAGTAAGTGGACTGACAGTCTTAACCTTATTCGACCCGAACCCTTTGGACTGGAACAGAAGAAAGGAACACCTAAGACGAACGGATACCTTTCGTCTATGAAAACCAATACTCCAATGAAATGTTCGTTTCCGAGATGAAATGAACCTTTCCGAACACCATCATACCCCGACACATACCACACAATCAAGGAGTCATCACAGACTGAGAGACACTGGAGCAACTGACATCGGACGGTCCGAGGAGATAAGTACCTTTAAAGGTCCTCTCTCTCTAAACATCACCCATCGGTAAGGGAAGAGGTCCCCTAGAAGGACTGGGTCCCTAACTTGGACCCAGAGGACGTAACGTTCGGTTAAGAAATGGGAGACTCGGTGGTCCTTTCGTGTCACACATTGACCTTGTAAGATAGAAAGGTTAAAAGACCATAGTTATCAGCCTTCAGATAAAACGGTAAACAGATTCGATGTAAGAGGTTAAGGTTGTAATCATCACTTTCACTATTATAAAACCAGGTATCGACATGTTAGAAAACAAAATGAAGAGTCAATAAAGTCTAAAACCGTCTCTCCTCTCCATTACAAATGAACCATATGGAAACCTGGGTTTGTAAGAAATAGTAGTAAGGAAGTGTTTTGAGGTCTTCCGCACAATATTGTCCTTTACACAATAAAGGAAAGATACTATTCACAAACACCTAAGATTATGAATACTTAGTCAAGTATTCAACACTTGACGAGTCAAGTCTTAGCCGAGTCAACACAGGTTGAGAAACACTGGGGTACCTTTCGACGTACGGTCCGGAAGGACAGGTAGTGGGGTCTTAAATAGGTTTGGGTACAGGTAACTCAGCCACTACGGTAGGTTGGTAGAGTAAGAGACAGTAGGGGAAGAGGAGGACGGAAGTTAGAAAGGGTCGTAGTCCCAGAAAAATTTACTCAGTCGAGAAGTGTAGTCCAACCGTTTCATAACCTCAAAGTCGAAGTTGTAGTCAGGAAGGTTACTTGTGAGTCCTGACTGAAGGAAATCCTACCTGACCAACCTAGAGGAACGTCAGGTTCCCTGAGAGTTCTCAGAAGAGGTTACTTATTGGTAGAGTATTAGTTCTGAAAACGTCAAATTGTACTCTTTTAAACTTAAGTTCGAGGTTGAAGGTTAAATGATGTTAACTTATTCGAAACCTTACATCAGAGAAGTTTAGAGTCGATGGATAAACTATTTTATCCCTAGTCTTTCAGACGACAGGTGAAATGTCACACAGACACTCTAATTTTGACTATGTACACTTTTACATAATTGTTCTTATTTCGAGTATTGTTCACACACAATAACATTCTTCAAAGATATACACATATACCCGTTTATACGTAACTTTTATATGTCATGTAACGAAAACTAACATAAATGTAACGAAGACAAATATCTTTCAACCTTTAACTTCGTGATAAAGACATGTGATAATTGGAAATACGGAACTCAGACTTAGAACTCAGACTATGACGTATAGTATGAGAGACAAAGAGATATCTCAATTAAAAACGATACATGTAATTCTTACAAAGTAAAATTTTAGATTCGTGACACTAACCGACTTTCATAAAGGAGTAGAGTATTTCCACAAATTTTCACTCAATACAAACATCGTGAAGACGTCAAAACAATTTACTACATTTATAGTGGAGTAGAACAACTTGTCAAAATCTAAATACTGAAAATCAATGTACTCCACAGTTTATTGTAAACAATCGGAATAAAGTCATGTCTGTGGAAATTTTACAGTTGGTTTGTCTACAAGAGGATATTTGTACTTATTTTTACTCCCGTATCACTCTGATTTATATCCTATGATATGTTACAATTATAATTATAATGAGTTCTAAGTCATCGCTACTTTAAATACATTAATTACTTCCACTGTTTTTTTTGAGGGTTCGAATATTAAGAAATTTTGTTACGACACGAAAATCATTAAAATGTTCCAATTCTTCACTGAATTATTAAAAAATTTTCGTTCTAATACCCTTATTTCAATCCATAATAAAGATCATAATAAAACTAAATAAAAAGACTAAAACTATGACTAAAATAAAGACTAAGACTAAAATTATCACGATTTGACCTTATAATAGAGATCAAGTCATAAGTCCACCTACAAGATGTTATTATTACATACGTATTGTTAATGAAGTATTTTTTCTGTACTTCCTCTTACTGGGTACTATAGTTTCTTCTCTTTTGTATTTACGGTAAAAAAAGTTATAACATACGTAGTATCGTGGATTTATAAACTTAATTTTTTAAAAATTAATAATTTTTTTATATGGTTTATATAAACTAAGTTAATTTTTACAATATTTTGTTATTGAAACGGGAAACTTATAAATTTTTGACGATGTTTCATGTAAATGTATCTGAGTCAATAAATGTACTTTTACACGTATATTGTGAAAGTCAGTCAGTCAGTCAAGTCAGTGAGTCGACACAAGTTGATAAACACCGGGGTACTTGCTGTCGTGTGGTCCGTAGGGACAGGTAGTGGTCGAGGGCCTCAAATGGGTTTGAGTGCAGGTAACTCAGTCACTACGGTAGGTTGGTAGAGTAGGAGACAGTAGGGGAAGAGAAGGACAGGAGTTAGAAAGGGTCGTAGTCCCAGAAAAGTTTACTCAGTCGAGAAGTGTAGTCCACCGGTTTATAACCTCAAAGACAAAGTTTTAGTCAGGAAGGTTACTAGTAGGTCCTGACTAGAGAAAATCCTACCTGACCAACCTAGAAGAACGTCAGGTTCCCTGATAATTTACAGAAGAGGTTGCGGTGTCAAGTTTTCGTAGCTAAGAAGTCGTGAGTCGGAAGAAGTGTCAGGTTGAGAGTGTAGGTATGCACTGATGACCTTTTTGGTATCGTAACTGATCTACCTGGAAACAACCGTTTCATTACAGAGACAAAAAATTATACGATAAATCCAACCAGTATTGAAAAGAAGGTTCCTCATTCGCAGAAAATTGAAGTACCGACGTTAGTGGTAGACTTCATTAAAACCTCGGGGGGGTTTTATTTCAGTCGGTGACAAAGGGGTAGATAAACCGTACTTCACTACCATGTCCTACGGTGCTAGAATTAAAAGACTTACAACTCGAAATTCGGTTGAAAAAGTGACAGGAGAAAATGAAAGTAATTCTCCGAGAAATCAAGAAGAAATGAAAGACAGTATTCCCACCACAGTAGACGTATAGACTCCAATGACTATAAAAAAGGTCGTTAGAACTAAGGTCCAGTACGAAGTAGGTCGGGTCGCGAAGAGTAATACATGAGACATATATTCAATTTATTCGTCCCACTGTTATATGTCGGAACTGCATGAGGAAAAGGATAAACCTTGGTCAGACAACAAGGTACAGGCCAAGATTGACAACGAAGAACTGGACGTATGTTTAAAGAGTTCTCCGTCCAGTCCACCAGACTACAAGGGTAGAAAATGTCTTAAAAGATGTCAAATAATACTAGATGTGTCAGTTTCCGAACGACGACGACGACGATTCAGCGAAGTCAACACAGACTAAGACACACTGGGGTATCTGACGTCGGGTGGTCCGAAGGGGCCGGGCCCCTAAGAGGTCCGTTCTTGTGACCTCACCCAAACGGTAAAGGAAGAGGTTACGTACTTTCATTTTTCACTTTCACTTCAGAGAGTCAGTACAGGTTGAGAATCACTGGGGTACCGGTCGTCAGATGGTCCGAGCAGATAGGCACCTAAAAGGTCCGTTCTTATGACCTCACCCTACGGTAACGGAAGAGGACAGTTTCTGAAACCGTATCAGTTATTTCGTCTTTATCTACAAAAAGACCTTGAGAAAACGAAAAAAGGTATTAGGTCGACTACAACCGTTAAACTAGAGATCAAGGAGACGGAAAAGATTTTGCTCGAACTTGTAGACCTTCAAGTGCCAAGTGCATAACGACGTCGAACTGAACCTCTTAAAACTCGTAATGAAATGATCACACACTCTACTCACATTAACACGTCATCAAACTTGTAAGAGAACGTAACGGAAAGAAACCCTAACCTTACTTTTAACTGGAAAAGGTCAGGACACCGGTAACGACTCAAAAGGTTCAAACGACCGTATAACTCACGTCGTGAAAGTGTCGTTGGAGAAAGTCCTAAATTTTATCGAGTTGACCTTAAGGTAGTGGAGGTGATCGAAAAAAGTATGACTACAAAGGATTCCGGGTGAACTGAAGTGTATATATTGTGAAAGTCAAGTCAAGTCAGTGAGTCAGCACAGGCTGAGAAACGCTGGGGTACTTAGCGTGGTGCGGTCCGGAGGAACAGATAGTAGTTGAGGGCCTCAAGTGAGTTTGAGTACAGGTAGCTCAGACACTACGGTGGGTCGGTAGAGTAGGAGACAGCAGGGGAAGAGGAGGACGGGGGTTAGGGAGGGTCGTAGTCTCAGAAAAGGTTACTCAGTTGAGAAGCGTACTCCACCGGTTTCATGACCTCAAAGTCGAAATCGTAGTAAGGAAGGTTTCTTGTTGGTCCCGACTAGAGGAAATCCTACCTGACCAACCTAAAGGAACGTCAGGTTCCCTGAGAGTTCTCAGAAGAAGTTGTGGTGTCAAGTTTCGTAGTTAATAAACCACGAGTCGAAAGAAGTGTCAGGTTGAGAGTGTAGGTATGTACTGGTGACCTTTTTGGTATCGGAACTGATCTGCCTGTAAACAACCGTTTTATAACAGAGACGAAAAGTTATACAATAGATCCAACCAGTATTGAAAAGAAGGTTTCTCATTCGTAGAGAATTCAAGTACCGACGTCAGTGGTATCGTCACTAAAACCTCAGGTTTTTTATTTCAGACTGTGACAAAGGAAACAAAGGGGTAGATAAACGGTACTTCACTACCCTGGCCTACGGTACTACAAGTAAAAGACTTACAACTCGAAATTCGGATGAAAAAGTGAGAGGAGAAAGTGAAAGTAGTTCTCCGAGAAATCAAGGACAAGTGAAAGACGGGATTCCCACCACAGTAGACGTATAGACTCCAATAACTATAAAGAGGGTCGTTAGAACTAAGGTGAAACACAAAGAAGGTCAGGTCGCAAAGAGTACTACATGAGACGTATATTCAATTTATTCGTCCCACTGTTACATGTCGGAACTACATGAGGAAAAGGATAAACCTTGGTCAGTATATTGTGACACCGGAAAAGGTTTGACTATTATAATTATTACTATATTATGACATCATGTCAATATTATAAAATATAATTATGTCGACAAAGTTGAAAAACTTGTGGAGAACATAGTTCCTGAAACCATCCGTAACAGGTAAACAGTAAAAAAACCATATAAACAAAATTAACTTTAGTTTGCTTATCGTTTAGCAAAGTAGAATATCACGTAAAAAGGAGTAAGTTCCATCCTTTATGAATTTTTCTCAAGAATTTAAAACTTAGTATATACATTTTTTTCTCCGAAGAGGTCCACCGTGATCATCATTTCTTGGTCGGATGGTCACGTCCTCGTACTCTGTCCTCAATCTAAGGACCCAGGCCTTCTAGGGGACCTCCTCTCGTACCGTTGGGTGAGGTCAGACGAACGGACCTCTTAGGGTACCTGTCTCCTCGGACCTCCCGAAGTCCGGTATCTCAACGTTTCTCAGTCTATACTGACTTCGTTGACTCGTCCGTGTGTACATTTCTTCAAAGTCCTCATATTTTACTTGTTGAAATTCAAATAATTATGGTCCGTAAGAATACTTATAAGTACGACTATTTTCGTCGGGAACACATGTACCACTGTGGCAAAAGGTTTTACTTTCCTTTGCATATTTGAACCTCCTTTTAGTGAAGACAAGACCTCTTACGAGGTATTCGAGTTGGTTCGATAAATTTTTACAAGGTAACACACATAAAATATAAATGTACGTATCAATAAAGGAGAAACACCGATTAAGTTTCCTTGGGAATTTACTAAAGAAAATTTGTTTATTATCGAGGGATTTTGGATTTAAATTTAACAACACTTGATGTAAAGAATTTTATTATTGACTTAGATTAGAATTAACAAGAGTCAAGTATATACTTTATTTTAATATGGAAATTTTATATACTAAATAATATTAAACTTCGTTGAAACTTAGTCCGTCTTTATTTAATCAAAATATTAAGTATCGAGATCTGTATATTTTTTATTTAGGGATTCATTTTATTTTATATAGAAAAAGGAAATGACTAGTTATCCCTAAATTTATTTATAATTTTATTATTATATTACTACTTCATTCCACTTTTATTATTTTCTAAGTGTAACGTTGATAAACACTTAAATGTTTCCTCCAGTAAACTAGGGGTACCAACAGAGTATTTGAACCTTAATAATATAAGGAATGAAATATATAATCGTTAGAACTCAGAGGCTCTTTAATTCATTGAACGGTTTCCGACGACTGGATACTCTTATATCACTCCAATCTTAAAATTTTAATAGAGTAAGTTTGTTTCTACTTTTATATAGTACATTTAATCTTACATAAATGACTGAAGGATGATTGAATAATGACACAAAGGGATCATCGAGTCAACCATCTCAGAAGGATGTTACGTCCTCTGGGTCCAAACTAGGGACCCATTCCTTCTAGGGGACCTCTTCCTTTACCGTTGGGTAAGGACATAAAAACGGACCTCTTAGGGTACCTGTCTCCTCGAACCACCCGATGTCAGGTACCCAAACGAATCTCAGCCTGTACTGATTTGGTGACATGAATGGATATTTAAAAAGGTGAAAAGACAGTGGTTTTTTTAAAAAAAAAAACGATTCTTTGGAACTCTTGGAGACTGTTTCAAGGTGACTTTGGTTCAAGAAGATGAAAATGAATAACAAACCTCTCAAATGGTTCCGTTTGTGATTTTAACACTTCTCAAACTTACTAAACAAAGAATAACGACGACTTTATTCAATTATATTTCTATAACCGAATTTTGTTCTGTAAAAGAGAATGTCAAGACTACCAATATTCAGGTTTTACCAGGGGTGTTCAGTTGTCTTCCTCTTCTAAAAACGAGGTCCTACCTAATATAGATCTTGAAGTGAGTAGGGATTAAATCTATTGAATCTACTACTCTAAACCCTTAAAAATCGACTATTCTTAAGACACTCTAAAACCTGAACTTAACTACGACATTACGAAACTCTTAAAATTTCTGAAACCTACTCCATTTACATAAAACATACACCCCGTCTGTATCTAGAAACTTCTAGTCTCACACCTCAGATGACTCTACAGACTCCTCATGACTGAGTATGTAGATTAGAGAAGTTCCCAGGGAGAATGTACTCACTTATTAAGTGGAAAACTATAAAGTCTCCGTGATCGTTTTCCGACAGTCGTGAACCAATGGACCAAAGGAGATCTCGGATGAAGGACTGTCACTGGGTGGTTACATCATGAAAAACTCTTAGACGTATCCAATTTTTAAGAGGGTTAGTAAATGAGGATCGAATAATAAAAACAATAACTACAAATCAGTGATTCAGTACAGACTGAGACACAGAGGTACCTGACGTCGGACGGTCAGAGGAGACAGATACTTTAATAGGGTCCGTTCTTATGACCTTGACCAATGGTACGGGAGGAGGTCCCCTAGAAGGGTTGAGTCGCTATTTTGAACGTAGAGGACGTAACCGTCCGCTTAAGAAATAGTGACTCAGGGTTTCTTTGGGTCAAGAAAAAAGTGAATTGTCAATAATGGAGAAAAGTAAACATAAAGTGGTTTTCATCACTCCACGTACGACGTGGTTGTTGGGTAAGACACCTTTAAAAACGTCGATTTAAAGATTCAAGTAGCGAATGTTCAAGAAAAGATGTTTTGACGTCTTGGATTAAGACGTTAAAAGACAGTGAGATATTATTCTACAGAAAAGAAGGTGAAGAGTTATTATGTAAGGAGAAAAGGAATCTCTAGAGTACTTGTCGTAGAAATGTGGAGTATAAAGATAGTCGTCAGACAAATACTACTATATCCATAAGAGATTCGACTATATCCGAAATGGTATAATGACTGAAGGAAGACTTAAGAGTGATCGATATCAGTAATTGTAGGTATAATAAAGTTTATCAGAAAAGTTCCGTTAAATGTAATTTTAAAAAGTAAACCTTGATAAAATTTTAATATAAATAATTAAGATGATGTGTATAAATAATTCTTCGTCATTAAAGTTTTGTGACAAGTTCCAGTCCCCTGTGTTATTTGTAATTATTCCTCTCCTTAAAAAGAGAATTCCTCGAACAAAACGTAAATCTCCTTACTTGTTATTTTTTTGTAAATATTCTTTTATAGTTCATCGGTATTACGATCGCATTAAACTTAACTTACAAAATTAACTTAAATATCAATGTATTACAAGGAGTATTAAAAAGGTCAGAAAAGGGTAATGGATTAAAATTTCGATGAATATGTGAAACCTCATAAACAATATCGGTGTAGGTTGAAAGTCTTATTTTTAGGTATATTTACCTATTTTTAGGTAAAGGATAACGACGAGATTATTTACTGGTGTTTGACTCAACGAATTTCACCTCCTCCCGTACCGTCGGGTGAGGCCATAAGAACGGACCTCTTAGGGTACCAGTCTCCCTGGACCGCCCGATCTCATGTGTCTCAGCGTTTCTCAGTCTGTGTGTGTGTGTTCTCAACAAACCAAGATCAAGTCAACGAGTCAGTACAGGCTGAGACACTGGGGTACTTGAAGTCGTGTGATCCGAAGGGACAGGAAGTGGTAAAGGGTGTCAAACGAGTCTGAGTACAAGTAGCTCAGTCATTACGGTAGGTTGGTAGAGCAGGAGACAGTAGGGGAAGAGGAGGACGGAAGTCAGAAAGGGTCGTAGTCCCAGAAAAAGTCACTCAGCCGAGAAGTGTAGTCTACCGGTTTCACAACCTCGCAGTCGAAGTAGTTAGGAAAGTTACTTGTAAGTCCCGACTAAAGGAAATCCTAACTGACCAAACTAGAGGAATGTCCCGTTTTCTGAGAGTTCTCAGAAGGGGTTGTGGTGTCAAGTTTTCGTAGTTCAACGAATTTTGTTGTGTTTAAATAAAACGATACCAGGACTTCCAGTCTTCAGGTTTTACTCTGAAAGGACCGATTTTAGTCCCTCAGTCGTCCCGACCAAGGAAGGGCTCCGAGGACTTCTCCAGACAAGGAACTGAGAAGGTTGAAGATCTTCGACGACCCTGTGGACGGGGGTAGAGACGAAGACAACAGTGTGGTAGAGGTGATGAAGTGGGTCAGACAGAGACGGAGAGTGAATACTGGGGACATTAGCGAAACCCGTCTAATACTATAGGGTCCTATTGCAGGAGTAGACAGAAACTGGTATTTTATTATATAAACGTTCAAGGTACCTAAGTTTACAATTGTAGAAATCCTTGTCATAAGTCAGACGGTGTCGAACTACAAAAGGAAATAACTAAAAACAAAAGACCAAAATCTGTTAAGACTTAGTGCAAAATCAACAGGTTTTCAAATTTAATCTACAAATAATGACCATTAAATAGGATTGAAAGACAATAAGAAATTATTATATTAACGTACATTATTATATATACGTACATTATACTATAATATGTTGTGTCTACTAAACCTCAAATTTTCTTCACTACTAAAATTCTAATACGTCTTTACAAAGACACTATCAGTTCTATACTTTAGTAGTATAATTTCTGCTAAACGATACAACGAAAAGGTTCACACTGGACCGTTTTTGTAGTATAAAACAATCTATTCTCTCTTCTTTCTTCTACCGGTTCCTAGTAAAAAAAACCTCTATTTAACGAACGAGAACAAATAGTAATTAAAATTGACTCTTTCTATTCTGGTAACACATATCTTCGAAATAAAAAAATATTTATATACATAATATAAGACGTGTATGTAGATACAACTTTTTTTATTTATGACAGGTAGATGTTTCCTCTGTAAACTTCTACACCGAATAAAAAAAGTCTAATATCTGTTCGATTTCACTCAAAGTTATTTCTCTACTTTACTTGACAACCGTGATGGGACTGTTGTTCGGTCAAAAGAGTGTAAACATCATGTTGGTGTTTCTATACTCAGACCAATGTGTTTGATATTTTCTTGTCGTCAAAGAAGTTGGATCTGTGAATCATAACCTCGATCAAATTTCGATTAAGAAATCAATGTAACCACTGACTTGCCATTATGTTATGTCAGTCGAAAGATGAGACGTAGGAGTTTAAGACAAGTGGACAGTATAAGTTAACTGGTGGTTATAGACAAAATAGGTATAGGTGACGGTGATTCGATTAAGAACGAGACGAGGTTGGGTACAAGATAAATCACTGGACTTGTTCAAAAAGGAATTTACGATTCAACTAGTACAGTGAAAGGGAGGAGTCTTAGAACACGTTATTGAAGTCCAAATTCAGGTTTGAAGAATTAAGTCATAAACCCCTAAAATCCCAGACCGACAAAGGATAGAAATACTCAGTAGAGAAACATCTAGGAGGAAAAGACTTGTAGGAGACCCTCTTAATTTACAAAAGAGGACCGAAACACAAAACTATGAATAGTATCTACTGGTCACTAAATCCTTTTTAATATTAATGAGAAATAATTCTTCTCTTGTTGGGGGGTTTTACTCCATTTATAATTAAGTATAAAAACATCAAATCCACGATTCAGCGACAGGCTGAGAAACGTTGGGTCACCTGACATCGGGTGGTCCTAGGAGACAGGGGCCCTAAAGAGTCCGTTCTTATGACCTTACCCGACGGTAAAGGAAGAGGTCTCCTAGAAAGACTGGGTCCCTAACTTGGTCTCAGAGAACATAGAGAACTTAACCGTCCGTCTAAGAAATGGTGATCACGGTGGTCAACTCGGTATATAACAGATCGATCAAAATGAAAACAACTTACGGACTCTCGTAAATTCTTCTGGAAACAGGACATCCATTCTCAAACAATACACGTTTTCCCAAGAAAACTAGAACGTACGAACTTTCATAAGGGTCCATGGATTTCTCCGGGTAACAAAGAGGGATTATTGAACCGATCTTAATCCACATTTACTAATTAGTACATCAATGGATAGTATATAGAACACAGGATAAGATAACCATTCATCGAGACAGGTCTTCCTTAAACCCTCATCTTTTACCCATCCCCGAGTAAGAGAAATCTGAAGGACATTCACCCGAACACCATTCTTAATGACATTTCAGGTTACAAAAAATAATGGGTCTTTTAATCCTTGGTGTATCTCTCCCATTTTTTAGATTTGGTCCCTCGGTTGTTTTCGAATAAAGTTTAATTCTAGTCAAACAGTAACAAATTTTATTAGGACCAAATGAAAGACACGGGTTAAATCTAGGTACAGAACCTCGGTCGTTGGTAGGTCTACCACCAACAAGAAACCCTGAACTGTAATAAAATTTTCCAGAGGTATCCGTTTAATATTGACCATGAAGTAAGAATAGTCTTTGGTTTGTAGACACTTAAACGAGGTCAAAACTTAGTGGCAAACTCGTGAAAGGGTACCATCGAGGAATGACTCAAAGAAAGACCCACTTTATACACTTGATAATAAAAAGGATAATTTTGGACAGTGTGTATAATATATGTGTCCGTGTAATACAAGGATCTTCAAACAGTATATTTAAACTCAGTTTTCTATTGTCCAAAGAGTAAAGTCAAGTCAAGTCAAGTCAAGTCACGGAGTCAGTACAGACTGAGAAACACTGGGGTACTTAGTGTCGTGGCGGTCCGGAGGGACAGGTAGTGGTTGAGGACCTCAGGTGAGTTTGAGTACAGGTAGCTCAACCACTACGGTAGGTCGGTAGAGTAGGAGACAGTAGGGGAAAAGGAGGACGGGGGTTAGGGAGGGTCGTAGTCTCAGAAAAGGTTACTCAGGTGAGAAGTGTACTCCACCGGTCTCATAATCTCAAGGTCGAAGTCGTAGTCAGGAAGGTTTCTTTAGGGTCCCGACTAGAAGAAATCCTACCTGACCAACCTAGAGGAACGTCAGGTTCCCCGAGAGTACTCAGAAGAGCTTGTGGTGTCAAGTTTTCGTAGTTAAGAAACCACGAGTCGAAAGAAGTGTCAGGCTGAGAGTGTAGGTATGTACTGGTAACCTTTTTGGTATCGGAACTGATCTGTCTGGAAACAACCGTTTCATTATAGAACCGAAAAGTTATACGAGAGATCCAACCAGTATTGAAAAGAAGGTTCCTCATTCGCAGAAAATTAAAGTACCGACGTTAGTGGTAGACGTCACTAAAACCTCAGGTTTTTTTATTTCAGACTGTGACAAAGGTGAATCCGTACGGTTTCTAAATGAATATCATTGTAGATACAAAGTCTTTACTGGGAATTCTACATAAAAGAAGGGACTGTACAGTGATATAGAGTCTTTTGAATGTTGGAAATGAGACCACGAAGTTTTCATAACATATTTATTTGACACATATATACGTTATATATACAAGGTATATGTATAATATCCCCGAAGGGTCACTGAGTCGCCATTTCTTAGACGGACGGTCACGACCTCTACGTCCTCTCTGTCCAAACTAAGGACCTAGTCCTTCTAGAGGACCTCCTCCTTTACCTTTGGGTGAGGTCATAAGAACAACCCTTTAAGGTACCTGTCTCAACGAACCACCCGATATCAGGTACCCTAGTGTTTCTCAGCCTGTTCTGACTCGTTGACTCGTACATACGTGTGTACGTATGTATAAAATTTCGAATTTATACACAAAAATTTCAAGGAAAGTTTTAATCCATCATTTTTACATAATTTTAAACTCAGTCGACATGTAAAAGAGTATAATAGGAGTACACAAGGGTAGGTGTCTGTACGTCTCGAAACCTGAAAGACAATATGTAACTGTATATAATGTACGCGTATAATACCTTTCTTCCGTTTGACCGTTTACCTTTTCATGGAAACAAAGTGTTAGAACTACATAAATGATGATGAAACGGTTCGGTCATTTTAGTTGTTGAGAAAATAAAAACCGGTACAGTACCCCGAACGTCTTAGAGTCAAGGGACTGGTCCCTAACTTGGACCCTGTATAGACACTTTCACGACTCAGGATTAGTGATCTAACAGTCCCTTTAGGGGTTTTGACTAAGAATATGACTACTAAGTCTCTGGTAAGTAATCCTTACTTTTGAATTTAATACGAGTGACATTAAAATATTAAATCACTTAAATTAAGAAAAAATGGAGGAATATATGGTTGATGCCTCTTCCGTTACCGTTGGGTGAGTTCATGAGAACGGACCTCTTAGGGTGTCTACCTCCTCGGACCATCCAACGACACGTACCCCAACGATCCTCAGTCTGTGCTGACTCGCTGAAGTGAAAGTGAAAAGTGAAAGTACGTAACCTCTTCCTTTACCGTTGGGTGAGGCCACAAGAACGGACCTCTTAGGGTCCCTGCCCGACGGCAGAGACCCCAGCGTGTCTCAGCCTGTGCTAACTTCGCTGAATCGTCGTCGTATATGGTTGAACCCCGAAGGGTCCACCGGGAGCACCATTTCTCGGACGGACGTAATGTCCTCTGTATTCTCAGTACCCAAGCTTGGGACCCAGTCCTTCTAGGGGACCTCCTCCCGTACCATTGGGTGAGGTCATAAAAACGGACCTCTTAGGGGTATCTGTCTCCTCGGACCGTCCGTTGTCAGTTATCCTTGCGTATCTCAACTTGTGTCGACTTCATTGAATCGTGTGTACGTAAGTGGATGAACTCTTTAGTATTTTTTTAAGACAAGGCATCATTCAAGGACAAGACTTAGAATTGAGACATAGATTTCAAATCGAAGAAACAAACTAAACACGATTATTTGAGTAGACCCGAAGGGACCACCGAGTCCAACATTTCTTAGACGGACGTTGTACCCTCTGGACCGAACCCTTCTAGGGGACCTCTTCCTTTACAGTTGGGTGAGGTCATAAGAACGGAACCTTTAGAGTGTCAGTCTCCTCGGACCTCCCGATGTCAGGTACCCCACCGATATACTGGATCCCTGATTTGTTGTTGCTATTCTAGTCTTCAAAATGTATATGTATAAGTACAATGGAGAACCATCTTGAGTTACTGGTAGATGAAGGAGTAAGTATTGAGGTCAGAGTTTCTGTATATATCCGGTATCACCATTCAATATCAAAAGTCTGATTCTTTGATCCTACGGAAGGTGTAGTTGACCGGTAAAAAACCAGACCTTGTGAAACGAACAGGAAGAGAGAACCTTGAGAACCTTTACATCTACTCTAAAAGAGAGTAAAACTTTCCCTAGAAGTTTGGTGTCAATGGTGTCCAATGACCTTCTTTCTAAACCGTCTTAATATCATCCAGTTCTACCTTCTTGTGTTCTTCGTCTATTTAATCCAGAAACTTAAAACTCCTTTTTTTACGATAAAAGAAGGGAAATAAACATTGACTGACATGAATAATTTTGTCGTTTTAAAACTCCTAGTTTTAATACAACTCTCTTCTCTTACAACCGGAGAAAGACCGAGGTTAGATCCGAGTGTTTATCAATTCGTCCTAAATAATCTCATCCTCTCGTGTTTCTTTCAAGTCCGGTTTGGGACCAGTTCTTAGTTTACAAGGGATTTCACGAAAGGTGTGTCGTTATGGGTAACCCTTGATGGAGGTAGAAATGTCAAATTACTACTAAAGGTCTTACACCTTAAATTAGAAGAAACAGAGAGAATTAATCTGTAAGTCGATTATAAATTGTAAGACAGAATATGCATAGGATACTAAATTATTTATTAAAAACTTACTTACTTTTCTATTAAAATAAATCAAAGAAATAATAAAGAAATATTAATAGAAAAAAATTGTACATTACAAAGACTTTCGAAATTTTTTCACTGGTAAGTGACTTTTTCAATCTGTAGTATTAAAGAAGGAATTAACCCGAGTAGGATAAACATTAAACGTCTGTCCGTTCAAAGACTTATTCTAATACTAACGATGTGTATATAAACCCCGAAGGGATCATCGAGTCAACGATTTCTTAGACGGGCGTTACGTCCTCTAGGACCAAGTTAAGGACCCACCCTTTCTAGGGGACCTCTTCCTTATCCGATGGTTGAGCACAAGAACACAAAGGGACCACCGAGTCTGTCATTTCTTAGACGAACGTTACACCCTCTAGATCGAAACTAGGGACCCAACCTTTCTAGGGAACCTCTTCCTTGTCGATGGGTGAGGTCATAAGACCGGACCATTTAAGGTACCTGTCTACTCGGACCTCGGACCTCCCGATGTCAGGTACCCCAACGTTTCTCAGTCTGTATCGACTCACTGAAAGTGAAGTGAAGAAGTGCGTATATGATTTAGAGAAAATTACAAACCTGAAGGGGTTTATCTACAAGTTTAGACTAACTTCTTTTGTACGATATATCGATCTATCGATACATATGTCAGATTGGAGGAATTGGATCAGTATCATAATTGTTTTTCTATAGACTCTTATAAACCTGTCTCAAGTCTGAGCACTAATTTTTGTCTGCATAAAACATAAATACATAAACATTAAAATAACAAGTATCCTTTTTTTTACCGAGTGGTAATACAAATTAACTATTTGTCTATTCCTCTTTACAATACATGAAGAAAAGAAACAAACAAAAGAAAAATTTCTTTTTTTCGAGTAAAAGAACAGGTTGAATTTCGTCTATTTGGTCATATTGTCCACACTGGCTAAAGTAGAAAACCTTACTGTGAAAAACCTTACGTTTCACTATTTCTTTTTTGTAATCTGAATGTAATAAGAGGAAGACATATCTAGAACCGGTCTTAATTTTTCTTTTATATCAAATATTTTGTCCTTATATCTGGTAATCTTCTTCTATCTTTCGGGTCTTTATTTGGGTACGTGGGTACCCATGGAATAAAAACTGTTTCCTTCGTTCTTATATGTTACTCCGATTCTGTCGGAGAAGTTAGACCCTTTTGACCTGTCGATGCACATTTTCTCACTTTAATCTTGTGAAGGATTATGGTATGTGTTTTCATTTGATGTTACCTAATTTCTGGATTTACATTCTGGTCTTTGTAATTTCGAGAATCTTCTTTTGTATCCGTCTTGGGGGCTACTGTATTTAGTTTTGTTCTAGGAGACATTAGATGGAGGATCTCTTACTTTTATTTTTGTTTTCATCTGTTCGTCCTGGACTAATTTGAATTTTCGAAAACGTGTGTTTTCTTTGATATTCGTTCCACTTTTCTGTCGGGAGTCTTTCCCTCTTTTATTATCGTTTACTTTGTTGACTGTTTCCTAATTAAAGGTTTTATGTGTTCGTCGAGAATTGTTGAGTTACGGTCTTTTTGTTTGTTGGGTTAGTTTTTCACCCTATTTCTGGTTTGTCTGTAAAGAGGTTTCTTCTGTAGGTCTACCGATTGTTCGTATACTTTTCTACGAGTTGTGACGAGTAATAATCTCTTTCCGTTTAGTTTTGATGTTACTCTATAGTGGAGTGTGGTCAGTCTTACCGGTAGTAGTTTTTCAGATGTTTGTTATTTAAGACCTCTCCCATACCTCTTTTCCCTTGTGAGAACGTGACAACCACCATTACACTTAACTATGTCGGTGATTTCTTCTACAATACCTCTATGGAATTTTTTGATCTTTATTTTTGTGGTATGTTGTGTCGTTAGGATGAGGATCTGTATATGAGACCCCTTTGGTTTTGACTTTCTCTACGTACGTAGGGTAACAAGTAACTTCGTGATAAATGTTATCGACCTTGTACCTACGTTGGATCTGCAGGTGACTGTCTCCTTACCTATTTCTTCAACACCATGTATATATGTTACCTTATAATGAGTCGGTGTTTTTTCCTTGTGTAAACTCAGTCAAGAGTACTTCACCTACTTGGATCTTGATAATATGTGTCACTTCACTCAGTCTTTCTCTTTCTATTTATAGTATAAGATTACATATATATGATCTTTTTACCATGACTTATTAAATAAATGTCTCGTCGTTACCTATTTGTCTGTATGTCTTGTCTGAATACCTGTACCCCTGTCCCCTCCTCTCCCACTCTACATACCTTTCTCATTGTGCCTTTGAATGTAATGGTATACATTTTATCTATCGGTTGTCCTTAAACGACACACCGAGTCCTTTGAGTTTGTCCCCGAGACTTAGTTAGATCTCCCCACCCTACCCCTCCCTCTACCCTCCCTCCAAGTTTACCCTCACCTATATACATATGGATACCAACTCAGTACAACTCTAAACTGTCTTTTGTTGTTTTAAGACATTTCTTTAATAGGAAGTTACTTTTTTATTTAATTTTTCTGTTATTTATTTTTTCTTTTATATAAAATTTTTGAAGGTTTACTTCTTAAACTTATAAATCCTGAACTAGAGTAGTCAAACATTTTAACTCATTTAAAGTGTTACACACAAAAGACCTTTATAGTAAAAATTTACACAGTTATCCATAATAAATTCTGACTTCTAGACACTAGTTTATGTAAACCCTTTTTGACCAAATTTGTTCAGTCTGTGAACAGAAATATTATCATAAAGAGTATTGAAAATTTGACAGTTAAACATGATTCTGATATACATATACTTATAAATATATAAATATGTAGGTATGAGATGTATGACATATATACCTGGTCAAAAGTTTACGTATATAAAGAAAAAGGGAATCTCATAGAACCTCATTTAAAGTCACCTGATGTGGTTACTTTTGAGTTGATTTACAAAGAGTTAAGTAGGTGATTGAGAAGTTCTAACGGTAGTACATTAACAATGAGTGATGACCATAAATGGACCGACCAGACTTTTACAATTTGTTAGAGTCTATTTACTTATTACACTACCAAAGATAGATTTAAGATCAATTGGCGAGGGAAAACAGATTGGATACTTTCTTCCAGGACTAATTTTACACGAAATTAAAATCGGATTTTACAAATAGACAGTCGTCCTCCTCTCTTTTTCTCGAGGTAAAAATGAACTTTACATCCGATATTGAGATCAATTATTTTATGAATCTTTGAACTACTTTCTTTAGTACCATTATTTCTAAGTAGTAGTGATAATAAAGAAGTCTTCTCTTAACCGAAGACCCATAAGAATCTGATTAGGGTAGACGGTGATGTTTTAAACCTGAAACTTCGTTCACACAATCCATAAAGGACCTAGTATAGGGGTCTATTACTTCTTGAAGTAATTTATATCTTTCGAGAGATATCGGAGACGGAGGGTGACCAAATTATATATTTTGGAACGTGATCTAAGTCTTTAATATAAATGTACTAGGTTAGGTGTTTCAACACATCGTAAAGTACACTCTCTCTAAACTCCGGTCAGAGATGGATCGTCGACCGTTCCCGATCTCAAACGTAAACTGAGCGAGGAAACGGACTAAAGTTAATTTTCGTTGTTGCCGTTTTTAGTGTTACTGTGTTTTACAAAGTTTAGGTCAAAAGCTCATTATTATCCGAACGTAAAGACGTTCTTTCGTTTCCACAACGTTGACTTTAGGTACGACTATAGTCGAGACCACTAAAAAGTGTAAGTACGTTCCCTCCATTTTTGTAGATTCCTCCGTATACGACTTTTTATTTCATCTTTGGCCCCATTTAGATGACACCTTTTAATGACCTAATGTATTATCATCATTATGTATTTATAACCTTAACTTTATCTTTTAATCCGGTCCGTTTTACGATAAGACCGACAAAGATGTTCAGATCAGAATAAAGGTTCCGAGACCCTGAATTCCGGTTCCTTTCCATCTAAGTAATTTTAGTAGAATGAACTGTTACCATTCATAAAACAACACATATAGAAAATGACTATTGAAATTTTGACGGAAAATATTTGAAAGATTATTGGTTACTTTGTCAAATTTAGATCACACTCTTAAGTTTAATAGACTTACTATTAAAGATTATTAGATACATTTTGATATCCGAAAGGACTACCGAGTCACCATTTCTTAGACGGACATTACGTCCACTGGGTCCAAACTGGGGACTCAGTCCTTCTAGGGGGACCTCTTCCGTTACCGATTGGTGAGGTCATAAGAACAGACCTCTTGAGGTACCTGTCTCCTCGGACCGCCCGATGTCAGGTACCCCAGTGTTTCTCAGTCTGTACTGACTCGTTGATTGTAAAAGTGAAAAGTTTTGAAATTTGGAACTCTCCTGAAGAGACCACCGAGTCTGTCATTTCAGACGGATGTTACACCCTCTGGACCCAAGTCAGGGACCCAACCCTTCTAAGAGACCTCTTCCTTTACCGTTGGGTAAGGTCATGAGAACGGACCTTTTAGGGTACCTACCTCCTCGGACCATTCGATGTCAGGAACCCCAACATCTCTCAACCTGTGTTGACTCGCTGAAGTGTAACTCTTCTTAGGTAGTTTCTTAGACTCATTGACCCATGTACTTAAGGACTGAGAGACTTTTACATACACTACTTTTTATAAACCCACAATTCGACGACTCAAAACCCCATTCAACAATATGTTGTTATCTATTGATTATGTCTAAAAAGATGGTCCACACTTAACGAAACATTCCTAGTGGATTTTGACACCCTCACCGAACCTTTGACTCTTTATTTTGCTTTGACCTTTGTTTAGATTCTCCTGGAATCCTCTTTCGTTACCGTGGGGTGAGGTCATGAGAACGGACCTTTTAGGGTACCTGCCTCCTCGGACCTTCCGACGTCAGGTACCCCAGAGACTCCCAGCCTGTGCTGAAGTGAATGTGAAAGTGAAAAGTGAAAGTACGTAACCTCTTTCTTTACCGTTGGGTGAGGTCACAAGAACGGACCTCTTAGGGTCCCTGGCCCCTCGGAGTATCCGACGGCAGATACCCCAGCGTGTCTCAGCCTGTGCTGACTTCGCTGAACCGTCGTCGTCGTCGTCGTCGGAGTCGTTCTCCTGGAACCTCTGACAATGGTCTCTAAATTTACAGAGCACCGGAAACTTTTCCGACGGTCACACTTCCCTACTCAAAGAATACCCTTTGACCACTTTTCCCTTGAAAATAATAAATCCCTGTCTTTCAAATTCGTTGTGACAACGAAGGATTATCTCATCTTTCATCTTTATATAGACTCCTTGACCCATTAAATCTAGTTCTCTTGACGTGTGTCTCACTACTTCTACGACGGACGATATGCAAGAACTCGAATATCTTCACGTTCTTCTTTTCATATTCGATTTCTTTTCTCAAGATTTGTACTTCCCTTACTCTCAATAACCCATACTTACGACTGTCGGAAAGGTCTACTACGATTTTAATTCTTTACTGAAGGATCGTTCCTCGTTTAAATCAGTGACAGTCTTTTTCTAATTCTATTTCAACTCCTATACGAACAATTCAGGTAACGATTCTACTGCCTTTCTGTAGTCAAGTTTAAGGTCTCATGTCAGTATAGAAGTAATGCACTCCCCTTGTCCAAAGTCCTACGGAAACCTAAGGTCTTCGACCCTTACGAATTCAAAGAATACATTCTACCACGTTATGAAAGCATCCATTGGGTAAGTGTAGTAGGGTGTATGAAGTTTGGTAACAGTCTAACGAATATTATCGATTATTTTACATTTACGATTCATTTACAACAGTAACACACCTTTTAAGTTCAAAACGAAAAACCTTGAAGGACCCCAAAAAATTTATAAAAAAAGACACCAACTAACTTAGGTACCTCCCGGTCGACACGACAACACAGTCTACTTTCTAAGAGACTCCCACAATTTTTATTCTGAGTGTTTAGGGAAGACAGTTTTTATCCGGGAAATTCTTCAATTCCCTCAACAGGGGAGTCGATAAAATTGTCCTAGGTTTCTGTCTCTACCTTAATAGAGTTTCGTTACACACTGAGACCGAAAACAAATTACCTTATTTGGAATTATACTAAATTCCTTTGGTTTTATAAAAATTTCTTTTAATATAAACTTCTTAACGTCTTTCGAACTGAGTTCCCTGTCTCTCATCGTTTACCTTCAGAAACCTAAAGGTTTGAAGATGTTCGTCCTTCGTCGATGTCTGTGTATAAAAGAAAACACCTTTTTTTTTTTTTTACTATTGTCACGTCTTGGTTCTCCGGTCTTGGTACCATTCAGTAAACGTGTATCCTTAACTTGACTCGGAACTGACTCCTTAAAAGTGGTCCACGGACCTACCTAAAGTCTGGACGACACCCAGTCCCTCACACAGAGGAGAGAAGGAAAAACCTTGTCCTTAAGGACATCGTTAAGATGAACGGACAGGGTTGTTCCATACAGCCGAGACACACACACCCACCCCCACTACCCCACCCCCTGTCTAGTGAACTGAGATCAAGTGTCCTGTGGTCCAACTCTCCTAGACCTGAGTTCCTCGAAAGGAAAGCCTTAATGTTTGTTTCTCTGAGTGGACGTACACCTGGATAACCTGTTATTCTAAGTCCGTAGTGTGACTTCTACCTTACTCCAGTCTGAAACACCAGGAGCCCTTCCCAGTTCTTATAAATACGTACATTCTGTCTGTCCTTAATAGCCATCTCTCTCGTCTGTCGGAGATTTTGTCAAGAGTACAGGACCTTACGTCTGAGATGACATCAGGGAAGGGTATAACGTTGTCTCAATCCGAGACACTGATTAAATAATCTATTACTATAAAGTTTCGAAGGGACCACCGAGTGACCATTTCTTAGGGAGATTACGTCCTCTACACCTAAACTAGGGACCACACCCTTCTAAGGGACCTCTTCCTTTTCCGTCGGGTGAAGTCATAAGTACGGACCTCTTAGGGTACCTGTCTCCTCGGACTACCAGATATCGGGTACCCCAATGTTTCTCAACCTGTGCTAAATCACTGACTCGAGTTTGTACTCTCACTATGAAGGACAGATTGTCTCTAATGTTTTCTATGATACTGAAAGTAGAACTACGAGAGGAGGGGTAGAAGTTAGGAATGGAACCTAGTGAAAAGACCCCTTTAGTTGACAGTGTAATACTCGTCGTATTGTCTTTCTGAGTACACAATTTCTTGTTTCCGGTCATTTTTTGACTCCTGATGGTAGTTGTCGATGTACGTACGTGAACCTAAGAGGTCAGAGTCCGTTCAAAAGACGTCTGAAGTCGGATCCAGGGTTGATATTTGAGGGTTCTCTTGGACTTAGTCTTGGTAGGTCAATTTGGTGAGGGGCTAAAGCCTGGGAGTCCTTGACACACTAATTTATTTATTAGGGACAAAATTCGACGGTCCAAACTCCTATTAACCAATAGGGAAAACAAACAGAAGGGACCACCGAGTCAACCATTTCTCAGACGGACGTCAGTCCTTCTAGGGGATCTCTTCCTTTACCGTTGGGTGAGGTCATAAGAACGGACCTCTTAAGGTACCCGTCTCCTCGGATCACCCGATGTCAGGTACCACAGTGTTTCTCAATCTATCCTGACTCTCTGATCGAAAGTTAAACAATATATCGTTGTTTAGTGAGTATATTGAGAAGTACATAGATAACTACAGAAGGATCCAGAGGATGAAACATACTCGACAGTCTTTATGATTACTTTGTATTATAGATTAGAGACATGGTCAGTCCTGAGTTACAACTTGTATCTTTAGTGACATTCTTAATAATTGACCCTTTCAAAATTTTTTCCCTTTATCTACGAATCTTTATAACTTTTTAAAGTTCCCGTACCAGTTCCGTCCCAGAAATCCTTACAACTAGATTTTGTTTATCTAACGGTCAATAAAGAGGTCGTTTTTACACAAATAATTCCTAGTCGTTTCTTAACGTTAAATCATAAACGTGTACCACTCGATGTGCGTGTTAAGGTATGTCCTCCTGTCCTCTTTAGAAAATTTCCCCTCTTTTCCTTCAACCCTCTCTATTTGTCTTAAGTGGTCTTCTTGACTTTTAAGTTTCACATTTCCGAAAGATAACCGACTTAACACTATCAGAGCAATCGACTCGAGAATGGTCCGTTCTTCTCCCTAGAAAGATGAAGGACACCTCGAGATGATAGTCTAATCCCGTACTCTCGAGGAAGAGATAACGGAGGGTCGATATAAAATTAACTTCAAAGACAAATAATTAAAAATGACCTCGGTGACCAGTAGTGATAACAGTCCTCAAGTTTTTGTGAAGGAACATCGACTTGTTCCGTCTTCCCCACTTTTTCGGTGAAGTCATTATCGACGTGGATGACTACGTACACAGACTATTCCACCTCTTTCCTGGGTTCTTGTAATGACGTCTTTTTGTCGAGTACCGATATTACGACGAGTAGTCGTATTTGTTTCTCCATGTTCTCTTACGAAGACAGAGTGAAGGATAGGAGGTCAAGTAGAGTTTCATTTAGATTAACCACCTTGGAATAAAACCGATCCTTCAGATCCTTACAAAAATCCGAAGATTAAAGAAGTTGAACTTTCCTCCACCTTGTCTCCAACTCTTTTGGTTAAGAATAAGAAGGGGTATCAGACACGAGTGTTCCCCAAATGTTACTGTTCTAATTGTATTACACTGTTCTAATCTCTACCCCATACACGATTTACCTCACAATGTCGAATTCACGTTATCTTCTAGACTCTCGTTCCCCTAGTCTCACGTCACCTCTTAAGTCTCTTACTTTGAAGTACCTTCTTGAACCGAAATTTCCTACCATCCTTGACTTGTTTGTATCTTTTTCTTTTTCATAAATTACGTCTACTTACCGTTCTCATTTCCGGACCTAATTCCATCTATTGTCGTCTATCAAACTAAGAACGTTTTTTATTTATTATTTTCCACCACTATTGTCCTGAAACTTTATATTTCCCGAAGTCGTGTACACCTATATGTACACAACTTACAGGTATTGTGTAAATATATTAATACATTTTATAACCTACAGTAACTCGTTTAGACACAGAAACGGTCTACTACTACTTAGATTTCATTTGATATCTTTGTATTATATGTACGGGTGTCTCTATCGTTGTAAAGGAAGGGAGATTTAAACCAGTATAAACACGTCAGTGACACTACCAGAAGTCGGAACACAATTAAGGGAATAATACTTTTCTTCGAAAGGGACTCAGAGGATGGAGAACTACGAAGGAAGGGATGATTCCCCGATGTGAACAGAAGTATAGAATGATCGATGACGGTCACCAGAAGAGTTATCTGTTAAACCCGTCACTTAACACTTAGACAGATTAAAACTTATCAGGTATATGGTCTTTAACGGACGATGAGAGGGAGGAGTAAATCTAGTGTAGAAGTAGGTAAAACTATATAATTATTATAACTTGTCCACAATATATATAAACCCCTTCCTTGATCTACGAAAGGTTTATTGTAAAATTTAGGTTTATACAAAAAAAAAGGGAGGATAAAACATTGACTCCTTGGTTACTCTAAATAAATAAATTGACGTCTCGGATGTCCGGACCTCTTAGACCTACCTCTCTCCTCGGACCGTCTGATGTCAAACACCCCAGTGTTTGTCAGTCTGTGCTGACTCACTGAGTCGTCGTCGTCGTCGTCGTCGTCGTCGTCGTCGTCGTCGTCGTCGTCGTCGTCTCGGATATCAGAAAGGTGACATAGTGTTCATAGTTTGTTTTTATAAAGGAAATATAATTTCATGGAGTCTAAAGTCGAACGTTTTGCAACAACTACAAGTAATAGAGTCAACTTGGAGTCTTATTCGGACGTTTACTCTTATCACCTCTTAATGGGAAGAAAAATTTATATCTAACCTCTTCGTGATTGAAGATTCAGTGTATGGAATTGTTTAACTTACAAACTATTGGTAATAATAGAAAACTAGTTCAGATCCTATTTCTTTTTAAAATAAGGTATATGTAATCTATCTACCTACCCGAATGAATCATCGAGTCGACCATTTCTTAGGTGGACGTTACGTCCTCTGGATCCAAACTAAGGACCCAACCTTTCTAGGAGACCTCTTCTCTATCCGATGGGTGAGGTCTATCGAACTACCGAGTCTATCATTTCTTAGACGGACGTTACGTCCTCTGGATCCAAGCTAGGGACCCAACCCTTCTAGCGGGCCTCTTTCCCTATTGATGAGTGAGATCATAAGAACGGACCTCTTAAGGTACCTGTCTCCTCGGACCGCCCGATGTCAGGAACCCCAGTGTTTCTCAGTCTGTTCTGACTCGCTAATTCACGTGTCCATCTACCTATGTTCGATTTGACTATCCATTTTCCCAACCACGTAAATTACTAAACTTCAAATCTCTTAACTTTTAAACGTTTGAAATATCATAGTGTCCCCTGTAAAAAAGGATAATGTCATCTTCGTATTTAATATCAATACTATTTTGAAAAAGTATGTATCAACTAACTGGAACTACCGTTAATAAGTACTGGGGGTCGACACGTATTTACAGGATGGGGTGTCATATCTGTTCCCTTCGTTTTGTCTGTAATCAGTGGAAAGACCCAGAGATCGGCTAGAAATTACAAGAAACAATTCCTTACGAAATAAAAGTTGTCACCTTCTCAGTTTTCTTTGAACCACAGGTAAAACGGGTCAAGTGAAAGATAACGATTTAACAAGAAGTCGGTGGAATATGTATATACAAAGATAATACCACCTTCTACTCAAAAGATAACTCCAAGTGATATATACATCTATCGGTAAAAACTTTCACGATTATATTCTCCATTGGAGTCTTTTATTTCAAATTGGAGTTTAAAAAATTTTTACTTTAAAATCAATAAACATTCCTACACCCTTTCTTAATAGTGAAGTCTTACTGGAAGTCAAGAGTTTAAAGTAGAAAGTCGTTAATCTGAGATGTTGGTCGGACGGAAAGGATTAGTTCTTTGTTTTTAAATACGGGTACATCGCAGTTTTAAAGGAACCAATATTAGTTCTCCTTGTATTTCCACTTGTAAAAGTAATCACGTACAGTACTTGTAACATCCTTTTTCTTAATAATGGATGGGGTCAGGTTCAGTAGAAGGGGATCCTCGGTAAATTTCGTTTTTTTTTTTTTTCTTATTATTATTTATTTTTTTCTTTCTTTTTAGGAATTAGGAATCAAAAAGTCAATGAGGTTGAGGAACTTTATTTAAAAATTCAATGTGTTCTTTCAAAAGTTCCTTATTGTATCAGACGAACTAGAGTCAACCTCGGTGCATTTTTTTTTTGGGAGAGTCTCTGATTACTGAAATGTAATTCTTATTACGTAAGTTAAGATTTTACTCGCGATAACTAACTTTAGGTTGTCTGTCTATACTCAGAATTCCACCACCCTTCTCTCAATTATGTAAAAAGGTATATAAATTAATTAGTACCAGTAATGTCCTACTTCTTAATTTATATTACGTAGTGACACGCGAGTCTGCGAGTCAGCACAGACTGAGAAACGTTGGAGTACCTGACATTCGGACGGTCCGAGGAGACAGGTACCTTAAGAGGTCCATTCTTATGACCTCACCCAACGGTACGGGAAGAGACCCCCTAGAAGGGTTGGGTCCCTACTTTAGACGCAGAGAATACAGAGGACGTGACCGTCCACCTATTGGCGATCGTGGTAATAAGACCCGAAACACTTGTGAAATACTAATGTACTTTAAATATACTTTTAAGGTCCCTTTCTAGAAGATACGGAAAAAGTAACGGTACTCTTCTTTTACAAGTCGATCAAGGATCCAAGGTCTTTCTTCAACTCTCTGTACTTTTCGTGTTGGAGGGATTAATTCGACGGGATTCTTACGTCATTTCTTGTCTCTTGAGAGGGTCTCTTCTTTCGACGTCTAACTGTTTAGGTCAGCTTGGTCGATTCAAGTCGGATCTGGTTCCGACTCCAACAATGTCTACTCGTTCGACTTTCCTGCTACAAACAAAGATCACTTCCCACACACACAATACGACGTTAACTATTGAAAATGTTTCGACATACGTCTATTGTTTTGTTTTGTGTTATGTGCTACCTTTAAATGTCTTCACAACTTCATCAAAACGATAGGAACACATTCTTTTCACATTGTGTTTACAATTCTTCGTCCTCTCTCTGGTTCGATCTCTGTAAACAACAAGTCAGCGATTCAACCCAGTACAGACTGAGACACGTCGGGGTACCTGACGTCGTACGGTCCGAGGAGTCAGGAGGTGGTAGAGGACCTCAAAAGAGTTTAAGTATAGATAACTCAGTGACTACGATGGATTGGTAGAGTAGGAGACGGTGGGGGAGAGGAAAACGGAAGTTAGAAAGGACCGTAGTCCCAGAAAAGGTTACTCAGTTGAGAAACGTAGTCCACCGGTTTCATAATCTCGAAGTCGAAGTTGGTGTCGGGAAGACTATTTATTAAGTCCCAACTATAGGACATCCTGACTGACCAAACTAGAGGAACGTCAGATTCCGTGAGAGTTCTCAAAAGAGGTTGTGGGGTCAAGTTTTCGTAGTTCTAACACTGTATCCTTAGAGGATTTGAAAAGAAAAGGTACATATGTGACTTACATGTCAATGTGTACCTTGTTAGTGAGACATACTTTAGGGGTCTGATCGACTCACTGAGGATGTATAGTCCCTTTACACTTTTCTCGGTGTGACTTTACTTATGTTTTCCGACTCTGTATAGGAGTCTGGGTCAACTAGATCCGACTTGTATTGAACACACTGACCTAAATGAGTAGAGTCTTCTCCTCTTTTGCTCCTTCCTTCCCGTGACCGGGTTTATATTACATTACTGAAAGGACACATGAGGACTCACCTGTGGATAGTTCTCTTCCATAAAGCCTGACCGAGAAAGCGAGAGAAACCTTCGTTACGACCCTCTCCATACTAATAACCGGACTCAGTGTAACATGAATTTGACCTCTTAAACCTACGTTTAACCCTAACCGTTTAATATCGGGTACTAGGTTTGATCAAGTGACGAACAAAAATATTTATTTCAAAATAATAATTATCTTGTATCTGAAATAAGTAATGTTTAACAGACAACAATAAAAACGAGATGTTTCAGTCTCAACTCATCGACTCTGTCTATACACACACAAAATCAACGAGGTAGCACAAGCTGAGAAACGCTGGGGTACCTAACATGAGACGGTCCGAGGAGACAGGTACCTTAAGAAGTCCCTTCTTATGACCTCACCCAACGGTAAAGGAAGAGGTTCCCTAGAAAGGCTGGGTCCTTAGCTTGGACCCACACAGAGGACGTGACGTCCGTCTAAGAAATGGTGACTCGACAGTCCCTTCGATAAAAGTCTGTCTATCATCTCGGACGTTTTGACTTTTATGACAGAGAAAGGACAATGTTTTTTCAACAATAAATCAATGATTCGACACAGACAGGTAGCCGAGGAGACAGGTACCCAAAAGGGTCCGTTCTTATGACTTCACTCGACGGTAAAGGAGGAGGTCCCTAGAATGTGCTGAGTCCTTAGCTTGGGCACAAAGAACACAGAGAACGTAACTGTCTGGCGAAGAAATGGTGACTCGGTGGTCCCTTGGGAACGAGATTTCACGATATCTTCCAGTACCGACCTTCTAGTTCTATACTCCTCCTTTCATTTCGATTCTCACAGTTCTTTCCCGTCAAAATCCACACTAACAGTAACACCAACTCCGACATCAGTAACATCAATTGTTGTACCCTTTCCTCTATACTAAAGTCACTTAAGAGTGACCGTAGGAGACACTCTGACCTCCGGTTAAGACACAGTAAACGAACAACGTCTTTTAATAAATGACAGAATAGAAGAATTTTTTTTTAGAATGAAACTACGTCGTATAAAAGTTATAACCACAAAAACCTTTCTGAAATAAACAAAAGACCCACCTTTAAACCGGTTTCTCGTTCTCCTGTGAGAATTTTCCATCGGTCCAGGTTTGTATAAAAGAATTTTATAGAACACGGATACACACTCACGTTTAAAAAATTTCCATAAAAAGTCTGTGACGGGGCTATTATATGTGTAGAGGTAAAACTACATCCAATTTTATATATGTGATAACGTTCCATGTACGTCAGACTGGCATAAACCCCCGTGTGACTTAATAAGTATATAATACACGTAAGAAATCGGGACTGTTTAGGACCTCCTGGTCTAAGATGAGAAACAGGTGAAGTTTCAAGGAGACTCAAGAACGTTTAATGTCACCACCGATTTAAGGGAGAAAGGTAAACGGACAGAAAACAGACAAAAGTGTCAGGAGGACCGACACATTAGTGAGTAAGAGAGTAAATAGTGTCGGAAAGGACCAGGACTGATGTGATAGAGGGGTAAAAACAGTACCACGTGACCATGTAATGTTTATGTTAATTTGGAGAATGTTATGACGCCGAAAACCGGTTGTGTAGGGTCGAAGTTCCAACTTTCTAAAGACTATAATGGAAGCTATAGTGAAGAAAGGGAAAATAGCCGTCACAGGACTGATTACGTCATCACAACGTAATTAATTTCCTTCGTAGATCATTATGACGACAAAAACGGTCAGGTTGTGGCTTAGCCCTCGGACTACGGACGAGTACAAAATTCTTGGTAAATAGTGGGTACAGTAGGTTTCGTCGGTCGACAGACTCGGTTCGGAGTAAACGTAAAGTAGTTGGTGTCCGAGAGAAAGGGGTAGAGTGAGAGTTCAGAAACATATCGTCGAGATTAAAAAAAAATTTCGTGTAAAAAGTTTCTTCCTCGAATCGATTTTAATCATACGATGCATCTTTCTAATAAACTTATGGTCTGTGTTCAGAGATATGACCAACACCGGTTTTATTCATTCTCCAACACGTACCTCAAACGAGAAAGAAAACAGTTACCCCTCTCAACACTGGTAATGAGATGGCGGGTTATAATGATATCCTCGAAGTAGTTATAACCATGAGTTTGTATTTTCAAGTTACAGTAAAGACCACTACTTTTACCAATTGTCATTATGTACTTTACGAAAACTAAGTTAAAGTAGAAAGTAAAACATGAACCTAATGACAAATGGGTGAAAGAGGTTAAGGTATAATATATTGGTAGAGATGGGTGGTTTCGAAACTTTCTGTCTTGAACTAAGTTTTAAAGAATTTGACCTCCTTTTAATCGAATACTTTAACACGTTAAACTTTGATAAAACATTATTCAAAACGTGAACAGAAGTATTAAAATTTGGACACATTAATTACGTGTGAAAAAGGAAAAAAGTAAACGTTCAGATTATATAGTAGGAAAAGATAACTGGGTTTAGAAATATGGTAAACTCTTTTGAATTAGAGAAGGTAAGGTTTAGTTTCACTATTAAGGGGTAAAGGAACTTCGTAGAAGAGTTATTTATTAAAAGTCACTTCAAGTACGTCTCGTACATAACCCCTTCATCCCCTCTTTCTCGTACTTTCTCTCTTTCTCCATAATACAATTCAATAACACGTACCTCAACAGGTGGGAGTTACAAAACGGATTTTGATTAGAGACCTCTAGTAAAAATCCCCGTTAGTATGGGAAATTACAAGAACGAAGAATTGGGTCTACCAGTTTTTGTCACCTGTGGACAGAGAGTGGCTCTGGTATACTATTTCCAGTAAATTGTCGGAAAGGACTATTACGGAAAATCAGGGACACCCAAACCAAAGTCTAAGGTTCGTCACTGGATCTTTAAACTTTCGAGACATAGGTACCGATTAGGGAACCCTAAAGATCAGGAGTTATCCATTAATGAAGTTGTTCAAAGAGAGACTTTTCTTTCACCAGGAAACCTTAAAGATAGTTGAATTCATCCTTTTATTCTTGAAACATACACAATCTGAATCAAATATAGGTTCCGTGTAAAATTCTAATTATATTAAATGTAAAGGTAGTTGGTGTTCGGTAAATCATGTTTTCTTGTTTACGAAAACTTACTTGAGACGTTTCTATCCAAAATTAAACTAAAATCCTATTCACAAACACTAAATAATCGTACATAAAATATTAGAAGGATTAGGTAAGAGTTTTGTGGAACATAAAAATTTTGTCGTTTTACACAAAGTCATCCGTTTCCATATAAGGTCTTAGGAAAAATTAAGTTGGTCCTGTGATATTTAATGACGTATTTGTTATACTCAACTAAAAAACAACTGAACTTTAAGGTAACTATGAAAACTTGAGTGTAAGTAGGAAGTTTGTCATTTGACCAAAAGATATCGAACACACAGTGACACATGAGTGTTTCTAAGTACTTTCTATGTAAATGAGAAAATGTAAAAAAGTATAGAAGAAGATTATGGAAAAAAAAAAAGGATAAAGGGAAGTCTAAATACTTGATTCTGGAATTACGACCTTCAACTTTAAAAAAAAGGGAATCGAAAATATGTACATTTAGAGAAAAATGTAATACTGAGAAGGACGGTATAGGTTCCAATAATTTTATACAAGTGTAGACACATCTACCTAACAAAGTAATTATTGTAAAACATTTGTGGAAAGGAAGCTGCTGAAATTAAACGAAAGTATAAAAAAGTACTAGGTTCGTTATGGTACCAAAACTTTCTCCTTTATTCCCGAAGACTGTAATTCTTCTTACCTAAATTACTCTGGTCCAAAAAAACAAACGAACATCGACTCCTCTAATAATACAGGGACAAATCGTTTTTGTATTATTATAACATTACCTTCTACCGACAAGCAACATCCTACCTACCAAAATTTGTGACTAATCCATACGTATACCTCAATATAGATTATACAAAAATAAAGTCTTGACAAAGCTCATACCGTGTCATTAAGCGTATATGGGGTGTGAGTTAAATGAGACAACAATCGAAGACTGTAAGTAACGTATGGAATCAGTGTTGATTCTTTAGTCATAACTATCTGACTGATGTCAAGTATGAAATTAGCTTGTCCAAAAGAATCAAAAATGACTTACAGTACTTTGGTAAGACTATACCCCTTTTTTTTTAACACCATATATATAGAGGTCCAACGTACACGAATCAGGGAGTCAGTACACACTGAGAAACACTGGGGTACCTGACATCGGGCGGTCCGAGGAGACAAGTACCTTAATAGGTCCGTTCTTATGACCTCACCCAACGGTAAGGGAAGAGGTCCCCTGGAAGGGTTGGGTCCCTAGAGGACACAAAGGACGTAACCGTCCGTACAAGAAATGGGTGACTTGGTAGAGGTCCTACTGGTGAATATTTAAATTTTTTACCCACCCTATCATACTCCACTCATTCCTCTCAAGTCCCCTCTTTCTTGGGAAGACAGAGTCGACATTGAAACTTCAAGTGTCAAAATTTTGTAACACAAAGGATTTAAGTAATCGATACACTTGAATTCAATAAAACGGAGAGATTCAGAATTAGGGAAATACATTTATACTTTCATTGTCACTATGGAGAACCTGTTACCACCACTCGTAAGTTAATTTCCGACGTCTATTTCAAAAATTATGTCGTAGACTTTGTATATCGGACGGTCAAAGGAGACAGGTGACATAAGAGATCCGTTCTTATGACCTCACCCAACTATATCGAAGGAGGTCCCCTAGAAGGATGATTTAAGCTTCGGACTCCTCTTTCATCGGACCCGTACGAGTGATTACTGTCTTACAATGATAACGAAGTCCGACTAGACCTCCAAGTACGTTGGTTATAAGTGGTGTGAAAGTCCATGTCGAGAGGTTTTTCATGTGGACTAGACGGTTTTTCGTGTAGTCCATAGGTCGTAATTTTTGATTCAGTCTTTCCCTTTTAAGATAAGATAAACCAAACCGATATTAACACCGACTTAAGAAGTAAAAATCATTCTATTATCACTATAAGACTAAAAACTGCAAAACAAAATGATAAAGGTTTTGTAGACCCCTAATAACGTCTTATTTTTGAATTTTAGGACTATTTTATATCTTTCTTAAGAAAAAAAAAAAAAAAAACGGTAATTTATGAAACTAATACGTACCTCCTTTTACACAAGGTCCGGAAGGGGATTTTAAATTACATTTTACTTGTTTCGAAATTTGAAGGATGACAGGAGCATAAACATGGTATTTCCGAGTTTTCTAAGTAAGAAACTTTCTGAGGCGAAGAAACTCCTTTATATTCTTCTTTTACATTTATTGTTGTTTGGTTTTCTTTTGAAAACCTCCCATCTCAAAAGTGTTACCCTACCATTGCCTGACTTTCGACGTTTACACCTAATCACAGTCAGTTTTTAATTTCTTGTCGATCTCAACGTTGTCACTTGGTGTCTTAACCACTCGTGTAACCCCTCTTCCTTAGACTGTCACTAAACTATGCGTAAATCTGTAAAAAAGGTTGTCATTCTGAAATGTGTAAAACGTAACCTTTGTTTCTAAATATTTAATTCTTTGGTTTTACGTCAGGTGACATCCATTTACGTCGAGACACGTGTATCTACCGACAAACTCACACAGAACACGAAACAGTCACTTTTGTTTTCTACCATCTTTGTTATTCTCATACGTACTCCGTGACACGATTACTATTATACAAGGACACCATTTTCGTTTTCCTTCCGGTAACGAAAATTCATTTTAGACCACATTACAATCAGTTTGTATCTTACCCGAATAAGTACAAATATAAAATATGTGTAAATACCGACATTTTATTTAATAATTGTAAAGACGTCAATTTTTGGTGAACAATTACCTATAGACTTAAAGAGATCGAACATTTAACTGAAGTATGTTCAATAAAAAACTGTTGTATTTCATCAAAAAAAAAAAAATTTATCTTTATTCCCTCGAGTCTAATTTGACATCATACTTTGGGTAGGAAAGAAACATTCATATAGGGAAAATAAAAGAAAGAGTCTTATTATGACAGAAAGTACTTAACTATATTTAGAGAAGATGGTTGAAGAGTCTTATGACATATAAGTCAGTTACAGGTGTTTGGAGTCTATCTCTTACAACTTTATGCTGTAGTAACTTTTGGTCATACTCAAAAAGTTGCAATCTTTCTTTAAGTCCTCGTGGTGTACCCGGTTTACTAATAAACATTTCCATCATGTTTAACAGTCTATAAACAGATTAAATACTTAAGTACTTATAAAACAATTATCTATACTTGTTGAATAGTGAGACTAGGTAGGATTTCCTTTAGTCAGGACTTATAAGTAACCTTCCTGACTACGACTTCGACTTTGTGGTTATAAAACCGGTAGACTACGTTTCTTGACTGAGTAAACTTTTCTGACACTACGACCCTTTCTAACTTCCGTCCTCCTCTTCCCCTGTTGTCTCCTACTCTACCAACCTACCGTAGTGACTGAGTTACATATACTCAAAATCATTCGAGGCCCTCAACCACTACCTGTCCCTTCGAACCGTACGAAGTCAGGTACTCCAGCGTTTCTCGACCTGTGCTGACTAGATGACTTGACTAGACCCTTTTGTTTTATAACTTTACTATGTTATCATTATACGAGTATTCATGAAGAGTAAGTAAAAATATTAAAAGTCTCGTGAATACGTGAATAATAAAGTCCACTCACATACCAATTAATCCACCGGTCCTGAAGTCTGCAGTGTATCTTTCCTCTATAGAAAGATACAAGGTAAGGTGGGAATCAAATGTAAGAATCATATGTATTGAAGAGTAAAAGGAAGGCAGAGGGGAGTGATGAGTCTTTAGAGTCAGGACCCAAAATTTAGTGTGTGTCAAAATAAGAACACATGAACACGGTTTTTTTCTCTTAATATGGGGGTTTTAAGTCGATAATTTTCACACCTGTCTATCTGTGTCTTGGGAAGTACAACTAATGGATCCACTTCCACCCTAACCTCTTCCTTTTTCTACTCCTTTTTACTAATAAAAAGAGAAATATAATAAAACGTAACAAACATCACAAGGTTCTGAGTTCATAATAAACATTACTTTTTGGTTTTTCATGATTTTTCGAGTACGTAAAATACATACGATTTCCTTCATACTTTAGTGTTTACGTTTTTAACTGAAATAGGAAGTCTAATAACTAGGACTTTTTCAGTCTGGTAAGACTTGAACTCACCTCTATGACTTTGTTTTTTGATATCTGTTTCCCTTTTTTTAATTTACGTAAAAAGAAATAATGAATTAGTAGTAACTATCTAAGTTTCGTAGATTAAGTATCCAGGACTTAATTTAGACTAAAAAGGAACCTCTAATCACTCCTCATGACTCCCACCTATCCCTTGTTTCATACAAAACTTTCGAGATTTTAAATCTCTTTGAAGTAAATTTTCAAAGAACACACAGTTTATCGATAATTTGTATTAAAAGTACTAAAATTATATTCACTTAGACTTGATCGTATACCTGATTCAAAGAAAATTCAACGTGTACCTAAATTTTACATCCCCTTTTCTAGTGAACCATTTATACGAAAACCAAACCTTTTCGAAGGTTTACAAATTTTTCATCAAAGTTTAGTTGGTATAGGTATACTTAGGTCCAAAAGAGTAGGAGTGATAACTTCCTACTTTTCTTGATCTTAACCCCGTTTTACCAACTTCTACACTATGTATACAACATTTTGATTTTTAGTCAACTATGAGGTTCCTTAACCAATTTTTTATTTAAACCAGGAATACCGTTGAAATGGGTTTCTTAGATTGTGAAAAGAAGAATCGCTAAATCCTAGTACCTACTATAATTAGACAGTATTTTACTAGGGTACTGGTAAAGGTCTTTACCTTTTCACGTCTTTATCTTTTACACATATTATAACGGTAAAATAAAACAAGGTTCAGGACAATGATAGACACCCTTCGTTACAAGGGTCCCTTCCTTATAAATTTACTTAATACCGTACTTGATAGTAAAAGTTACGAAATACACTTTTAGTCAACTATTATTGAGTTGTAAAAACCGTATACCGAAGGTCTATACCATTTTAAAGGGAACATTGTAGATTTTGGATTTATATACATTTTATATATATATTTCTATAACAAAAAAAGTTAATCAAACTTTACTAAATTTTTATTTGTCAAAGTGAGAGTTTTTAAAATTTTATTCTTCGACGTAAATCCGTCACTACCTGGTTAACAAAGAAGTTTACTGTTCATTTTATCCAAAACAAATTTAAAAACAAGATCTACTTAAACTTATAAAACTACGTTTCGTTCAGTTTGTCACGACGTTTGTCTTATACTCGACACAGTTATTAAGGATTGTAACTTATTATACGTTAGTCGAAGATGTGTACGAAAACCACCAGGTGATATTCTGGTTCTTTACTTGTGTGTTAAAAATCAGAAACAATCAAAGAAAACGAAAGGGATGGATCTGATTCATTGATCTAACAAAAACAACAAATCAGTGATCCGACACAGGTTGCAAAACACTGAGACACCTGACGTCATGTGGTCCGAAGAAACAGGAATTGATAGAGGACTTCAAACGAGTTTAAGCACAGGTAACTCAGTCACTACGGTAGGTTGGTAGAATAGGAGACAGAGACAGAAGAGGAGGACGGAAGTTAAAAAGGGTCCTAGTCTTAGAAAACGTTACTCAGTCGAGGCCGTGGGGTGAGGTCATGAGAACCCTTTTAGGGTACCTGTTTCCTCGGACCATCCGACGTTAGGTACCCCAGCGATGCTCGACCTGTGCTGACTCGCTGAAGTGAAAGTGAAAAGTGACAGTACGTAACCTCTTCCTTTACCGTTGGGTGAGGTCGACGGACCTCTTAGGGTCCCGGCCCCCTCGGACCACCTGACGGCAGATACCCCAGCGTGTCTCACCCTGCGCTGACTTCGCTGAATCGTCGTCGTCGTCGTCGAGAAGTGTAGTCTCTCCGTTTTCACAATCTCGAAACCGAAGTCGTAGTCAGGAAGGTTACTTATAAGTCCCAACAGGAGGAAAATCCTAACTGACCAAACTGGAGGAACGTCAACTTCCCTGAGAGTTCTCAGAAGAGGTCGTGGTGTTAAGCTTTTGTAGTTAAGAAGTCCCGAGTCGGAAGAAATCCCAGGTTAAGAGTGTGGGTATGTACTGATGTTTTGGTATCGAAACCGATATGTTTGGAAACAGTTGTTTCACTACAGAGACGAAAAATTATATGACAGATCCAAACAGTATCGAAAGGAAGGTTCCTCGTTCGTAGAAAATTAAAGTACCGACGTCAGTGATAGACGTCACTAAAACCTCGGGTTCTTTTATTTCAGACGGTGACAAAGACAACAAAAGGGTAGACAAACGGTATTTCACTACCCTACTCTACGGTGCAAGAACCAAAAAACTACAACTCAAAATTCGGTCAAAAAAGTAAGAGGAGAAAGTGGGAGTAGTTCTATGAAAATCAAAAAAAAAGTGAAAGACGGTAATCTCACCATCGACTGGTAGATTTAATTGATCTATGCATACGAATTTATGTAAAAAAATCAAGGGTTAAGAAAAGTCGTTTAAAGGGGAAAACAGTAAAATTAATACATCTTAAAAATCTCCAGTTACTTATATCTAGGATAACATTATGAGTAAACGTATAAACCCTTTGTATCTTAATAACGGAAATTGAGTAGTTTATTGTTTATATGACAGTCCATTTGAAATACTTGTTCCGGTCTAAAATCGGATGTTTACTCTTAGAAGATTCTTCATGTTTTATGTCCTTCGACTGTCCACTCTTTAATTACGTCACATCAAATATGATATGTTCATCTGGTTTCATCATAAAATCTATTTAAGTGGAACCTATCTTTGTACCAGTTTACTACATAAAGGAAATAGGAACAAATTCGTTACGTACCTAGACATAGAAACTTTCTTTCCCTACCTCACTTCGTCTAACTGATGGAAACTAAAGACAACCTGACACCTCTTCCACTTAACTTAGTTTACCTACATCTTAAAAGGATTTTCTATAGAACCGAAAACAGTGTAGATAAATAAGAAATTTTTAGATAAATAAGATATTTGTCAATAACTGGTGGACAATATATGATCTATCATAAGATTCTTTAACCTACATACTTGATTGTTTGTCTAGTTTAGACGAAATACATCTACACTGTCATAGTGAGTCTAGATTTTAAAAAGTAAGAGAACGGAGACGGAATCCTAGAAAAAAGACCCAAAGAACCCAGAGGATTTAACGTTAAAATATAAATCACAACGAAAGAGGTCAACTTGGGTTTATGTTTGTAGTGGAAGTGTTAGACTTTCGTACTGAGACGTGAATTCTTTTAAAGTTATCAAATGGAAGTGTAGATTTGTACGAATATTTATGAATGTAATGAATGAATATTTATGAATATATGAATGTAAAATCCGGGGGGACGTAAGAGTTATATTAGTGACTATTTGAATGAAAAGAGTCGAGTATAAGAGGTCGTAGGACGAAAGAAGGTGTGGATGTGGGGTCAAGGACGACGTGACGTGTTCAGACATTTGAAGTACTTATGTTCTGATTGGAACAGTCAAAGAAGGGATCGATTCTACTCGAACCATACCAGGACCATACAACCATCAACAAGACAATGGATAACTAGAACATTGTATAATTATAATGGGGTTTACAATCACCGAATTTTGGTCATGTGATAAAATGATTATTTAGACGTAATACTCGTATAATTCTTAACTACCTCAACCGGTAGAGACTAGTTCTACCAAGATAAACGGACCTCGACCTCTTATGTAAAGTGTCTACCGAAAGAGTATACAGAGCATGCACTCACGACCGGTAGTCGAACCTTGAGTCGACTTCAAAAACACGGAAGTAGGGAGAGGAGTGCCGAACGAAGTATAATGAGGAACCCGAAGGAATGTCGTACCCTCGATCCAGAGTTCATAAGGTTTCTCTATCTGCATCTTCGACGGTCAGAGAATTTCGGATCTAGGACTTTGGTCGTGTTATATTTAAGAAAATGTCAATATGATATATTTCATATTGCACTTTTGTCTCGGGAGGATCTAAGTTCCCTTCCGTATAGTTTCTAAAAACCCGGACAGAAATAAGACACTACCTTCACTAACTTTCCGTAACGAACTTACTAATAAATTACAGAGACTTATAACTATGAAGATTGTAAAGGGTGTAACAACACGAAGACGAGGAGATCAACAAGTTGTCAAGTCAAGTCAACGAGTCAGCGCAGGTTGAGAAACGCTGGGGTACTCAGTGTCGTGCGGTCCGGAGGGACAGGTAGTGAGAATTAAGAAGTTCTTTACGGAAAGATGGTTGAAATATACGGTCACGAAATAAATCATAAGGACACCTTAAACGTTATAAGGGAAAGGAAATAAAAGAATAACAAAGAAGTACAAATTAATGAAATATTTGTCATCAGTGTTAGACGAAACGACTTAATAACTCATACACGGACGGAGGGGGTAATTTGACATCTGAAGTACTCCAATGATTGATACAAATTTAGTTACCTTTCTAGTCTGAAGAGGTTTGACTCATATCTCCTTTTCTAACTCAGACATGTATTGTACAAACCTGAAGATAGGTAAATTTTCTCCAATGGACCGGTCCGTTTAAGACTTCCAAGAAGATAGGAAATACTGATTTTTCACTTAACGGTTATTTATACTTTACACTCTATCCTTATTCACAAAAATTTTTATCATTTACCAGAACTTATGAAAGTTGGTTTTAGAATTACAAGAGATTAAGAGTACTTTGTCTCGATTCATCCCTCTGACTTCTTATAGAGTACAAAAGGAAAAGAGGTAGTGACATTACAAATTTTTTAATTGAGACCTTTATCTGACAGGGTTAGGTACATGAGTGTATGAAAAGATCCTTTCGACTAGATTAGAGTAAAAAGAGTCCACTTCCTTCTAGGCAGTGTACCATTTATCGGTTCCACTGAGAAAGTGGACACTCCGTCGTTAAAAGTTCTCGATAGACCACGTTAGTTGGTAATATCCGTCAGTAAGGGAGTGAAAATAATATGGTCAATGACCTTCTTTTCTGAGATTTAGAACATTGACTTTCCCTAACCCCATGCTCCACCCCTAATCCAATCTCGAACCACGCGTGTCCCTACTCTTGGTTTCCTTGTGTGTCTTTGTTAATAAGAGAAGGATAGGATTGAAACTTTATTCCACAAAATGATTTATTATCTCGACTCTAACCTAAGAGTGACTTTTACGTTATAGAATCAACGTCTACTTTACGTAGTTCTTTTTAATAACTTTTAATCGTCACTAGTTAAAGTTAGTGTAAATACATAGTAGATGGATAGAGACATGGATAATTAGTTTGTAAATAGATACGTATAAAAATGGAATTCGTATTTTTTCTTTTCTCGTGACGTTAAATAAAGAATTTTAAACGATTAAATTATCTCTATGACGTTGTTTACTAGAAACGTGACACTCGAAATGTCTGAGACTACAACTATCAGACAGGATGTTAAGACGTGAAATGATACACTCCTAATAGACAAAGTATTATCGTTCCTTTTAGACAAAATAAAGGTTAAAAATTCAGGGATAAATCTTTTTCACACACGACGAAGTTCACGTAATTAGATCCTAAATTTTTTAACAAGGACTGAGACGAGACCTACAAAACCTATGTCATGTTACAAAATTTTGTGTACCTGAGTTCGTATCGTTTACTTTGGTACTCCATTAACCAATTAACGTCCACTTTAACCGGTGAGTGGAGAAAATAACTTTCGAGTTCACTGATTAACTTAAACACTTACGAGATCCTCTTGTTTAACAATGGATTAATACCTCATTACACCCAAACCCCTCGTACGTCTCCGAGTACATCCTTTCTTCGGTAACTGTATATGTATACATATATATAAACACACACACACACACACATAAGGGATCTAAACATGTGACTCTCCTTAATCTTTATCATTATTAGGTTTTCTTTACTGTCTTTACACCTTTACTATGGTCCCGTCCCTTTTATATTTTGCTTGGACTTTACCGACGATACGGTCTTTCGCTACTGTGCGAGTTTTTTACTACATTTGTAGATTCATTGTGTCTTTGGTTGAGTTCTTGAGGGTGACCTGTTTAGTTCTTGTATGACTCATAGTTTATTTGTTACCGTCATTGTCTAATACGGTTTACTTATATAAGTCTTTGGTATTAGGTATAATTAGCTAATTTATTTACTTACTTAACTGCGAAACTACTCTTTGAACTAATTCTACAAATATATCAAAGTGTCGTAGGTGGGATGTGGATTGAGTTTAATGGTCATTCTTTTTCTTTTACAGATTGGACTGTTACCTCTTCGACCGTCTACAGGAGAATTTGTTCACTAGTTTAGACAGTAATTGTTCTTACCCTAATTAGTATAGTACGATATGAACTACCTTACGTTACTTTATTTTATCGAAAAAGTAAAGATACAATAAGGACGACTTCTAAGTATTGGACAAAATTAGTGTTTCTTTGTAAACTGTTTGAGTTTTCTCTCTATAAGACACTTTATGAACCGGACATGAGGAACTTACATAGTTCTAGTTTTTTGGTTACTTTTTACCTCCTCAACAAGGTTTAATTTCTTTGATCCGTACCGTTCATTTAATTTAAGGACTAAGATTTTACCTAGAAGTAAAAGATTTCTGTAAAATCCCAGTACCTAATTCTTTTTCACAAGTCAGATGGTATGAAAGTTTAGAAGATTTTTAAACTCAAATATACTCAAAGAGAGGAGTGAGTTATAAACAGTAAAGAAAGTAATGAAGAACCGTAGATTTTACCCAGTCACCTAAACTTCCATAATAGAATAATGGATTTTTCGAAATTTATAAAATTCTATGTCACTTTGTTGATTTACCAAAGATGAGACAGGATAAAATAAACTCTTTTACTTTAATATTAAAGTTTTCTACATCATAAGAAAACCCTTTTTAGGAGTCTTAAATCCCAAAATCGAAACCCTTACTGAAATGAACTTTTAAATTTTTAATAAGTAAAGCTAAAACCAGTTCATCAAATTAATTCTGAAATACGCAGAGTTACGGGTTCTAAGTAAGAAAGTAAGTAAGTTCTTTATAACTAACTGATAAAACGAAGTTTTTTGATTCTAGTACTGTAGACCAGGGTAGTGAAGTACCACTTATCTACCCCCTTTTTTTACCTTTATCACCGTCTGAAATAAAAGAACCCGAGGTTTTAGTGACGTCGGTACTTTAATTCTCTGTGAACGAGGAACCTTCTTTTTGATACTGTTTGGATGTGTTGTATTATTTTTCGTCTCCGTAATGAAACGGTTGTCTGTAAATATCGGTTTACCATATCGGTTTCGATACCAAAAAGGTTTCAATACATACCACACTCTTGACCTGGTACTTCTTCCAACTCACGGTTTCTTAACTAGGAAAACTTGACACCACAACCTCTTCTGAGAACTCTCAGGGAACCTGACGTTCCTCTAGTTCGGTCAGATAGGCGTTCCTTTAGTCAGGACTTATAAGTAACCTTCCTGACTACGACTTCGACTTCGAGGTTATGAAGCCGGTGGACTACACTTCTCGACTGAGTAATCTTTTCTGGGACTAGGACCCTTTCTGACTTCCGTCCTCCTCTTCCTCTACGGTCTCCTACTCCACCAACCTACCGTAGTGGTTGAGTTACCTGTACTCAAACTCATTCGGGACCCTCAACCAATTCCTGTCCTTCGGACCACACGACGTCAGATACGCTAGTGTTTCTAAATCTGTGTTGACTCGCTGACTTGTTGTTCGCTAAAACATAGTCCGAGTCCTATATCGTCATTTGTTTTGACTATACTTAGAGACTGAAAGACTTCGAGTACAAGATCACCCCGTCTATTGTTTGTTTATTTAACAATATACAAATTCTATAAACACGTCACTTCCTTAATCCCTCCTTCTCTTCCTTAACACCCCGAGACACGGTGACACTTCCGTCACCAGCCCCTCCTGGAACGACTGCTCTTTCGTGACTTCGTTCCTCGACTTCTACCCCTTCGTCATACGGTGTGTACACGAGCCCGGGTTCACGTTCACATTTCTTACAAGATAAAATCAATTGTCTTACAAGACAAAATCGATTACACCACACCAAATTGTACAAAGTCCAAATCGGTTACAACTTTACAACTGTTCTCTGTCGACAAACTTAAAGAGGTATACATATTATTCGTTTGTTTGGAGACGAACACCCTTACTCACGGTAAAACCTTTTCTTTGTTTTGTTTATGAACCGGTCTCAGAACTGAACTCATGTTACATACATTTCTTGGTACGTGACCTGCATTTGTATACATTTTCAGTTTCCCTTTCGACAGCCTCATCCATGATATTTTTCTTTTACACACTCTCCTTGTTTTTCTTCTTTACTTCTTTCTCTCTCTTTCTCCCACCACCTCCCCCCCTTCCCCATCTGTCCCGTTCCCTCCCTTCCTGTCATCTATTACTTAGTTTCCCTTCTTTTGGATCCGATCCCATCTTTCCGAGAGGAGATTCCTCGGTCTACCATTTATAAAATCTGAAATACCCGGTTTTCCCTCGAGGAAGAGTTGGTGAGTCAAGACGGAAATGTCACACTTTCGTCGGAGCCTTTTACGAATTTTCTTTCTCACACCGATACAAGAATATTTTGAAATAAATATTTGTAATTATAAATTTAAAGTACACAAAGTTCTGTATAGTGTTTTGTAAAAAGAAAAAGGAAAAAAAGTTGGAAAATTTTTTACTTTGAAAGAATAATACTTGAGATGTTTTTGTCTCTCGTCCCGAACCAAGGGACCGGTACCAAACGACTAGGGACTGAATGTCGGTACGCTAATCAGAACACCTAGTTATACCATGTAGCCCGTCACTTCTTTTAAACCTAGTTTAAGGACTCAAGAATGGGTCCGAACTGTAAAACGATTGTGAGACTAAGATTGTTCAAAGACGGAGAGTTATGAAATGACAAAATTGATTACTTTACTATCAAAAATTTATATACTTTCAGTTTAACAGAAGAACGTTACTTAAAACAAAATAATGACTAGTCTTGATTCTTATCTATAGGTATTTTCTTTCTCGTAAACTAAAGTTAATTTGAAGTAAAAAAGTCAAGATAAGAAAAGTTTCTTAAGAAGAATTCTGTTTTTACAAAAGCGAGGAACCCACATCTTCAATCAGAAATTCTAGGAAATCTTTTAACCACAGCGGTACTAAAGTTACTATAGACCGATCTTATAGGAATTACACACACGTACGATTCAACAAAGTGAAAACAGACTGAGACACGTTGGGATCCCTGGTATCGGGTAGTCCGAGGAGACAGGTTCCCTCAGAGGTCCGCTCTTATATAATCTCACCCAACGGTGCGGGAGGAGGTCCCCTAGAAGGGTTGGGTCCTTAGTTTGCCACAAAGAATTCAGAGGACGTGAGCGTCCGTACAAGAAATGGTGATCACGGTGAACCTCTTCGGGTAGGAATTACATTGGTAGGAGTTTACGACACTTGTTCCGGTGTACACCGAGACTCTCTACAATCATCAAACAAAGATTTATTTTCGATAAGAATTCACCCCATTTTTAAGAGTGGGTATTGTTAAATAGAGTAAGAAAGGTCAAATCTAAAGAAACTCACCGGTCCACGTAACTCCAAACCAAAGTATTACCACTTGCACACGAAGAACAACTTTGTCGAGAACGGTGTGACGAAGTCCCGTTACTCCCATGTCTAAAACTTAGGATAAATTGATAAAAAGTATTACTAAAGTTTAAATATACACACGCTTCGTTAATAAAGTTCTCGATGGAGTGGAGAGAAAACCTCTGTTACAGACACTCCAGACTGTATGAAAATTAAATTAAGAGATTTTGTATACCGGAAAAACCTATAGTTTACTTTTCTATAAGTTGACTAAATCTAACACAAAGATTACTCCCTGTGCCTTCATCGAGGGTAAGATGAGGGTGTAGTTCGAAATCTTAGATAAAAGGGAAGGGAAACTCAGATCTACTAATCATTTGACCAACCTAGTTGTCTTAAACCACCTTTACTGTAACATTGGAAACTTGAGTGTGTATTATACGTCGAAGGAAAGGGAGAACACCTTAGGAACTGACGGTCTGTTTTTACAGGTCGATGAGATATCTACTGTGCTTCTCTCTTTCTCTATATATGGGTCCGTCGGAGGTTGAGAAGATCGGAAAGTTTGACTCTGTGGTATGTTCACTCACTTAGGTGGAACCCGTAAGGTCGAGGGTGGTCGGTGGTGACTGGGTCAAAGATCGATTATTGGGTCGACTTACTTCCGCTTACTCATTAGGGTCTTTTACCGTATTTTCCTCTCCTTTTTATTTTTTTACAGATCAGATGCTATGGGTGAAGGATTTAAGGACTGGACGTCTTAGAACTCGTTTATTTTTCTCATGACTACAATTTGGTGATTTGTAGTCCCATCAAACAACTCGTGTCTTCTATTGTTTTTGTATGAATTGAAATTAACTTAAAGTATTACTAGTTAATATGACGGTGGATGTGAAATCCCCTGATCGGTACCAAATAGTAGTTGGTCGACGAGATGTCATTTTGTACGACTTTAGACATATCAGTACGATATACAAAAGGAATGACGTTTGTCAGTAACAAGTAATCCGTTGTAAAGAATGACCAATCATAATAATCAATTTTTACTTTATATAGATTATTACGTCATCGTATATATTTTAAATTTTAATGGACGTTATGTAAATTGTACTTAATTAAGACTAAATAGGATTAATCTTAATCAATAAACTAGTACTACGGTCATTTTTACGTTAATCTAACAAGACACCTTACAGTACAAGTAAGGGATTTATTTATATAAAAATTTATTGACAATTTAGTCGTTTTCTACCTCTAAATAAGTTAAGTATACGATAACTTCAATTTTATTAAAAAGAATTACACCCCCATTTCAGTGTAATATATTTTGATAAGTAATTTTATCGTACCATGTAGACTAAAAGTAAAATTAGTATCGAATAAACTCCAACCAGATTACAAAAGAACTACGAGGGAGAAGTGCTATTTTTTTTTTTCTGATTGATGAATTTGTCACTGTGTTTAACTACAATTATTTAATCATGTAAGTATGTTCCTGAGGATTAAAATGACGATTTTCGTGTGGTAATATACGTCGTAATACATCAAATTTTCCGTGTGACTATTCACGGACATAAGTTTAGGTAAAGACACGGGAAACACAAGAATAGAAGGGGTCCGGTCGTCTGTTAGGCCGAAAAGTCATTGGAAACCGTGAGATGGTAGTCGTTATTTGACACGAGGAAGACTCAGGGACCCGACGAATTAATCGTAGTGGACACCATACAAGGTAAGACTCGTCGGGGTCCTGTGTGTGTGGACGGAACCACGGACGTCCATCTGATTCTGAGTCACAGAGTTCTGAGACCCATCAGGTAGACACACGGGATTTCGTTATTGATTTATGGATAGTAGAAATCGTTCGAATGACGTCGGAGATTGGGACCATTAACACGGAGTTACTCCATCTTCATTTTACTATTTGTTCTAGGACGTCTCTGGGTGTGTAGGTGTGAGATCACGAGGTTGTTTACTTTATTTTGTAAACAGGAGTAAAAGTTTTACTTCGTATACACGAAAATGGGGTTTTAACTCATTCTAGCAAATACAGGAAAAGTTCTTTTTTTACACAAACAAAAATGTAAATCTAAACAAGATTCAAAAGGAAGTATTCGGGACCTTCAACGTTTATAAATGTAAAAATAAAATCGTTTTATACAAAAGTTCGTGTGTAAAACTTCATGTCGAAGTTTTTGTAAGTTCCAGTATAAAAGGGAATTTTATAAAATTACCATATTTCGTAAAGTGTACATACAATCTTCCCATTTTGACTGTGTGAATTCTGTAAATTTTGTTTTTTAAATATTGTTACTTAGTATTTTTTACATTACTTACAGAAAATGGCTTGTTACCAACTTTGTATCCAACAATTTGGTTTCAGTAAAATTTTCCGAATTAAACACAAGAAGAGTACTTTGATGTCAAAAAAGAAAAGTATGAAAAAAAAGGAGACGGTTCTTCTTAACAGACACTGTGAATTACGCATATAAAGCAACTTCGATTCAAGAAAATTACAGTTCGATAATATAGAAGATGTATGTCTTCTCTTTACCACGGTTCTAAAGATTGTTCATCCATGTGTAAGAACTTTGTCTTTCCGTGATTTTTCCGAAACACAACCATCTAACTACTCAACTTTCTATAAGTTAAGTTAAGACTTAGATAATCTGATTTCTGACGAAAAACTCTTTTTTCGGATATCTAATTATGAGTACGATTTCTGTTTTCAGAGACTAGAATGGGTTAAATATTATTTTTGTATGAATATAGATATTTTTAAACTGATGTTTTCATCCCGTCCTTTCAGTAGGATTAACATGTTCCAAAATGATTTGTCTTGTAGTCTCAGACAAAGACAAATGTATAAAATTCATTTTCAATTTTTTTCTTCATGTTAAAATCAAAAGTTACTGAATGTCAACGTTACGAATTATACATAATCTTCTTCGGTAATATTAAATTATGAATGATTCAGAACTAAAGGGTAAGGTAGGAGTCTTACTTTCTAAGATTATACACTTAGTACATGAGAAACAGAATGTATACTCTTTGACTCTACGACTTTTATTGAACGGGTCCGAATGTGACAACAATCACTAATTTGAAACCAAAAAACTCAGAGTCAAATCACGATAAAGGTGATCTAATACGGTGAAAAGAAGTGACTGAAACTTAGAGACTTACAGTTTACTTTCCTCCCCACTTAAAATTATCGATAGTCAAATTTAATTTCGAGTTTTGACGTATATGAAATGTTAAACAAAACCCGACTTTAAAAGGATCTTTCACCCGTACTTTACTGGGTCTCAAAATCTAATAATATGTTTTGTACTAGGAGTGTCGACATCAATATTCCTCAATCAAGGAAATTCCAATACAGCGAAATCAATGATTACCAGTAGTTGGATAAATCTTCAAAAAGTCTTAGTCTTTATCTGACATAGGTGTTCCAAGACTGAGATATTTTAACGTCTTCCTTTTCTTTTATATTGTTTATTTACTCTTCAAACGTGTCCAGTCTTATGATTGTTAGTACTAATTTTATATTCTAGTTTCTAATGACCAACATGAATACTTACGTTGTAATTTCGTCGTAAAAAGTTTTATGTGACACCTATTGTATTCAAAGAGTTTTATAATTATTCAAAATTTCCTCTTATTTCGAACGTTTTATGAACTCTTTTTAACGTATGTTATAGGGAAAAACCTATAAAAGTTACGTATACTCGTATACTTTCCGAGATGCTTCCATATGTCATTTCTGTGGATAAATTGAACTAAAATAGTTCACAAAGGGTTTACATAAACTACTGTCTTAGGGAAAAATGTTTATTATAGTAAAATATCGTACACTGTCCTTTCTCACTCAGTAAAGACGAGACTCTTTGCCTTCGTTTCTCAAAATAATAGGTAAGAGTTCGTCTTCATCACAAAGTTTAGAAAGAACTCTTATTTTCTATATATGTTATAGTAAATTACTAATTATAGAGAGGAAATCAAAGTAAAAAAGACTCGTTTTTTTCAATTTTTAAGTGTTTTCAATTTTTTTTTATTGTACTTTACAGCGTTAGAGTTATCCTTTTTCAACTTCAGGTGTAGGACCAAAGTAAGCGAATATTTCCAGTGACGTAGTGTTCGTTAGTAAAATGTATTCTAATACCTAATAAAGGGTAGACATTGTGTGTATGTATGTGTGAGTGACCGGGGGGAGGTGGGCGGAGGTGACAGAAGACAGGTACCCTAAAGGGTCTATTCTTACGACCTCACCCAACGGTAAAGGAGGAGGTCCCATAGATGGGGTGGATCCCTAGATTGGGTGTAGAGTACATAACCGTCCACCTAAGAAATGGGTGACTCGATGGACCCTTCGGGTCCTCTCGTCCAATGATACGTATTTCGAACTTTTGTTTGTCTTGTTGGAGGTTTGTCCCACAGGATTCCTTACTTTCAAAAGTTTACTTTAGTCTATTTCTTGAACCGTTTTGTCTAGGTATTTAACTGATATTCTCGACAGGTTATGTAAAAATAACGATTAACGATGATTGAACCTCCTTAACGATTATTAGTGAGAATAAGGAACGACTATTCTTGACAAGGCTTTCCGGATAGTTCTATATTTGTAAATTGGAATAAGACAAGTCCCGTCTAAAGATAATCTAATACACTCTTATACATGTCATACTAATCAATCTTAAACAGAAAGGATACGTTTGACGTGACTATTCCTATCTTCACTTATATAGCCGGACAATACCAGACCTTTAAGTTCCGAGGAAAACAATTAAACGATCCATAACAAAGTGTAGGATTAAAAAAGTCAATTTTAAATCATAACTGAGTGTGTCTCTTTATACTCGAAGGGTTCACCGTGACGATGACGACGATTCAACGCAGTCAGTACAGGTTGAGACACACTGGGTTATCTACCGTCGGGTGGTCCGAGGGGGTAGGGACCCTAAGAGGTTCGTTCTTGTGACCTCACCCAGTCCACCGTGATCACCATCTTTTACATCTAAGGTAGGGACTCAACCCTTCTAGGAGACCTCCTCCCGTACCGTAAGATGAACACATAAGAACGGACCTCTTAAGGTACCTGTCTCGTCGGACCGGCCGATGTCAGGAATCCCAGTGTTTGTCATCCTGTGTTGATTTCACTGAATCGTGTGCATGGTTCTTTATGTTTATATACTCTAGTGAGTACACACCTTAGTATTTTTTACTACGTTTACTTGAATAAATGTCTTGTCTGAATAGGTGTATCTTTTGTTTGTACAAGTAGTTCCCACTTACCCCCACACAACCCCACCCCGACACACCTATTTAATCCTCAAACCTTAATCGTCTATTTTTGATGACATATACTTTATCTATTTGTTGTTTTAGGATACCAAATCATGTCCCTTGATATAAGTTATAGAACATTATTTGATATTACTTTTTATTTGACTTTTTGTATATGCGTTATTTTGTCTTAGTAAAACGTCATATGATCTTTGTGTTGTAACATTTAGTTTTTATGAAGTTCTTTTTTAATCATAAATGAATACTTCTCTGACTCCTCACTAGGATTTTTACACTAAATTCTTAATGGTTCGTCAATCGTAATGAAAACCTCTTCCGTTACCGTGAGGTGAGGTCATGAGAAGGGACCTCTTAGGGTACCTGCCTCTTCGGACCACCCGACGTCAGGTACCCCAGCGCTTCTCAGCCTCTGCTGACTCGCTGAAGTGAAAGTGAAAAGTGAAAGGACGTAACCTCTTCCTTTACCGTTGGGTGAGGTCACAAGAACGGACCTCTTAGGGTCCCTTCCCCCTCGGATCACCCGACGTCAGATACCGCAGCGTGTCTCAGTCTGTACTGACTTCGCTGAATCGTCGTCGTCGTCGTCGTCGTCGTCGTCGTCGTCGTCGTCGTCGTCGTCGTCGTAATGAAATCATAACTTAATATATGTTGGAAGTATCATTTGCAAAGTTACTATTTTTGGATCTAAGGGAGACAGGTGTGTGTGTGTGTGTATATATATATACATAAATATTTATATATATATATAAATTGTCGAGACTCATATCTCGATCTCGAAACAAATTACGTTTTAGACCGGTACACTTTTTGAGCCCGTGACTTCGCCTTTTATAAAAACGTATGAAAATACGGTCACAACGGGAAAAGATAGTTCAATGTGTACGTGCACAGGTGTTTCCCTCGTTATAAATGTTCGACATAAAATGTATTAAGGGCCCTTACGGATGGATGAGAAGGTGACCTCTCTTAAGGGAACCGTGGGTGCGAACGGTAAGGTAGGACGACCAAGCAAACAAGATAACATGTCGGACGCCTCACTATGTAATGTCGTGGAACGACCGCCATCGACTTCACTTTAGTAGGTAGTCGGGTTAGTGACCTTGACTCCTGGAATACCTGACCCTCATTTAATACTTCGATACTCCTTCCTCTAGTAAAAAACGTCTTTGTCGATAAAATACAAGGACGAGAGATATGGGAGGAAGGAAAGAACGAACCCCATTACTTTCTCTTTTTCGGTGTCCTGGTCAAAAACAGGCAACCTAAGTGCGACTTCCTTCATTTATGTTAGTTATTTTTACGTGAATTGTTCGGATTCTAACTGACCAGAAAAAGAACAAATAAAACTCAAAGTCTACACTAAAAGTCGACTTGACGACAATTACAGTACGTCGGCGCCAAAGGGGTCTACATTCACACAATATTTACCTATTTGAAGTGGTACACCCTACTAAATTTACTTGACTAAACTCTGGGTCAAACCCGTGATGTTTTCCTTTCAACAGTTAATAGAATCACTTAAAGTCGGTACATTTCAGTTTATTCTATTCGATAAGGAAAGGATCGGAGAGTAGGGAAGAGAGGACGTTCACCTTCACAGTTAATTACCGACTTGTGAACGGTAAAACGAAGTACATTAAATGGACAAAGATAAAATAGGATCACTTAAATCTTAAATTGCAAGTTTTAGACCCTTCTTATGACAATTCATTAAAGTCTTTTTCCACTTGAACGAAAGGTTTATAATAATTCCTTTTAACTTTATCTTCTAATAATTTGAAATTTTAACTTTATATCTCAAGATTATGTACTGGTTAAACTGATAAACAAAAAGGAAGACACAATATGTCAAACTGGAATATTTTAGATGGTCATGACTACACGAAATCAAATAACCAAATAGAAATAATATGTGTATAACTGTTAAAAGGTTCTCTTTTTACCTGTGTAATTAAGACATTCTTTTGAAAATTTAGATTTTTCACTAATAAAAGAAATAATACTCACACACACACACACACACACACACACACACACACGTAATACCGGAGTCGTCGAGTCAACATAGTCTGAGAAACGTTGGGGTATCTGACATCGGACGGTCTAAGGAGACAGTTACCCTAAAAGACCCGTTCTTATTACCTCACCCAACGGTAAAGAAAGAGGTCCTCTAGAAGAGTTGAATCTCGATTTATTGGAGAACCTTCTGTAAAAGAAAGTACATTTGTAACACTGCTATGAAGTCACATTAACAAAACTTTCCCGAACTATTATTTTGAGAAACGTATATTTAGATGTTGTACTATTTACATTATATTGTACCATAAAATTTAAACCTTCGACGTCACAGAAAATACCTGTTTTCATGTAGTTTCCTTCGTAAGATTAATGTTTAATTTACGTCCGATTTTTAATTAGGATCCAATGTAGACCAATGACACATATTCTCTATTTATAAATCGTGTTTAATTTGATGATAAAAACTTTGTTTATAAATGAAAAATAAATCCTACTGGTGTGTGCATGAAAAGACATGATATCGATGACTTACAAATACGTTTTATGGTTGTCTGTATCTGTATTATTTCAGATTACCGTTAATTTCAGTTTTTTCTGTGATTTGAAGGAAACAAGTCCTTTTTCACAAAAAATATCCTTTGTATCGTTTCGTTCGATTAGAATGGTACAAATTTACGTTTAAAATAACTCCGTTTAGTTTCCGTTACTTTCCGTCCGTATCATCGAAGAAAGATAAAATTTGGTGAAATAACCGAAGTCGCCGATAGAAACTTACTACGGTCAGAGAGTGTGAGTTAACTGTTATAGGATACGAGTTAGAAGGTGAAGTCTTCTCTTCAAAGTGATTGTACTTCTTGGAAGGGTAGTGGAAAAGAACGGCTCAATCATTTTATTACTTTTCCGGTACAAATGTTTTAATATATATATATATACAAATATATATATAAATCGAATTTTTACCCTTTGAAACTCACGAAATATCCTTAACATACACGTGATTCATTTGTGTCTAACAAACCTTCGTGAAAATTTACAACGTGAGTATTAAAAGTCAACCACCTCCTCCGACAAGTAGATTCCCATGAAATCTACCCCACGAAAATGTCCAGGATGTTACTCGGTTGAATTCCGGGATCTACTTGTTCCAAGATCTTAAAGTGAGCAGAAACATTATTTTATAAGTTTGAGAGTAAAGTTTCTATCTAAATATCCGAACATACATTGGATCGAACGAGTTTAAAGTGTACTTATAGGTTTTGGTCTAATTTAAGTATACCAAAAGACATACTCTACTTTTTGTCGAAACCAACATGATGGAAGAACACAGACTTAAGTGATTTTCGATTTAGTGTATTAGGTGTCAATCACCGGAGACTACGAATCCTTCACAGAAATGACGAGAAAGATTCGGGTAAAGGTCAGATAGCATATTGACTTTTGTTAAATACAGTAACTGTCTCGTTCTCTAAGAGTACAGTATGGAATCTTTTAGTAAACCGACTATTCATGAGATTATACTGATTTGAGAAAGATCACCACGTAATTAAGTGACGTATTTATTAATTATTTTCAGTGACAACTTGAACAATCTCCTTTCCTTCATTTAAATTAGGAACCGTATACATTTAAAGTTTATATACCCTAATGTTTAATAACGTACATCTAGTCTATTATATTATAATTTATAATGATCAAAACCCCGGACAGTAAGTGAATCTTTCATTAAGGGTTTACATTTGATTTTATCGATTAAACTTTATACAAATATCTATATACTGTCTTTTATATATAAATGTAAGTATACTCTTAGTTTGTTTATTTTTGGACGATAAGGAGTCCTAATAAAATGTAATAAAATGAAAAATAAATGATAGTTTTAAGTCTTCAAAGTGAATCATCCAAAGACACGAGTTATAGAAATATTACGTTGTGTTAATGAAACTATATTTAGTGTCTTCACGTGTGTGTATGTGTACAGAAGGTAGTAGTTGGGTAAACTTTTATAGAAGCGTTCTCATTGGAAATTTACAACGTTTTGAACCAAAATATAAGGGTTGTCCTTGGAGTAAAAGATAGTCTCCATATAGTCGTAATAATAAAGTATCCTTCCGTTAGTACTACCGTGAAAATTATGGTCACTGACTAAAAGAGACAAAGGTACAAAGATGTCTAACAATTAGGAAAGGAACACATGACTTTTCCGTATACCGTAATCAGTCACCACTTAATTTATAGAAGACAAACGAAGTTTATATTGAAATTCTGGGATATAAGTACTACATGTTTTACGAACTAATAAGTAAAAATTTTGGGTAACATTAAAAAAGGACCCTAAAAAAGTTTTAATTTTGTAATATATTTTACATTTGATCCTTTATTTTAGTTGAGTATATCGACGTGTCATTGTTTTCTGAAGGTGGAAGATAATTCAACTTTACTACGAGTAAACACGTAAAATAATCTGTATGTGAGATAGGTCGGATAAAAACCTAAACTATGTCAGTAGTTTTTGATCTTGATTTATACTGTAAACATGACCCTAGAGTCTGTTTTCATAACATCTTTTTATTACAGTCTTCGAATCTTTATCGAAATCATGTGGATACCTACTACTTTTGCAAAGGTTTATGGGATACAGGTTGTCGTATGTGTTCTCATGGACTATTAAGTGTGACGAATCTTAAAGTTCGATTTTGAAAGAGGCCTGTACAGAACTAGAAAAGTACACCAGAAGATGGAGATTATGATGGAGATCGACGTGGTTGAGACCATTCTGTGTCTCATTTAAACGGAGTACATAATCCTTTACCGACGAGTCGTGACGAAATCAAAAGTTAAAACACGTCATTAAAAACGTTGAGTAGCTCGACGTTGGTTATAGTTCTAAAACCAGTCGACAAGAGTAAACGAACGTCGTCTCTTCCAATCTTCCAAATCACTACTTTTGGTTTCTTATGTGATTCTTAAGACCATTCTTTTATTACCTACTTAGTTATACATTGTGTGTTCTCGTTTGTTTTCTGTCTCGCCCATCATTATTCCTCCTCCTTCATTTTCTTCCGTCCTCTATGACTATCTTTCGTTCGATTAGTCACCTTATATTTAATTCGTCCCTATGTTTGTCCACATCCTTTTAAGGTTTAATACTCTCATTTCTTCCGTTATTTCTTTAACGGTAAAAAGTTTAATACGTCTAGGGGTCACCGAGTTACTATTTCTTAGGTGGACGTTACATCCTCTACATCCTCTACGTCCAAGTTAGGGGTTCAGTCCTTCTAGGGGACCTCCTCCCGTACCTTTGGGTGAGGTCACAAGAACGACCCTTTCAGGGTATCTCTCTCCTTTGACTCCTCGAACCACACGATGCCAAGTACCCCAGTGTCTCTCGACCAGTGTCGACTTCGCTGACTCGTCCGCACCTATATGAAAATTTCAAATTTGTCGTTTATGTAACTTTTATAATGAGATAAAAATCCTTACGTATGAATAAATAAATGACTTAAGTTTAGTGATCTAGTTCATAATTTTATATTTATGATTCGAAACCATTAAACATTTTAACAAATTACAATTTTTATGTCACTTAATAAACTGATCCTTTAATTTTATTTACTCCGTACTGTTTTTTCTACATTTGTCGAAGGATAGGACCAGACGGGTACAGGACGGTACACGAAGGTTGTACGGTGAGATTGAGTTGTACCGGACCCAGTCGATTCGAAGTCCCAACCACAGACGGGTTTGTCATTAGGCTAAATAATTAAAAGGACCGACCAGATTTACAAACCGAAGTTTAGTTCAAGAGAAGGATTAAACACGTAGGTGACACCACGAACTAAACGGTCTAGGGTAAAGAATAAATAATAGGGTCCCTTAGGTTTCACTCCGTCATCTCACTGCACAACTTCTCGTGTTTGGGACCTGAGGTTACACTTTAGTTCTAGAACCTGTTCTACTTTGGGAGAATACTAAATAAAAGGACATACATTGTACTACTGTGATCCCATTATACTCCCCGTTCCTCTCCATTATATACACTTTGTGAATCTTTTTATGGACCTTGTATCATTTATGGTTTTTTTTTTTTTTTTCGGTTAACTTCTCCGAGGGGTGGGTAAGGAAAAGGAACCCTACATGTAAAATGGATCATAAGGGTGTTATCCTCGGTAAAGTTCCTGTGTGTGACCTCTCTTATTACACAACAAATCTAATGGACCTGACTGATACACTAACTTAGGGTAATTCCGAAAATATATTTGAAAATTCTAAGACCATCTTCCAACCCGTACCACCCCTTTAGATTAGTAGAACACAGGTGGGTCCTGTTTGGAGGCTACAGTCAAAGGACCGAATAATTTAGACGACGGATGGTCATACCACACCAAACAGAGGAAAAAACTAGAGAGGAACGAGAGACAAATGTCCCCGACTAAAGGTTACAGTCAGGCCCTTGAAGACTTCAATACTTGGTTCTCCCTGGGTTCAAGGAAGGCACTTGGTTCTACCTTCTAGGTTCGGAGAGGTAGAAGATTTCGGAAAACAAAAGACATTAGTCAACATCTTCCCCTTTCTCTTGAACCTTTCTCTTTTTGTGTGAAGAACTTTCGACACAGGGCCTACGAGTTATGAAACAAAGTGTAAAGTGACTGACCTTGAATATATACAGTTCCTTTCGACTCTTTACAACAGATCGACACACGTGTCAAATCTCTCTTTTGTATTTGAATTACTTGTCAAACATGTATCTGGGATCTCTTGCATCTTTATTGTAAACACTTCTATTTACTCTTTTTGTGTGAGGAGGGTTCTGGACTTTTTTTAAGTTTTAGTACGACTGGTTTTTATTTGACCCTATATAAGTATGGTGATCTGGGTTACTTCGTCACTTTCCTTTGTTTGATGTCATTTGTACTCTTGTCCTGATGTAGAGATCGTCTCGTTTTATCGTTCCCTGACATAGTCTCGTTTTATCGTTCAGGACCTTCACTATATATTGATTCTCTTTAATTTCTTTAGGTTGTGACTTAGGTGTAGTATTTTCGTCTTATAGATCTTTCACCACTTGTGTTTTACATCTTATCACCAATAACGTTTCCTTCCATACTATCTTTTTACCGTTTTCTTAACTACCGTCATTATCCTTTACGTTATCCTTTAAAGGGAACCTACCAACCCACCATTCATGTTCCATTAAGAAGTCTGAGAATAAGAAATATTGAATGTATAGTAAGTACACAATTTATTACGTAATGTTACAATTTCCAATTTCTAGTTTTTCTAGTTTTATCTTTTTAGTGTAATTGTTCACAAATAATAACTCTTAATAGATAAACAAATCGTGACTTTTCACTTCACTTTCACAATTTAGCGAGTCAGGACAGACTGGGAAACGTTCGGGTACCTGACATCGGACCGTCCGAGGAGACAGGTACTTTAAGAGGCCCCTTCTTATGGCCTCACCCAACGGTAAAGGAAGAGGTCCTCTGGAAGAACTGGGTCCCTAGTTTGGGCCCATAGGACTTAACGTCCGTCTAATAAGTGGTAGACTCGGTGGTCCCTTCGGGACGATTAAATTGGTCTAACAATTTCGAAATCCTGAATTGAAATCTTCGGAATTCCATCCTGTTTCGTCGATTAATATGACGACACTTAAAGACCACAATATAAAGTAAAAACGAAATTAATGACAATAAAACACTAAATAAAACTAACGTTGTGTAATCAAAATTATAACTGTAAAGAATCATGAGATAAAACTTAATGAACCTCCTTTAACAAAAGGTGCGATAATGCGTAAACTTTCACATCAAAATAATAAAGTTCCTTCTCAAAAAAAAAAAAAGTCACAAAATTTAAAAAGTACCCAAGGTTCTCGTTCACTCTACTTTTATACCTTTATACAAAATATAATTTGAGGTAATCATATTATATAAAGTAATCTATTCCTTATAATTTTCCTTTTATTTTTTGGAGAAGTCTCGTACAACAATTTTTGTCGGATGGATACGTGACCTCTCAGTTAAGTATAACCTTACTTTTTGGATCTTTATTAGAAAACCTTACGTTTGTACCTCTTTATCGTTGTTAAATGGTTTTAATTACAACGGACCAGACCCTGGGTGAATTAACTGTCTAGTAACAATACAAGTTGTTGAGAGGACACAGGAGTTGAGTCTCTGTCTTTTAATTTTCTATCCGAACCTTCTACAGATTTAAATCCTGAGGGACAATGACGAAGTCTAGGGATGAGATACATGGAAAATTGGAAGTAAACCCTGGATAGATCTACAACGGGTATCTGTCATTATATTTTATCCCAGGACCGTTCTTCCTTCTTTTCTATACTCGTTTAGTGAGTTAGAACGAAAAGGGAAAAGAGAAAATTATAGTACCCCTACGATGATCCTTAGGTAAATTTTAAGTCTTAGTCTCTTTATAGAGTATTAGATTAATCGTTACCTACTAACTACCTTGGTATAATTCCCTAATTACAGACACTTTTCATAAAAAAAATTTTTTATAAACTGTATTTCCGGTTTTACGATTGAATATGGGAAAATGTAAGTCAACAGTAAACCTAAACTCATAAGTACGCATAATAAATTTATAGAATAAAACCGTCTTGATACATCTTTTAGAGTCCGTTTATATAAACGGATCTCTACCAGCACTATAAAACTGTTCAAATCCTACCTATTTATATTTTGACTGCGTCTTTGACACTACGGACTGTCTGCAACCACAAACGAAGTAATAACAGTACCTTTAAAACATATTTTTATTTAAACTGTTCGAAACAATCAAACTACGTTAACTTTTTCAACAAACATATTAAAGAAAGTACTAATTGACTGACCTCAAAATTACTACGATAACTTCTCTTTTTGTTACTTCGTAGTAAGGATCGTTGATCATGGGCCGTCGTGTCTTTTACTAAGTGTAAACCGTTTAAATGGAACTTATGTCGACAACCTACTTGTATTTTAAGCTTATGAACCTTCTTTTTACTCTATACCTCGGACCGTAAATATTACTTAATAGTTTACACTCATAACGTGAATCAACTTGGTTTTGTGACTTGAAAACCTTCGACTGAGTAGTGAAATTATGAAAAGGAAATTTTCAATAAAATACGGAAGACAGAACCCACCGGGATGTACCGTACCGAGTATCAAAGTAACTCAATCTGTTCCGACACCAGGAACACTACTCTAACCAATCAAAAGACACTACCACCAAAAGTCAGAGAGACGGGAGACTACCTCTTCCTATTCTCCGAACCCTTTCGAAGGACTACCCCCTCTGACTGATTCCCCTTTGACCAAGAACAAGACTACCTGTCCCGGTACGAGTCATTTAGAAATTAGGTTAAAAGACAACTACCCACCTCGACACAAGGAGGGACGGAAAATGAACCCCGGTTTGATACCACCTCCATTACTTCTATTACCATTGGAGGGAGTTTTCTAGGGTCCGAACATGACGGTGTCACGTACGGGGGTTGGGTCGTCGTCCGGTGGTGGTTGGGTGCGGAAGTGGTCTCTGAATACCTGTGGGTGTCCTTCACAGGACACCCCAGTGACAAGGAAAGAGGACCCAGGACGACGTGGTTCCAAGACAACACGGGAGTTTCTCAGATAAAGGGTCAGGAAATTATAGGGGTTTTCTACAGGAAAAGTAATATCCCCTGACCTTACGTTTTCATCCTTCAGTTCTTTGTGGACCTGATTGTCCGTTTAAACCGGAACCTTATGCCTTACTTCGTCCCGTTTCCTATTATCTCAAAACGGTTCTTTTGTGTGACCAGTATCGTTTGTGGGAGAAGGTTGTTGTGTTCTCTTTTGAGATGCGTACCTGTAGTGGTCTACCAGTTGTGGCTTTAGTCTAACTAATATAAGAAACGTCGGTTTCTACCTCTTTGAGATATGTCAGTCGTTTTTGTTCTGGTCCTCGATTGACACCGAGTCTAGTACTTGAGGAATAATGGTTTAAGTCTGAATTTAACTTCTTTCATCCCTTTTCATCATCTGGTAAGTCCATACTGGATTTAGTTTAGGGAATACTAATATGTCACCTCCGCTCTTTATCTAAATTCCCTGATCTAGACTATCGATCTCACGGACTACTTGATACCTTACTCCAAGCACTGTAACATGTCCTCTGTCCCTAGTTCTGTTAGGGGCACCTTTTCTTTACGTTTTTTCGTTTTACCGACAGACCCCTTCGGAATGTTTATCGACACTCTTCTTCTCTTCGCTTTTCGTTTCCTCTTTTCCTTTCTATGTTCGTAGACTTACGTCTCAAGGTTTCTTACCGTTCTTCTCTATTCTTTCAGAACGAGTCACTAGTTACGTTTCTTTATCTCCTTTTGTTGTCTTACCCTTTCTGATCTCTAGAGAAGTTCTTTTAATCTCTATGGTTCCCTTGTATAGTATGTTTCTACCCGAGCTATTTCCTGCCTTTACCATCCCTGGCTTGTCTTCGTCTTCCATAATTCTCCACCGTTCTTATGTGTCTTCTTGTCATGTTTTTTCTAGAAGTGTTGGTTCTATTAGTACTACCACACTAGGGATCGGATCTCGGTCTGTCGGACTTTACACTTCAGTTCACCCGGAATCTCTCGTAGTGTTACTTCTTTCGATCACCTCCACTGCCTTAAGGTCAACTCGACAAAGTTTAGGACTTTCTACTACGACACTTTCACGACGTCAGTTATACGGTCGTTTAAACCTGTTGAGTCGTCACCGGTGTCCTGACCTTTTCCAGTCAAAAGTAAGATTAGGGTTTCTTTCCGTTACGGTTTCTTACGTGTTTGATGGCGTTTTAACGTGAGTAGAGTGTGTGATCATTTCATTACGAGTTTTAAGAGGTTCGGTCCGAAGTCGTTATGTACTTGGTACTTGAGGTATACAAGTTCGACTAAAATCTTTTCCGTCTCCTTGGTCTCTAGTTTAACGGTTGTAGGCGACCTAGTACCTTTTTCGTTCTCTCAAGGTCTTTTTGTCGATAAAGACGAAATAACTGATACGGTTTCGGAAACTGACACACCTAGTGTTATTTCTCTACCCTTATGGTCTGGTAGACTGGACGGAGAACTCTTTGGACATATGTCCAGTCCTTCGTTGTCAATCTTGACCTGTACCTTGTTGTCTGACCAAGGTTTATCGTTTTCCTCATGCAGTTCCGATACATGACAATGGGACAAATAAATTGAAGATACGTCTTATGCAGTACTCTTTGCGACCCGACCTTCTTCGTGTTCGACCTTAGTTCTAACGGCCCTCTTTATAGTTATTGGAGTCTATACGTCTACTGTGGTGGGAATCCCGTCTTTTACTTGTCCTTGATTTCTCGGAGAACTACTTTCACTTTCTCCTCTCAATTTTTCATCCGAATTTTGAGTTGTAAACCTTTTGATTCTAGTACCGTAGGCCAGGATAGTGAAGTACCGTTTATTTACCCCTTTGTTTCCTTTGTCACAGTCTGAAATAAAAGGACCTGAGGTTTTAGTGACGTCTACCACTGACGTCGGAACTTTAATTTTCTGCGAACGAGGACGTTCTTTTCGGTTCTGGTTTCATCTGTCGTATAATTTTTCGTCTCTGTAATCAAACGGTTTTTTCCAGGCAGATCAGTTTCAATACCAAAAAGGTCATCAGTACATACCTACACCCTCTGTCTGATATTTCTCAGGGAACCTGACGTTCCTCTAGTTTGGTCAGTTAGGATTTCCTTCCGTTGGAACTTATAAGTAACCTTCCTGTCTGCGACTTCGACTTTTACGTTTAGAAACCAGTGGACTACCCTTCTTGACTGAGTAAACATTTCTGGGACTTATACCTTTCTAATTTCCGTCCTTCTCTTCCCCTGTTGTCTCCTACACCAGAAACCTACCGTAGGGGTTGAGCTCCCTGTACTCAAAGTCGTTTGAGACCCTCAACCACTACCTGTCCCTCCGGACCACACGACGTCAGGTGCGGAAGTCTTTCTCAGCCTGTGTTACCTCGTTGACTTCACTTGACTTGACTTGACGGGAGTCAATGAATCAAGTACGAAAAAGTAAAGGAAGAAAAACTGATTTAAAGAATCCAGAATTGTATAAATGGACGGTCTGGATTTGAAACTATCCCAAACTAAGGTCGTAGTCCTTCTAGACCTCCTTCTTTACCGGTGACTGAAGTCATGAGAACGGACTTTTTGGATACCTGTCTCCTTTGACCACCCGATGTCAGGTTTCCTAAAGTCTCAGACTGTGCTGGTTCGTGCCTGAATGTCACGGTAAAATCACGGATTAAACATAGGAACCCCCCTTGTTAAATAGAAAGATGACAAATAATCCGAAAAAATCAAAGTTTTGTCTATGTCCACGACCAAATTGTTACACGCCATAAACAAAATTACTAAGTTTTGATAGAGTATCTTGACCTTTCGATCCATAGTTAGATCAAGAATCCTTTGTAAACCCTTATCCTTCCTTTCCATAATACGGAAAGAAACACAGAAGTTAAAAGAGAGAGGGTCTCTATTCGAATGAACTGGTGTATTAATAAAAGAACTGGTGTATTATATCTTTTTGTTTGTTTTGTGACTGCTTGTCGTGTACGTTAATTTGTTGTTTGTTTGTTTGTTTTTCGTTTCGTAGGCACCGAAGACTACTTATGACTCGACTGTCCAACGTGGGGTGTCTCCTGAAAAGAAAGATCCAGGGTTAAAATTTAAGGTTGTGAAGTCGACTCTTATCGGACCCGATTCTCTGGTAGAACCCCTTTACCTTAGTCTACCAGGGCGGACCGAAGTACTCTTTTTGTTCCATGTAAAAGGTTTTGTCGACGGGTCTGATTGGGGACGGTAGGACACCATTTTTTTCCCTTTCTTTCACTTTCACTTTATAATCAACGAGTCAGCACAGACTGAGAAACGCTTGGACACCTGACACCGGATGATTCGAGGAGACAGGTACCCTAAAAAGTCCGTGTTTATGACTTCGCCCAACGATAAAAGAGGAGGTCCCCTAGAAGGACTATGTCCCTAGTTCGGGTCTAGAGGGTGTAACGTCCGTCTAAGAAATGGTAGACTCGGTAGTCCCTGCGTTTTCGTCGGAGGTTTACTCCCACTGTACCTCTCTGTCCCGGTTCACTGAAAGGGACTTCATATTTATCACATAAACTTCGAGGTTTTACTAAATGAATCTGTCTGGTTACTCAATTTTTTCTCAGAACGACACGGGGAATGTATGTAAGTCATGGCCTTACGACGTGTTACGTAGTTGGTAAATGTGACTAAGGAAACTCTTCGGAGTCTTATTGTCGGTGGAAACATAACTAGAATAACACAAGACAAGGGAAAGACGACTGAGGTGTCAACTAATTGTTTCCTAGTGACGGTTCGTCGGATACACCACTGGTTCCCCTCTCGGGGTTCCTGCTCCCTGTATGGTACAACCTAATACCACCGGTTCTGTAGTTCCGTAAAGAAAGAGTCACTTAAACTTACTTTAGTGAGCAGGACTGTAATCTCAGTCAAGTCCACATCGGTCGAGACACCTTCGGAGACACATGACTTATCCTTCTTCGTAAAAGACAGTCTCGGGTCTGTTATGGACAAAGACGTCTTTACTAGTCATGGTCGATGTCGACCTGGTTGTCTTGGTACCCAATACTCCTCGTCAATCTTCACTATAAAATCCAGACTTTACCGTAGATTCTGGTGAAAGATAAAAGGGTTCGAAAGGATATACAAAATTTTTATTTGGGACTAGTAGACTCGTATTGGTTTACACTAAGACACGGAACCTTGAATTTTCTCGGACTCACTATGTGAAGAGTTCTGTGTCTTTATGGCTGTCACTCACTTTGTCCTTGTTGCACCTCTAATTGTCCTTTATTGAAACTTCACCCAAAATAATCATCGTTATTACTTTTTTTCACCATCATTATTGTTTCCGTTATTATGATCGATGAAAAATAACTGACGATACAAGGGTATCTTTCGTCAAGTGTCAATAATAGAATTTGATTTGTCGTGTTACCAGGACACTCCATCCAAATTGACGAGAAAAGTAAATGTTTACTACTTAGACTCTATATCTCTCCAATTCACAAGGTTCTAGGGTATCGGTCTTTTGCTATTTCGGTTTTTACACTGATACTTTAGACCCAAGAATTGGTGAACCGACTTGATGAAGAGGACACCCTAAATTCTTTATGTATATATCATAACTCTTGTCTAACATTAAAGAAAAACTCTTTGGTTCATTTTATATTGTATTTCTGTGAGTGTATCTCCTGAGGGTCATCGTTTATACACCAATGGAAAGGTGTATCAAAGACTTTATAAACAGGAATCTATGATTAGGGTTTCATAAAGCTGTAGACCGAGTTTAATACGTAAAACGAAATAGATATTTTGACGTTTTGCAATACAGTAATCGTGGTTCGTTCGTACACAAGAAGTAATACAAAATAAGATAAGTATAACTTTATCAATAACTTTATTGTACTGTGTCAAGGAGACAAGAGAAATAAACATGATAAAATCCTCGTTTATTTTACAAATTAACAATCGGATTTCTCCGTATAACTTTTGAACCCCTTAGAATAGGAGAATGAAACAAAAACGTTTAATAGTCGATACTATTTTATAATTTTACAACAGCGGGTCTAAAATAATTTTTATTGAGGGTGAGATTATTTTGCCATGAAAGTTCACATTGTCAATAATTCTCTTCAATCTCAAAAAATTTCTTATCGAACAGAAATAAGTGGTAAAACCCTAACGAAGGAAAAAAGATTTACTTTTAAAGAGAAAGACTGCATAAACTACGAAATAAGACTGCAGGTGGAGAAACTGACGAGGAGATTGAGTGAGATGGAATTGTATTGCCAGAAAGTTTTGTGTCACTCAAAATGATATCAAAAACTACAAAATGTAAGTAGGTCCTTTTGTTACACAACGAATGGTACCAAAGTTTATAACGTACATCAAGGTTCCTCAGACTCAGGGTCTGAGTACGAAGGATCTAAGTGTAGAGAAAGGTCAATGATCTAACACTGGAACCCACCCTTTAGATTATAGAAGAGTCAAAAAAAAAATTAGACATTCTAAACCTTTCAGTATTGGGGAGTACAGTGAGATTATTACAGATAAGAGTCATAATTCCCCAACAGTTTGCTAAGTAAGTCATAAAGTTAGTGACCTTTATTAGGGAAAATAAATAAAAGAGGAACAGGATGTGTACGTTAGTCAGAATTTCAGTATAGTCTTGGTAAAGGTTTTCTAGTAAGATAGGTACGGATGATGGTAAAGAATCACGTCTGGGAGGGAGTAGGATAAGGATTTATTGGTACCGTTGGTAGATCAGTCAGAACGAAGGTCTGAGTTTTATAGTAAGGTGATGAGAAGAATTTAACACAGCTGAAGATTAGTAACAGATATAATAATTGATGTTTAATAACATAGACCTTTCACCCTCCTTATGTCTTAACCTCATACTAACTCTCCTGTCCCGACTTTATTTGTCGGCACAATTAACTCATTTATGAAGGTTACACGGTACATAAATAATAGAGTTTAATAGAGTAAAAGTAGGAGAGTCATGGGGTTACCCTTCCCCAATACTGAATTGACGTAGAACTCGTAGGGGTATTACCATCCGTGCTCGTAGTGTCAGTTCCCAGCGTCCTGTATAAGTAACGTAATGTAAAGTGGTATGGAAACAAGATAAAGGGGGGGAAGGGGGAATCTATAAACGGTGGTAAAATTTGTGTGAGGGGGGATCTATGATCACATTTTAAAAGGGTAAGGGGTATGAGTTTAGATGTGAGGTCGGTTCCATTTATATATTCACGGACCCAGAAAATGTACCGCTTACCAATTACATCGAATTTGAATTTCGTTCCGTGACTTTTACGGATCTACTCATATGGCTGAGGTATTTGTGTATCCAAACCAGGGTCGGAAGGACAACTGAAAGTTATCTGAATGTGTACGTTCGTAGGTGCGGTGCCACTCATTGCGGGAGGTTTAGTTATTCTGATTCTCCTCGTCCATAGTTCATGTGTAGAACATCGAATATTACGGAACGAATTGGTGTGGGGGTGCCCTCTGTCGTCACTGTTTTTAATTCGGTATTTGCTTTCAAACTGACTCGGTATAACTGATCCCAACCATTTAGAGTACGGTCGGTGGCACCAGTATGCTAATTGGGCTCGATTGTCCTTATGCCGCATTTTGCACAATTTCGTGATGTAGTTTATCTCAATTTAAGATTAATTTGACATTTTTCGGTATTAATGTTGTTTTTATTTACTGCTTTCATTGGGATGACGTCGACTGTGTGATATCGATTCTGGGTTTGACCCTAATCTATGGGGTGATACGAATCGGGATTTGTGTTTATTTAATGTTTTTGTTTTAATAAGCGGTCTCATGATGGCCGTTGTCGGGTTTTGAGTTTCCTGAACCGCCACGAAATATGGGAAGATCTCCTCGGAAAAGATATTAGCTATTTGGGGCTATTTGGAGTGGTTAGGAACGATTATGTCAGATATATGGCGGTAGAAGTCGTTTGGGATTTTTCCTTGTTTTCATTCGAGTTAGTGTTGTGTATTTCTGCAATCCAGTTCCACATTGGGTACCTTACCCTTCTTTACCCGATGTAAAAGATGGAGTTCTTTTTAGCTATGCTTTCGGTAATACTTTAATTACTGGTTTCCTCCTAAATCATCATTTGATTCTTATCTCACGACTCAACTTAATCCGGTACTTCGTGCGTGTGTGGTGGGCAGTGGGAGGAGTTCATTTATGTTACGTGAGTTCGGATAAATGTGCGTGGTTAATGTACTCTCCTCTATTCAGCATTGTTCCATTCGTATGACCTTTCACACGAACCTATTTGGTTCTATATCGAATTGATTTCGTAGATCAAATGTGGATCTTCTAAAGTGTGTAATACTTATAGAACTTGATATAGATCGGGTTTGGAGGGTGAGAAGTTAGATTTAATGGTTTTGTTTGATTTTGTTTTGTAAATGGGGTTAACTTCATATCCTCTATCTTTAAGATTTGTACCGCGATATCTCTTTCATGACATTCCCTTGCTACTTTCTCCTTTCTTTTAGTTTCATGTTTTTTCGTTTCTAATTGGGAACATGGAAAACGTATTACTCAATTGCTCGTTTTTTGAATTGTTTTGCTTAAAATCGATTCATTGGGCTTTGGTCTGCTCGATGAGTACCTGTCAAATAGTCTTGGTTGAGTAGATACACCGTTTTATCACTCTTCTGGGTATTCATCTCCACTGTACGGATTGCTCGGACCACTATCGACCAACAGGTCTTTTACTTAAAATCAAGTCGAAATTTCTATGGTTTTTATGTTTATTTAGAATGACATAGAAATTTTCAATCAGATTTTTCCAAGTCGGAAAATCTTTACCCATGTTGGAAGTGATCTCTCATTCTGAAATGTCGTGGTATCATCCGGATTTTCGTCGGTAGTTAATTCTTTCGCAATTTCGAGTTGTTATTTTTATTTTAATTAGGGCTGTTATTATGTCGATTGAGGATCTGGATTATGACCTGATAAGATAATGATTTATCTTCGTTATTACAATTATACTCATTGTTCTTCATAAAAGAGGAACGTGTTCAAATTCAGTCATAGACTATTATGAGACTGACAATTGTCATTTATTTTTATTGGGTTGTTATTTATTAAATAATTAACATGACAATTGGGTTGTGTCCTCACGTGGGTCCTTTCTAATTTTCTTCATTTTCCTTGAGCCGTTTGTGTTTGGGGCGGACAAATGGTTTTTGTAGTGGAGGTCGTAAAGGTCATAACCTCCGTGACGGACGGGTCACTGATTTGCAATTTGCCGGCGCCATAGGACTGGCACGTTTCCATCGTATTAGTAAACAAGAGATTTATTCCTGAACATACTTGCCGGTGTGTTCCCAAAATGACAGAGAATGAAGGTTAGTCACTTTAACTGGAGGGGCACTTCTCCGCCCCTATTTAGTTGTTCTGCTCTTCTGGGATACCTCGAAATTGATTGATCGGGTTTCCTTTATTTGAATTGGTGATTCCCTATTGTTGTGGGAAATACCTGATCGTCAAAACCAACCCCACTGGAGCCTCTTGTTCTTTAAGAGGCTCGCTAAAATTTCTGATCTGAATGTTCAGTTTGGTTTAATAGCGAATAACTAGGTTTTTTGAACTAGTTGCCTTGTTCAATGGGATCCCTATTGTCGCGTTAGGATAAGTTCTCAGGTATAACTGTTATCCCAAATGCTGGAGCTACAACCTAGTCCTGTAGGGCTACCACGTTGGCGATAGTTTCCAAGCAAACAAGTTGCTAATTTCAGGATGCACTAGACTCAAGTCTGGCCTCGTTAGGTCCAGCCAAAGATAGACAATACATAAAGAGGGTCATGCTTTCCTGTTCTCTTTATTCCGGTTGAAGTTGTTTCGCGGAATTTGGTTAATTACTGGAATAGAGTTAATTAAAGTGTTTGTTTTGGACGGGATCTTTTCTCGGATCAATTCCACCGTCTCGGGCCATTAACGCATTTTGAATTTGGAAATATGAGTCTCTAAGTTTAGGAGAGGAATTGTTATACAAATATTAATTGTAAGATTGTGAGTAATAGGGATAAGAAGATCGGCATCGAAAAGAATGTGATCAACTTGCTTTTCAGGATCCGATGTATGTTAAGGCTTTTCCGGGTTTGCAGCATCCTGGTATGCCGAATGAAGTTGGGTAGCGACTACGTTAGTTTGAGAAGTAATTTCTTGGAGATACTGGGCGGTGTAGGAGTTAGAGTTATAAATAAGATCGGGGGTAAAATCGGGATTGGGATCGGGATTGGTATACTTAAGGGGATGGGTATGGAATGGGGGAGTAATTGTATTTAAATCCTCAGGAGAAGTATAATCGATATAGTTCGAATCGGCATATGAGTTAAGAGACTAGTCCGACTCGGAGGTTGAGTTTTATACGAGAGTAGCCTCGGAATGCTCGTCATCGTGTTTGTTAGAGTATGCTTCATTGTGATCGTTAATAGGATGATAGTTAAAATGATTATGTACCTAGGAAGTGGGAGAGGTGTAATTAATAATGTGTTCTTGTTCATACTGATTAGAAGGGTCGTACTGGGGATCGTTATTATACCAAGTAGAGTTGTGATCGTCTTTGTTTGGCTCGTGGTAAACTGGAATGGTTTCCTCTTAGGCTTGATCATAGTCCGAAGTTGCATCTTATACGGCGTCCTGGCAAGCGGAATAAGAAGTATCGTTTTATACGTTTATAATAATATTACTTATAGAAGTGTTGTTGGGAGAATCCTCGTAAGGTGTCGGGTATGTATGGTCTTGAGATGTGTTAATTGAAATAGTAGTTTAGTGAAGATGAATGTTAGTGGAAGGATACTTAGGCTCGTAGGATGGGGGCTAAGGCAATGCTGGTTGATTATGTGAATAATACTTTTTCGAAGGATGGGGATTGTGATCGGGATACATATACTGTGCATAGTGATGGGTAAGAGGATAGTTCGTAGGGGGGTGTTTGTATTCTTTATACAGACTGTTTTCTCAATGAAACTATCTCATTTACTATCTCCAAATTTAGGAGAATAAAGATCTTGATATCCTTAGCTTGGATGAGGATTCTTGGGTTTTGAGAAGCACGAGGGTTAATGTGGTTTAAGATTATCATTCCAGTCGATTAATTCGATAGCCCGGGTATGGGGCTTTTACAACCAAATATAGGAAGGGCATGATTATTTAGGTCAGTAAAAATAGTAATAAGATTATTGGCAATATGAACCTTGGTAGTAGCAGTACTAATCGAGGGTGACTGATGAATAGACTTAACCTAATCTTTATTTGTATGAGCGGTAATAGGGGTAATATTATTTTTTTGTGTTGGGTGCTCGGTGTCTTCGTAGTTGGTTTATGAAGGATTGAGTTAGTTGTCGGAGTTATAATGATTATTATCGATAGTAGTAATTAAATTATAAGAGTCCGGTTACTTGGCATTATTTTGATAAATTGGGTTGTCGGAGGTATGAGTATTGCTATCGGGAGCGATATTTTAATCCTTATCGAGGTAAGGTAAAGACTCAGGGTCTTCATTGTGTTCCGTAGGGGGATAGGAGTCCGGATTAGGATGAGTGTACTGTTTTTGATCGTGGGTATAGTCATGAAATGGTTTAGGAGGGTAGGTAGTTGGATTTGGATTAGAATTAGGATAGTTAAAATAGGTAATATTAACCCCCGACTCCTCCTGATTTGGTTTGGGTTGATACTTTTTAGTATCGGATGAGTAGTTAACGGGTGTATCCGACTTATTGTCGTTAAAATGATATATTGGGGTGGTATTATGATGATTTGGATTAGTAAATATAGTAATATTGGAGGTGGTATAAGTGTGATAAGTATCGATTGAGTTGGTGTTGGTGGAACAGTGATAGTGTATGTACCTTATTTTGTGGGCAGTATCGTTGAGATCAGGAGTAGTGGGAGGATAGTTATCCTCCTGAGGGGGGTGATAGTCCTAAATATGGTTTTACTTATTAATAAGTTCTTTATTGTTTTTTATTGTCGTAATAGAATGGGTGGAAATATCGTTAGTGTCGTGATGATTTGGATATAAAGATGTATGCTGAATGTATGAGATGGCGTGAGTGTTATAAAGGGAGGTGTTTGTTATATTTTTATTTTACTGTTAAGAACTGGTGTTTTGCTTATTCGGAGGATGGTTGATATTGGCATGATAGGTGATATGATAATGGTGAGTGTGGTCAGGAGAGTTAAGATCTTATCCTTAAATCCAATTTATCTGGTTCTCGGAAGTTTCGGGATTCGTTCATATTAGATGAATTAAGGACTATTCCTGACGTTCTGGTATAGAATGTAGTTAACTTACGTTTAGTTGGTGAAATTAATTCGATTTAGGAATGATCTGACCACCCGAGGTGGGGGTGCTTTGAAATCAATTGTCGATTTATGGGATTTATTGACCGAAGTTAGATGAAGAGGGCGGCGCTTCTTTTTTTCCGCCCTCTTCGGGGCCGTCTCAAACTTCGACGAAGAAACTTAAACGTTAAGTTATACAATTAAGTGATGTCCTGAACCATTTTTCTCCTTAGTTTGGAGACAAGAATCTAAATGTCAGATAACGAAATGAGTCGGTAAAATGGGTACAAGTAGTTGGCGACTAATAAAAGTTGGTTGGTGTTTCTGTAGCCATGGGAGATGGAGGACAAGCCACGGACTCGACCGTATCATCCCTGGCGGAATTCGAATGATTAAGCGCAGCTTGATCCGGTTGGGCCTTGAGATGAACCTCTACTGGTCTAGATGTTACATCAACATTGACGTGTACGTAATCATTACTAAAAGAAATATCATTACGGATAATACTAACCTCCTAAACCGTTGACTGATCAGGGAGATTATTAACCTCGGGGACTATATCGTAAGGGAGCCTATTTGTTATATTCGAAAACTGAGGAAGGGTGAAGAAAGGATAATGAGGATCGTAGGAGATATCAACTTCGGCCTCGTCCTTGTCCAACTTGGCATATGGGAGGAGATCGTCCATTGGATCGGGTACGTCCTCGGAGTCATCTGGATTGGTAAAAGAGGGATGTGGACCGTCCGCAGAGAAGTTAAGATCCCCGGTAATTAAAATAGTGTTGATAGTAATTGTACTTTGGGGGACGTTATAGTGTTATAGTTTGAGGAGATAAACACACTAGACATAATTAATGACGGCATGATGAGGAGGAGAGTGAAGGACATAATCGTCGACCGTAGTGTTATGATGATTGTCTGGCTTTGGATTTGTGTTGGAAGAAACTGGGTCGTCCTCCTCCTCTGGGATAAAATATAGTTGTGAATAAGACTAAGAAACCTGTGGGACTTCATATATAGGAGTAAAATGGACCCAAACCTTATTAGAGGGTGTAGCACTGGATGATGAGTCCCTTTTTTCTTGGTAAACCCATGTATCCTTATCATACTCGGTATTATAGTTAGCCCAAGGATCCTAAATAACATACTCGGGTGGTATATAAGTGTCAGCCTTATCTGCAGCTATGTGCTCGAATGAAGTGTAGTCGATGGTACTAATAGCGGTAGGGTTGGCCTCATTTTCAGAAATCAACTAATCGTTGTGAGGTGCCTCCGTTATAGTTTACCAGGGGGCGGTATTATACTCGGGATCCGAAGTAGAAGGAAAAGTGTCAGCCTCCGGATTGACCTTAACAAAATCGATTGAGGAGGGAACTATAACAAGACGTGCTGTGCACGATACATCATCGTGTAAAGGTGATGCAAGATAGTTATCCTCGACATAAGCGGTTGTATCCTCCTAAACATGTAACTAAGGGGGATAAGAGTCCGATGTGAGAATTACTATGTACTCGGTTTTAGGTGAAGCGTTAGTATAAACATCCGCAATTGTACTGGAAGAAGGGTGTTGTAAAGGATCCTAATAGACCATACGGTGCTGCTATGAGACTAATGGGTCTGCGTATATATTATACTTTATGATAAAATAGATATCCGAGTAAATAGAGTGATTGTCGTCATTATGATTATTAAAAGTAATAGACTCTTCGTAAGCGTAGGTTTGCTCTCCAGGATTGACATCTGGATTGGTGTTGTTTAGATCTTACTGACTTGCCTACGGGGGGTGGTATAGTGTGTAAACTTCTTGGGTGTATGCAATTGGATTTTATTCTTTCCTTCCTTAGCTTGGGGGATAATAACCAAAGTTCGGTTGTGGTATCGGTGATACAGAGAGAGTTATTTGCTCTACAATCATTTTGTAATGTATTGGAACAGTTCTAATTTAATGTCCACTTTTAGGGCATGTAGAGTGTACCGTATAGGGTATGTCGATCCGAAAGTTCTGCTTTGTAGTGGGTAGTATCTTCTTGACGATGTAAAAGTGCTAGTATGTGATTATTAACAGAAAGATTAGTCGAGTGATCATGAAATATAATAAAGTGACTATAATTGTTGTTTTGATTGGGTGTGGTCGTGGTATCTGCGTGTTCTTCATCTTTGGCAGACTTGATAAAATGGTCGGTAATAAAATTAATACTAACGAGAGGGTAGAAATGCTTAAGATATGTATTATCTACTTTAGTTGTTGGGTAGGGAGTGTCATTTTTGGTACCCCGTAGTTACTATGACTTCGATACTTATGTGTCTGATACTTCTGAACTCGAAGCTAAGGATATATTAAGGTTGTAGTCTTAATTTTGGTCCTCTTGATGCTGATGATCTTCATCTATTGGCTCAACACGATGGGTATCTTTATTGTTAAGCTTATGATTAGAGAAGGCTTCTGCAGGATGTGAGTACTCGTCAAGGAAGAGATCCTAATTTTTGTCTGCGTTAAGGTGCAGCAAATTTAGTTTGTTGGGAATACAGTTGAGCAGGTCCGGATAAGATGCCGGTTACGAGTCTTTAGACGCCTAGTTTGGTGTCAAAGTATGGTTAGCAAGAGCTCGATCAGGGCGATTTTATAAAACTTTTTACTAGACGTAGTTATAATATTTCAGTAGTTCTTCGATACAATCGCAATTGGAAAATTCAATTTCTGACTCTCGTATTATGAGAGGAACTACTATACGGTGTTGATCTGTGTAGTTGCACTGAATGTTGCTAAGATAGTTATAAAGATCGAGAGAAATAATAAAAGGTCAATTTTTAGAGTTTTGTGCTGAAGATGGTGTTGGGTCTTAATTGTTGTTGTTTTTATGATTTCGTTTTGCGGGGAACTCTTTGTTTTACTTGCTTTTAGATAAATGGAGAAAGTAATGGGGATATTATGATCCGGAGGGGGAACAATGGGAATAACAAAATAAAGGATCGAATGATAAGGGGTGTAGTTTGGCTGATTAGTTGTTGGCGGAGTAGAGAGAGGTTGTTACCTATGAGGTTGAACATAGTTTTGTTTATTATTCATAAGTATTATGGTTTCCTATTTGTACTTGTAATTATAATTATAGGAATTAGGATAAATAACCTAGATGTTTGGATAATCCGGAAGATGGGGTGAGTAAATGTGGTTGATGTGTTGATAGTTATTTGGATCCGTACCGATAAGGGAATACTCGTCCTCGGCATTAGTGTCCGAAAGCGTTGTTTTGATTTCGTAGTGAACGGGTAAAGGATGGTGTTCCCTGTGGGTGGGGTGATTAGGGTTACGATCACTAATAACTTTGGTAATCGGAGAAGTAGGTTGGTTATCGGGAACGGCATGCTGACTGTCGGTTGTAGTGTCGTCCTGTGAATAATTAAGTGAATTGGCCTCCTCGGTGAGAACGTGATTGTTCGTAGTCATGGTGTTGTCGTGAGTAGTGTAAGTAATAAGATTAAGATGATTGCTAAGAGCTTAAGCGTCATCGATACTAGGTTCGGATGCATAAATGGGAGGATCAGTCGGATATGGACGTACTGTTGTGTATTACTGTGTGGTTTGGGTACGGATAGTGTATCACTTAGGCTCGGGGACTGGGGAGTGTCCTCGTGATAGGCGGGAGGATTATTGTAGACCGGAGTAGTATACTAAAGTGAAGTTGAGTTGGCGGGATGATTGGGATCCAGATTGTTGTTTATATGAATGTTACATGGTTACTACTGCTCTACATTAAGCTCTTTCATGGAAAGTTCCGGTGGTATGAGGTCGGCAGGTTTTTCCGGAAGCGATACCTTACTAAGAGAAATAGTAAAGGCTTCAAAATAAGAAATGACCTAAAAAGACTCGAAAGATAGTGAGCTCCGAACGGGGGTGTGGGCTTGATCCGCCGACGACTGGGGGTTGTCCGTAAGTGGGTGAATTAGGGGATCTTCAGGGTGATGAGTTATGGAGGCAGGAAGATCGGAGTCCTCAGAGGTAATGGACTCGAGTGGTATCGGAATACCTTCCTCTGGCATTGGTGTACAATGTTCGGAATAAGTAGTGGTAACGTGATCCACACATGAAGTGTAATGATGTCCGTAGTCTTATAATACTTCGTGGTAAGTGTTAGAGTCTGCCTCAGATGCCAAGTTGAAAGAAGCATCGGTGTCCTAAGGTACCGGAAGTACAGTAGTAGCCTAGATGGAAAAATTAGTAGACGAAGAAGGCGGTTGATTTTAAAGTGAAGTGGAGATCAGTGGTGAAGCCAAAGCTTCGGCGACGGACTATAACTGTGAAGCATCTACATCATACTGAAAAGGAGATGCATAGGTAGATAACTACTCCGAGTACAGGAAAATCATAATTAGTCATGCTGACTGAAGGTTAGTCAATCAAAGCCAGATCAGGCTTTTTCTTGTTATTTGGAATATTAATGAGAGGACTGATTAAAATGTGATCGATGTAACGAGCATTGATAGCGTAAGACTGAGGGGGTTGATTTGCAAATGAGTCTTTTTTGTTCGGGTATACTTACGCCTAAACTGGGGTATCCTAGACGGTCGGAAGGGAAGAGGTATTTTAAAAAAGATCACCGGTAGTGTAAGGAGGAAAAACTAGATCTTTAACGTGACGAGGAAGGTGATGGTACTCGGAGTGTTTGTTGATTGGATTTGTGTTACGAATGGTATCGGGAAGAGGATTAAAAGGATGATCGGCATTCGGATCGGATGCTTACTTGAGTTTTTCCTGATCTTACTTGGTTTATACCATAAATCAAATTTTGTTTTATTTACTAAAGCTGAGTAATCTAATACTAATTTGAGTATTAATGGTTTACAGGGAGCATATGTATTTATAATACTATCGTAAGCGTCATAGAGAGTGTCCTGATGACTATATAGCTAGGGTGGATTATAGGAGGGAGGAAACGGATCTTCCTTATTATGATAGGGATAAATAGTACCGGTGGGATTATTAGGATTTAAGTGTGAAGTGGGACCGGTCGTATTATGGGTAGTAGAATGATCAAAAGCGTCGGACGCTTCGTCGTGATCCGGACAGGAATGATCATTACCATAGTTTGTGTATGCCATGGCTAATGCATGTTTTGGAATTGAATAATGTTACGATTTTATGTAATAAGGGTGTTATTGTAAGTATGGGGATTGGACTGATAGTTTTTTATCGTATTAGACTTAATTGAGGTGTGAAGTGTCGAATGATTAATCGGAGTGTTCGGATGAGGAATATTTAGTTAAGCCGCTATTGTCGGAGTTGAAGAGTAATTGAAAGAAGAGACTGAGGAATAGATGTGGTGATGATTAGGATTGGTATACTGAGGAAGGGAATTATGAATATCGATCAGTTGTAGTGGATAGTTTTCTTTCGGGTCGGGCCTTTTTTGAAAAGTAGAGTTATGATTAGGATAATGTTGATAAGGATTAGTATTGTAAATGGCGATGTCTTGATTAAAAGAAAATATAATATAAACTTCGTTGTGATCAGGGATGTGAGTAGTAGTAGTGAGCTACCCCTTTGCTTTGTCTTGCAGATTTGCGGCCGGAGATGAAGAACAAAATATGGGATCGCCCTAGGGACGGGGATGATCAGCGTGATTAAGTATAAGTTTTGTGTCATCCCAGGGATTTGAAGGATCAGGAAGTTATGACCCGTGTTGATTATGGGTCGAGGACTAGGTTACAGAAGTATACTGATCGTACGTACTATCGGAAATATCATTTTTATGGCGATATGCCCGAAGTGGAAACCGATGGGTTTCGGGTGCATCTTCGGGGTTAACGTCCGAGATACCAAGAACGTCGTTAGGACGATTTTGATCCTCCTATACCGTATTATGCCTAGTGCGATGAGGAGTTAGGTTAGTGGCTGAGATATCGTATAGGTAAATAGTATGACAGTAATACTCCGTATTAGTATTGGTCGAGTTAAACGGAGGCAGTTTGCCTGGACTTTAGTGAGTAGCGTATGAGAAGGCAGTCAGTATATCGTGAACAATAGCAGCGGTAGGAGTAGGTTTGTGGGACTTCGATGTATCCTCGGTGGCGGGACTATTAACGGGTGCCGGAGTGCAGGAGATATGAAAAGACAGATCGTTTGAGGTTTATACTTGCTTAGGTGTCGGCATGTTATTAAAATCGGACACCGGAGGTTTGTGAGGAAGGTGATTACCGATGGACTACTGAGGATCGTTCGGATTGATTGGACCGGGATGGGGATTGTTAGTTGGATTAGCCTCTCGATAAGCATCAATATAGTTGAAAAAGTACTAGATTATAGTGTTAATAAGATTATCCTGAATTGTATCACTAGTGACGGGATATGAGGGAGATGTATGATCAGTATTGTGTTGCCCCATTTATATGGGTGGTGTAGTTGTTGTAGAGTGGGAGAAAGTGTGCTCTTTTGCGTGAGTATAGTGAAGTGTATGATGGCGATGATGAAGATAGGGATTTGGGCTTTTAATAGGATCCGGGGGATATGACATTTATATCAAATTTTTTTTGCAATCTAACACTTAGATTGTTATCTTCGGGTAGCGGAAGAATAAATGGCTTTTTCATACGTTCTTGACGATTGAGATACGAAGGTACAGATTGTTGTACCGAAAAAGGTTGAAAATTTCCTACCATCAATAGGTAACCAGAATCCTTGGTTTTTTAACCACGTTGAGGTTTATTTTCATTATTTGGACAAAAGAAGGGAACGTGATTGGTGGGACTGGGATAATTGGCGTGGGTAGTATTATTGGTCGGAGTTGTAGGTGTTTAGATGGTTAATGGGTGAAATGCATTTTTGTCGGCAAAGTACACGGAAATAGTGATCGTACCAGGGGTGTTATTATAAATAAATATGTCCTGTTCTTTATCAGTAAAGTTTGACTGTGACTGATAGGTAGGTTTGGGAATTTAATAGCGAGTCGAAGTTTTACCTGATAAAGAGTCATTATAAACAGGGTCATCGTGACAAGCAATGTACTAGATAATATCTTAAGAGTTATACTATATATATGAGTCTGGGGTTGTAGTTGGTTAAGAAGTTCATGAATGAGTAAAGAATAGTGTTATGAGTAGGAGCAGTGGCGTTTATTGGAGAAATTGATAAATAGCCGACTCTTCCTCAGCCTTAGTATAGCAAGAATGACTAGCCTACCACTATACCTGCTTGTCTGCGTTTGTGTCGTCGGAACGTTCGTTAAGATATGTTGGCGTAACCTCTGTAGCCTAAGTAGGACTGCTATCGTACTAAGGATTGGTTGGAATTGTGGACTCTAGAAGTTGTTTAGAAATATGATTTCGGTCTTTTGAGTTTAGATGGGGATTATCCCGATCGAAATCGACGTTGACCTTTTAGGCGTGTTAAACCGGATGTGGGTACTGATGGGAGGCGTTATCTTCCGGGTTGTGGGCAGAGTCGTAATGAGGTGAGTTCATGTTATCATCATCGTCCGTAAAAAGATGATTAGACGAAAGTAGGTAATTGTCTTTTGTTGTTTAAACGGGTTAGATAATATGTTACGGATCCTAGGTAATGGTGTGATAAGTGTCGTTATACGCGACAGTGGGTTTTACTGTAATTTTTTTAGCAGCGGAAGAGGTGTAGGTCGGTTGAACCGGAATATTATCATTGTTAACCTTAATTGGTCGGGATGAATCGTAAGGAGGTGTAGACGTGGGTACGGAAGAAGTTTCGGTACAATAAGTATACGAGGCCGAGGTAGTAGGTGTTGGATTTACTGCTTGTTCTGTAAGCTTTTTATCCTCCGGATAAATTTCGATATGGTAAATGGTGTTGTCGGGAGTAATAACCGTCGGAACGTGATTGTCCTTATGGAAAGGAGTGGCCTAAGATAAGGTTTCTGGATTAATAACTCAGACGGTTGTGCAGTATATGGTTGCGGACTCGGGAGAATTATTGTGATTAGCGGTGGAGGAAGTGTCGGTAGATGTCATGAGCCTAATAGAAGAAACGTGAGGATCCTGTTGGGACTAAGGGTTGAGAGTAGTTGTAATTACTTTTGTTGGGCAAGGATTGATTGAGTTAGTTTGCGAATGATTAGCCTTCAGAAAAGCGTCCTAAATAGTAAAGGTTGTTGTAGGGGGGCTATTGTTAGGGGGTTTATTGGTATGGGGTGATAGATTTTTATTGACGGGATCATCAATGTTAGGATCCGAAATAAAATCGTGATCTTTGGTCGTTGTATTGGGTGGTGGATTTTAAATTGATAGGTAGTTTGTGTAAGTTTAAGAGATTGGATGATCCTATGATAGGGTGTTAATATGTGACGAATTGGGGGATGTATTTAGATTGTTATTCGGTTTTTAGTCGTAGGAGGGAGGATCTAGATTAGACTGATCTTCGGTAGGATGGTTTTTGGTAAAGTGATCGGGTTCACTTTTATCGATAGTGTTATTGTTCGGTTTTTCCGGACTAATTTAATATGAAGGAGAGGAAAGATCAATGTTAAGAGCAGTCGTGTTAAATAACCTCTACTACTTTCCACCTTTACAAATGAAAAACTCTCCTTTCGTCATTGTCTCAGTATTTAAACCTCGGTGTCTACTCAATCTCTTACTGGATACTTAGTTGATACTTCGATAGTCCCGAAGGGACTATCGAGTCAACCATTTATTAGACGGACGTTACGTCCTCTGGGGTCAAGTTAAGGACCCAGTCCTTCTAGGGGACCTCTTCCCTATCCGATGGGTGAGGTCATAAGAACCCGAAGGGACTATCGAGCCAACCATTTCTTAGACGGACGTTACGTCCTCTGGGACCAAGCTAGGGACCCAACCCTTCTAGAGGACCTCTTCCCTTTCCGATGGGTGAGGTCATAAGACCGGACCTCTCAAGGTGCCACACATATCAGGTACCCCAGTGTTTCTCAACCTGTCCTGGCTCACTGAAAGTGAAAGTGAATACTTAGTTGTCGGTACTATTATCTCCTCTACCTTTCCTAGAGGAGTGGGTTTTTCGGTTCGTAATCTAAACTCTTACTACATTGTGGGGACGTTTACTTTCTCCCATCTCACAGTGCGAACTACGTCTGTGTCTGTCACATATCCGACTCTGTCTTCACCTCGTTTCTGGAGCTAAGACTATTTGGTGCCGGTGGTGGCGGTGGCACTGGTGGGGAGGTCGATGATAGTGGTCGTGGCGGTCATGACTATGGCTGTGAGGAGGAGGAGGAAAGGACGGGAAAAGGGAGGTAGTAGAACAAGGATAAGAGGAACCAGAGGGGATGGAGAAAACGATAAGAAAAGGGAGAAGATGAGGAAAAAGAGGAGGAAGAAAAAGAAGAAAACGATAAGAAAAACTCATTTTCCTCTTAGGTACCTCACTTTGTTGTTGTCCATGTGTCTACTATGGTAAGAGAACGAAGGTAAAGTAACGAGAGAAGGAGGAAGACTCAAGTACACCAACACGGAGGAATCTTCTTGGTCTGGACGTATCTTTAAGTGAACTTTTCCCTAGACTTTTATAATAAAAAGATAGATTTAATGAGTAAATAAAAACCAAGTGGTCGAAAACGTAATATCCTTTAAAGTGACCCCGTATTCGGAAAGACACCGGTTTAACTCGATTATCCAAAACAGATAAAACAACAACACGTCAACGATTCATCACAGGTTTCTCTCGTCACTTTACCGTCGTTCACATAAGTCCCTACGACCCGGAAAAACTTTCGTATACCCGTCACCGAATTCCCCAACTACGAAACACAAATCCGGATCACCTTTAGGATCATGTGCTAAGGATCAAGGGCTGACGGACCACGATATGACTCAGCACAACCTCGAAAGTAATCGTCTAATCAAAAAGAATCGAAGGTAACAACGATCTGAAAAACCTCCAAGAAGGTTAAGTGATTGTTCAGAGAAAGATGGCTTTCATTCGACCTCCTTCTATTCATTTTGTGTCTACGATTATTACTTTTACCTTGTATAAATCCGATTTTTTGATGTGCACCCATTTTCTTCTTAGGGTATAACCAGGGATCCCGGTACCCCTACCTCACCTCCTTCCGGTTTTAGATCTTCTTTCTCCTACACTTTCTTCTCTTTCTTTTCCGACTTTCGTCACTACCTCGTACATACACAACATTGTCTTTATAGTTACTTTTTAAAGGTCTATGAATTATAATTGAATACGACTACTATTTTCGTCCGACCGAAATTTAAACTCCGATGTGTGACAAACTCAAATTTACCTCGTAGGTCTACGGTTGGTCCCGTGAAGACAAGACGTAATGGAGGACACGACAGTTTACAGATTCATGGAATGGCTCAAGTGATGACACGACAGAGTCACTGGGTCCTGAGACGTTGCTAGGAATAAGCACAAACTTGTTCTCGTCAAGTCAAGTCAAGTCAAGTCAGCGAGTCAGCACAGGTTGAGAGACGTTGGGGCACTTAGCGTCGTGCGGTCCAGAGGGACAGGTAGTGGTTGAGGGCCTCAAGTGAGTCTGAGTGCAGGTAGCTCAGTCACTACGGTAGGTCGGTAGAGTAGGAGACAGCAGGGGAAGAGGAGGACGGGGGTTAGGGAGGGTCGTAGTCTCAGAAAAGGTCACTCAGTTGAGAAGTGTACTCCACCGGTTTCATGACCTCAAAGTCGAAATCGTAGTAAGGAAGGTTTCTTGTGGGTCCCGACTAGAGGAGGTCTTACCTGACCAACCTAGAGGAACGTCAGGTTCCCTGAGAGTTCTCAGAAGAGGTTGTGGTCAACTACGAAGAAGTTTTCGTAGTTAAGAGGTCACGAGTCGGAAGAAGTGTCAGGTTGAGAGTGTAGATATGTACTGGTGTCTTTTTTGGTATCAGAACTGATCTGCCTGCAATCAGCCGTTTCACTCCAGAGACGAAAACTAACCGATAGATCCAACCAGTATTGAAAAGAAGGTTCCTCATTCGCAGAAAATTAAAGTACCGACGTCAGTGGTAGACGTCACTAAAACCTCGGGGGGTTTTATTTCAGACTGTGACGAAGGTGACAAAGGGGTAGATAAAGGGTACTTCACTACCCTGGTCTACGGTACTGGAAGTAAAAGACTTACAACTCGAAATTCGGTTGAAAAGGTGAGAGGAGAAAGTGAAAGTAGTTCTCCGAAAAATCAAGGAGAAGTGAAAGACGGTATTCCCACCACAGTAGACGTATAGACTCCAATAACTATAAAGAGGGCCGTCAGAGTTAAGGTCGAACACAAAGTCAAGTAAAGTTCATATCGGTTTAGAAGTGGGATTTATGACATAGGGAATTCAAAATGGTAAACTATTAATAAGAGTTTGTCTATAGAAACTCTGATTAGATATCTAAGTGTAGAGTAGCACAATCTCCTTATCAGACGGAAGTAATACGTACGGTAGGATACGATCATAGTAAGACAGAGAAATCGTCCTGAAAGAGGAAGGGGAGGTCGTTAAAACTTACAGAAAGGAAGTATCTTGACGGAGAAGTATAAGAGGTCCTTCATAAAGTCCTAATGAGGTCGTCCTTTAAAGATTTTAATAACTGGACGTCACATCGTGGATGACAGACTAAGTGAAAAAAGAATTAAATATTTGTCCAACGAAAAAGAAAAAAAAAGGTGACAATGTAAAAAACTATATAGTGGAGTAGTCAATCTAGAATTCAAGAACTTCTCGTCCGTATTTGTTATAAAACTAAAAGAAACTACGTTATCGAAGTATTTATTATTTACTTTACGTCATAGTTACTGTTTCGTCGGGTACATGTACCTTGAGTAGTACTGACGATATTTGGGTATCCGGTCTTCGTACGATGCAAAAACTGTTGACATAACGGTTTCTTTATGGTTTGGAAAAAGAGTTACTCCATATTCTCAAACCAAGTGTTTCGTTAGAGATCCCTAAATTTTAACGGATCTCCACCCTACTCTCCCGTACGACATATCCACTCATACGATATGTTGGGGGTTCTTCCAAGTCACGGGTGGAGTCTATACCGGTCCTCCATAGTCTGTTTCTTCTAAGAAGGTCCTTAGTTTCGGTCCCGAAGTCTCCTTTTACTTATCTCCCATCGTGGACGTTATTCACGTAGTCCCGGATAGGGTAACCGATTAGTATCTTAAATAACGTGACGGTCCCGATCTGGAGTTTCGATAAGGATAATCCATCGTATTCTAAAAGTACGGAAAGAGTAAGAGGAGAATAACATAAAATCAGATGTCCAGTGTCCTCGGTGTGACTTTTTACTATATACGTCTAGAACTAAACCGAGTTTCTAGGACCCTGAACTCGAGATACACCTTTGAGAGACTCTGTGACCCTAACAAAGGATACTCCCTCCCAAGACGAAGAAGGTATATACCCCCTTTTCCACGTGTCACTACAAATCCACCCGTTGTTGAGTCGACCAACGGACGGGTTATAAGTAAGAGAAAAAGAACGGTTGTCTTAGGACCCGTAACACGGGTCTACTTCTATCTCTATTCCCTCGTTTAACTCTAAATTTGTCTACAACACACTTCTAAGTTCCATTCAAAAGAAAGGAGGGAGACACGTAGAAGGAAAGACTACAGAGTTTACTCTTAGACTATCACACAGTCCTCGAGGGTTTTGTGAAAGTCTAGACAACTAAACGATTTTCCTAAATATCTTGGGTCTTTAAGAACAAAAACGTCAAATAATTTCGTTTTAATATGTTGTATTTTAGTGTTTCCCTTTTGTACGTACCCCGTTTTAGACCTCCTTTGTTCAGAGTTCGAAGGTTTTAAGACGAGGGTTACCTCAACTTTTCCTACATACTTAATGAAATCGTTGACACACACTTTTGTGTTCGTCGTACAAAAGATAGTCCCTTCGAATGGACACGGAGTTGGATCCATAGGTCCAAAAGTCCCCCTAGTCAGCGTTTTTTGTATTTTGTTATGGACGTCCTAACTGGTGTCAGGGAGGTCTCGGGGTTTCCTTCCGTCCATAAGTGGTATAAGAGAAAACATGTTGAATAGATTGTTTTTGACTATATCACACCATTTTCTGGGGTTCGGATGTTTTGTGAGAAAAGTCTCGTAAGTTTCTGAAGTCAAGGATCCTCACCAGTTCCCGATTAGACCAGTGTTTCTGTCTGGGTGATGACCCTTATGTGTTTCGAACTCGTTGAGTTCGGACGACTCAATTGAGAAAGGACACGTCTACCGACCATGTGATTGTTGGTAGAACACTAAACCCCTCATCTTGGATCCCGATTGAATCTACAGAAACACCTAGGTGATTAGGTTGGGATCGGACGAATCAAGAAGTGAAGAAACACACACATACACACACAATAGACTCTCTCTCCTTTCTCTCTCTCTCTTTAGATGGTATATGTACTTTCGATAACAATTATGAGTAGCATAACTGACTTAGGTTAATTGACTGTGATTTTACTTACGAGTATCATGAAATAAAGGAAACAAATTTTTAAGGATCACGTTTTATAAGAAACTTACTCCAAAATAAATAACTATCAATAGTGACAATATTTAATTAGTGTGTAAACTTAAAAGATCTTTCGTAAGATAGTCATGTTAGAAAATCCTGAGTACAGATGAACGAAACTCAACATTCTCCTATCTTGTTTCTAGTTCTCAATGAGATACTCTTTAACACTTTTCGAGTGTAAAAGTTTAAACGAAATTCCTGGTTCCGACCGATCACTACTGAAGTACATTTTCTCTTATTTTATTACTACAAATATACTAGGACTTACGAGTTAGTAATATTAGGTAAGAGAAAGAGAGAGAGGAAGAAATAATGTATGGTGTTCAAGAATCCAAGACGAAATGAATCCCTTCAAACTACTGATGTCACTACTAAACAGACACAGTAAAAGAGTAATTATATTAGCTTAAAATCCGTTGATATTTTAAGTCAGAGGTTACTTAACAGGTATAGGTCGAGCAAAAGGGAATCTGAGATGAGACATTCTCCTAGTAAAACTCATACTCGAGTTTACTGTAACCTTTATCGAGTCCTTTTTTTCCCTAAATACCTAAATTTAAAGGAACCACTCGTTCCAACTAACTATCCCAGGTAAGTCTCCCACGTTCGATAAAATTTATTAAAAAGTTTTTCTTCAAATATTCATTTGTGTTATTTATTTATTATTTATTTTACCCAACAATATGGGTTATTGTCGTCAAGTATTGTACGTAGTTATATTTATATAATTGAAGATGAGAATTTATACATAAAATTTATAAACATCTCAAAAAGAAAGACTTAACGACAAGACTAAAACTAGTAGAACAGATTAAAAGAAATCTGGTTTACACAAAACAACTCGTATTAATTCAGACTAAAATCTCTTTTCTGTTGTTTTAAAGGTCTTTTACTACCTTTTCACTTTTGTCGTTGGAATATAACAGATAATCAACTTACAATAGGTATTTAATCAATCTTCTGTTAATTAATCGAAGATAAAACTTCGAGATGACGGTACGGTATCTTTCTAATAATAGAGATTTAGATTCTTTATAAAGTAATAACGTGGATTTTAGAATTTATTGTTATTCATAAAAGACGTAGATTTTTACCTTTCTAGGGTTTATATATTTGATTGTTATTACAAAATTTTTTTTTGTTTATTCCTCTCTAATCTTTTATTTTCTAAGAGTCACTTATAAAAATCTATTTACCTTATGGTCCACCAACTCTGTAACATGGAGAGTCTGACCGATATTGAGCGGATATTGAGATCGTTAAAGAAGGTTCGATCAATAATTAAGACCCACTTACACCCGTTGGTCTTATATCGAATAATTTGAAGTCTTTTTGTGCGAGTCAAAAAGTGTAACGAGGTGTCTGACACCTGTGACTGAAAGACTTTCTTTTAATTCATTTTAGTACAGTGACGAAAAGACTTGACCATTGTGTATTGATAAAATAGAAGGTTCACAGGAAGATTTACAAGTAAGGTGAGTACTATGTCAAAAGTAGAAAAATGAATAAGAAAGAAAATTTATTTACACGAATCAAATTGGTACGAGATTTTTACTCAATAGGTACGAAATTTTTACATTTTTTACATAAACTTGATGGACACAAGTTGACATTGTAAGTTTCTTTCAAAACACGTCTTACGTATGGAGAGAAACACCTCTTGAGTTATCTTCAACTTTTACTTACCTTATTTTACTTGACGTTTTATACTGAAAATCAGGACTTTACCGGACCAAGAGTCTTCTACATTTCCAGTTTAATATTTCAGTACGGTTATATAAAACATATACTCCCATGAAATCTCTTCGATTAAACACACTTTTTTGAACACTGTTCTTGTCTCTAACCGTGTTTTTAGTTATGAAAGTACGCTGTCCGTGACGTTAATTATTATGTCTACTTCTTGACCCACTTAACTCAGACTAAAATAATCCTTCAGTTTGATTATAGGACAGAATAGCAGATTCTTGTCGTACGGGTCCTTTTACGTCTTTTAATACTCGATATAAAATGTAATAAAATCACGGATTAGTCCGAGTTTTTATTGTTAACTTTCTACAAAGATTGGAAGTGAAAATATACAGTTCGTGTTACGAATGTGCCTAGACATTTAACCGATCTAAAATGTACTGCACTCGTATTAACCCGGTATTACACGTATCACTCCTGAGTGAGTCGTACACATGGTGTGAGATAGTGGGTTTGAGTTGTTGTCGAAAAAGGGGACCCTGTTCTAAATAAAAGTATGATGTAAAGTGTTCATTCCTTTGACTCCGTATTTTACTAATTGGATAGACCACATCCAGTGTTCCTTTTAGACACAGTCTACAGTTTACTACTGAGTCACCGACCTTCGTCCTAAGTTCTGGTAGCTCAGAAATTAGAGGGCTTAAAAATAAAGAACACAGTACAGTGGTACCTATATCAACACCTATATGTATCCGATTCCCTATAAAACAGTCCTACTAAAAAGGGTAAAGGAGTTTCTTAACGTCGAGACTCTTTGATTGAATCCAGGGTTCTTATCGTAGAACTCCCGGACCCCTATATACCCATACATGTGTTTATAACGTACACGTAAAAAGTTTCGATTTCCTTTAATTCACACACTTTTTCTTTCGAATGGAGATTTGGATCCCCTATTTGAAGAAACACACCTATACGTCAGTAATACTGGAACAGTCACCGGGAGGTTCTTTGACCTTATTGATTAATCGGTATTTATATTGGTGGCATACAAGACTTAACAGATCTGGTTAGTTAAATTTTATCAATATGAGAAAATTTTTCTAACAATTAGTGTATATATTTGTACACTAAATAATTGTACATTTGCGGAAAAACTCTATAAGGTAAATGTATTTACGTATTTATAACTTTTACATAAACTGTCAGTAATGCCGATTTGACATTCAAATAATAGTCACCTCTCCCGACTTCAGTCCCTTTAATATATAACATAAAAAATTTGAGGGTATATATAAAATTCACGAAACTCATTTTAGTCCTGTCGAAGTCTCTCTTTTATATCGGTGTACTTTCCGTTAAATTTCTATACCCACCATTATTCTTTCTTAACGGAGCCACTAAGAAAACGTTCTATAACACACTATTAAAATAAATCGTAGACGACGGAGAATTTTATGCTATACTACCGTCTTTATTACCCGGGTATGTAAGGTTCTTTTTCTATAAATTGACGTTATACAATGGTTTTTACCAGACAGGACTTAAACTTTTGGTCAATCCCTGTAACAGAAGGTATATAATGACTATTACTTTAAAATTTTTATAAGTACAAGATTTTAAATGTATACATATATAAAAAGACTTTTGTTAGACATGTATGTATTCATACTTATTTACAATAATTGTTATAACTATAAAGACATGTAAACGTATAAACTTATATATACATATATGTATGTGTGTCATAGAATAAACTCAACAGTAAACAACAAATCAACGATTCAGCACGACTGACTTTGGGGAACCTGACGTCGTGAGGTCGGAAGGGGCAGGAAGTGATAGAGGGTCTCAAACGAGTTTAAGTACAGGTAACTCAGTCACTACGGTACATTGATAGAGTAGGATATAGTGGGGGAAGAGGAGAACGGGAGTTTGAAAAGGTTGTGACCCCAGAAAAGATCACTCAGTCGAGAAGTGTAGTAAACCGACATCATAACCTCGAAGTCGTAGTCAGGAAGGTCACTTATAAGTCCCAATGAAAGGAAGTCCTAACTGAGTAAACTAGAGAAACGTTAGGTTCCTCGAGAGTTCTCAGAAGAGGTCGTGGTGTTAAGTTTTTGTAGTTAAAAAGACACGAGTCGGAAGAAATGTCTGGTCGAGAGTTTGGTATCAAAACTGATATGTTAGGAAACAGTCGTTTCACTACAGAGACGAAAAATTATGCGAAAGATCCAAACAACATCGAAAAGAAGGTTCCTCGTTCGCACAAAATTAAAGTACCGACGTCTGTGATAAGTGTCACTAAAACCTCGGGTTCTTCTATTTTAGACAGTGTCAAAGATGAAACAAACCGAAACCATAGTGACATCAGAACCGAAATCTTTTACTCAAACCTTCATAAGGAAAGAAAAATTAAAAAACCTTCTCAAAGTGTTAATCACCGTAATTATAATAACATTTAAAAAAAATCTTAAGTGGTTCCATCGTTGTACTAGGACAAGAAAAGAAACAACCCTCCAAAAACCAATGACTGAATTAGAAGAATAATCAATATCCAGAAAAACGGAAAAGTATGATAACCTGTCACTTTTATTTCAGGTTACTACATTTCTTGTAATAACGTATCCTTGGACATTAAAACCTAGAGACTTAGTTCCATTTGATTTGTACCAGTTCGTCCTTTACCGTTCTAACTTACAACTGTAGTCTGAGAGGGGATCTGACGTATTAAAGACAATTCTTTATGAGACTATCGGAATTCTCAGAGGAAACAAAAAACAAACAAAGGAAAGACGAAAGTAGAAAAACCAGAAAAAATAAAAACTGTGACGATAATAGTACACAGAAGGCCTTCAAAAGAAACCCAACTTAGACTTACCTTAGATACTCAAAGTACATGAACTTACAGGTATAGAGAAGAGTCTCAACCTTGCATAAGTCGGTATAAAGTAATATATGTAAAAGAAAGAAGGGAAATAGAGAGAAGACACTGAACGTTTTACACTTATAACAAAGTAGGTAACTACAAGGTGTTAAATATGTTCGAAAGAAGTGGAAAAAGTTTTAAAAAAAGAAAAAGAGACGACTGATAGATTAAAGTAGAAACTTAAGAGACTAAGAAAGAAAACGAATTAGTCTAGACGAATATCGTATAAGTTTTCGTCTCTGTAATGAAACGGCTGATTCCAGGCAGATCAGTTCCGATACCAAAAAGGACACCAGTACACACCTACACTCTCAACCTGACACTTCTTTCGACTCGTGGCTTCTTGACTACAAAAACGTGACACCACAACCTCTTCTGAGACCTCTCAGGGAACCTGACGTTCCTCTAGGTTGGTCAGGTAAGACTTCCTCTAGTCGGGACCCTAAAGAAACCTTCCTTACTACGTTTTCGACTTTGAGGTCATGAAACCTGTGGAGTACGCTTCTCAACTGAGTGACCTTTTCTGAGACTGCGACCCTCCCTAACCCCCGTCCTCCTCTTCCCCTGCTGTCTCCTACTCTACCGACCTACCGTAGTGACTGAGCTACCTGCACTCAGACTCACTTGAGGCCCTCAACCACTACCTGTCCCTCCGGACCGCACACGACGCCAAGTACCCCAGTGTTTCTCAGTCTGTGCTGGCTCGCTGACTTGACTTGACTTGACTTGACACAAAAAACCGGTGGACTATACTTGTCAACTTTTTGGGACTACGACCCTTTCTAACTACCGTTCTCCTTTTCCCTCGTTGTCTCTTACTCTACTAACCTCCTGTAGTGACTGAGCCACCTGACTCAAACTCGTGTAAGTCCCTGTGCCACTTCCTGTTCCTTCGGACCGTACGACGTCAAGTACCCCAACACTTCTCAGTCTGTGCTGAATTACTAACTCGTTGTGACATAAAAAAAAAGAAATTAATAAGTAAAATAAGAAGTCGAGGTCTTAAAGACAAACCAAGAAAAAAATATTCTTTAAAGAGAAAAGTTGAAGAGTAAAACAAGTATAAATAAAGGGGACTAAAACAACATAACGGAAGAAGTCTTACTAATAAAACGTAGAGACAGGTCACTACAAATCCAGAGGTAAAGGAATCTCAAACGGTGACCTTTGAATGACTCCAAGAGACTACCACAGTACAAAACAAGTAAAAAGTACAAAGGACATCGGAACACAACTATAAACACGTAAACTACTTTTTCAATGGAAAAGGTCTGTTACCTAAACAAAAACACCCCTTTCTGAAGTGGACACCAACTTCCACTCCCACGATCGATCCCGTACATAATCAACACCGAGGACCCCTTCAGGTCGTCGTGTCAGAATGAATCGAAGTAGTCGACTCCAGAAACAACCACTTACAAAGTCCCTGACAGGTACTGTTTACGACTTCCATCCCTTAATGGAGTAGAAAAAGAGGGTACTTCCTACACCGGTTCCTCAAGGACCGACCCTCGAACACCCGTGAAAACACCACCACTACTGCGACCATAGACTACACGTCTACGGACACCTCGTCGACACTTTGGTCCAAACTTCAGGTTCACAAAGGTCTCAGTGTCACAGAGATCCTAGACCCCATGACCGATTAGATATCGTCGTGACTACTTTCTCTGTGTTCGTGTGTGGTTCGACGGTGTTACCTTGTGTCCGAACGTACCCCACTGTTGTCGAGTCCCCGGGTTCTATGAGTGTTATGGTATCACTTCGACCAAGACCACGGACTCCACATATACCTCGTCGGTCTCACGACTCAGGTCTCACACCCACACACGTCTCGTTGGAGTCTCGATTCTGGACTTTTTGTCGGCGGGTGGCTCACCTGAACCTCACACCTGGGTTCTACACTCGGGTGCACGTCGACGACGTCGAGACCCCACTTCCCGCACAGGTTCCAACCGCCCACGACATAGGGTCCAGGAGCCCGTTGTGTCATCGTCGAGAGAGACCCGGTGTCCTGTTGTCGTAGACACAGACACCACTGAGATGTCACTGACACCGACAACCACTGAAGTCAACGTTGTCGAAGGTCACAGAAGACACCACGTCCGGAGACCCCAGGTACGACTGTTTATGATACCCCAGGAGACGATACTTTCAACACCCCTCAGGTGTCGACGGTATTCGAGACATCTCTGAGAGTCTCCGTTTCCGACGACTCAGGAGGTACAACACCTCTGGTGACACCGGGGTTTACCGTGGGTCACACACGACTATGACAATCGGAATGGTAAGAGGAAGTAAGGATCTACAGTGGTCTGTAAAGGCGAGTCGACGAAAGGGATCACTAGGAAATACACACCGTCAAGAGGTCAAAAAGTGAGATTCCAAAACGATATCCGAGAATTAACCTGGGAACTTGAGAGGGTTCCGATAAAAACACCATCTATCGAGAGATTGATAATAGTAAACAACCTCCCACTCTTTTCCGACTATAGAGAATGAAACGGTAGAACGACCGTAGGGTTTCTATTTAACCCCTCTTACTTTCACCTTCCTCGTTATATCTTTTTTCCATACCCTTTTTTCCAGTAATACCCTAATATACTTTGGTACATATACTTTTAACATTTCGTGATGTCTTAAATTTTTTAGTAAGTTATCTCAAAAATTTTAAGGTAAAAATTACTGGAGATCCTTGTTTATAGTTATAAAGACTTGTAAGGAAGGGTTACAATTTCGTGATTGTCTGTTAAAATACGGATTCAATTTAAAGTAAACTAAAATAAATTCGGTAGAACAGAGACCACAATAGAAAAGATTTCCCTCCCTTCCCTAACAGCCATTTAGGGGATCGTTTTATGTAGTACACAGAAACGGTTAAGACGAAGGAGAAGCTCTTTCTTTTTAGAGGAGAGGAGGACGGAGGGGAGGGTGTGAGTATGAGTATATGTGTACGTCAATAAGTATGTTTGTATGTGTATACGTGGTAGTAATTCTTATTGAGTAGGAACTTTGAAGTCAAGTTCGGTAATTAATTGGTCTAAAATGGAACCGGTCTAGTGACAAGGACGAAGTCATATCTATCGAAGAATAAGAGATAACAGAATATTACAGGACTAAAAATAGAGAATGCACTAAACTAAACGGTATATGGTAACATAAATAAAAGAAAGAAAAAAAGGGAAAAAAATTTGACCGACGAAAGAGGAAGACTCGTCCGAGTTACTGAGTGAATAATGACATAAGGGTTACGGTTTGTGTATAGACCTTTTATCGTTTTCTTGTTGTTCACGACAAATTTACTGATTCCGAGTCTACCATTTCTTAGGTGGACGTTACGGACCCAAGCTAGGGACGTAACCCTTCTAGAGGACCTCTTTCGTTACCGTTGGGTGAAGTGATAAAAACGGACCTCTTAGGGTACCTACCTCCTCGGACCGTCTGATGTCGGGTACCACAACGTATCTCAGTCTGTACTGAATCACTGATTGTGGTTATCTTTACTCACTGAAAATGAAGTTAGTATTAGATTACAGACAATTCAAGAAAGGAGTACAGTAAATAAGTAAATTGTTTATAACGAAATTAGGAATGAGAAACGTTTTTCCCTATACTTCTTAATAAATCTTATTTTCTTTAGACTGTATAGCATAAAGTAGTTTACTGTAAACGACCGATAGAGAAAAGAACCTTAGGAAAAAATTTTACTCTTTTTATTTCTCTTCTTGTTAAGAGGTGGATCCTGTATGATCCGTGACACTTATGACAATTGTTTGACCTAAAGACAACATTTCACTTACACCAGTTAATTCTCAAGAGATCCCCAATACGATCTCGTAATTGCGAATATGAGTTCATCGATGACTAATAAGGGATTTATATTTCCCACATAGGGATACCGAATTAAGTGTGAAGGCTACCTGGTTAAAGGTTAATTGGTCCCTGTAAACTTAAGGTTAAAACACGGAACACGACCGTCAGAAGGGTCTACCCTTCTCTATCACATGAGTAATTCGTCTCCCACTCCGATAGAAGGTCTAGTAATTATTTTACATGTTTTTTTGACCTGGAGTCTTGACTGGTGTCACCCTGGTGAGAATTATGTACTGGGGTCCAACAGTGTATTAGTAACTAGTAGTGGATATCCGTACTCGAAAGGACGAATAGGTGACTAGAGTGTTTTATAAAGTTTAAAGAACTACTTTTTTTACCGTATATTTAGTCATAGTCTCCTGAATTACTTTTGGATCTATATAATGTATAGAATAAGAAGGGATCTATAGTGACAGTACCTCTTTAATTTAACAAGGTCCCACTGAGCGAAAGTATTTTAGTCTTCAATACCAGTTTATGGACAGGAAAAGATCTATAAACGATCAATCACCAATATAGATCATTCATATTTATTATCATAGTTTTAATCAGACTGAATTAAGATGAATCCTATTCAAAAAGAATGTAAAGAAGTTAAGATACGAAAATCAGAGACAACGTTGTACAGGTAGGTTAGAGTAATATGAAAAGTTTGGTGACCAAAGGAGAAGGACGAAATCTACTAGGGGGAAGGGGTTATAACAGAAGGATGAACTAGTGTTTCGCGTGTCTGGATGAGAGTAACTTGAGTAACCTACACATAGACAAGGAAATAGACAGAGAATTAATAAGGGAAGCCTTCCGGATAATAAAACTCTTGTCTTTAAAAAGACGTAGGTGACACGGACCATTCTCTTGACCGTGTCATGACTGTGAATTAGTCATAAACGTACGAGTCCTTTAAATAAGAGTCTGAAAAGAAATTTACAACGAAGGTAAAGAAACGGAAAGGGTGTCTTGTCTAACGTAGCCGACAAATAACACGAGAGGTCCGTAGGTATAGCTATCTTGTTTCGTAAGGAAAGAGGGATATACACCGGTCTTTCGTCAGTAAGGCGGGAGAAGAAAGACAGTCAAGTATAACTGTTTCGAGGAATAACAGAAGCAACCCGAACCGGACCTAATAGCAACCTACTCAATTAATACGAATACCAATAATGTGTCCACTTGGGTCTTACACCTTTGTCCGTCGGTACTCAAAGTAGTGGGAATGACCGGACTCCCCCGGAAGTAGACCGGACTCCCCGAAGTAGTGGGAACGACCGGACTACCGGACTAGTGGGAACGACCGGACACATGAGACGGAAGGTCGTAGAACCAACCCAATCTTGAACGGACTCGTCACTATTAGGTTCTCGACGGTAATTTCTTAAATCCCACGAATTTTGAGAGTGAGGAAAACTCACTTACTGAAAATAAAAGTCAATAATAACAAAAAAGGATTTATTTTTGAATAGACTGTAGTCGGAATATAGATTTTTTACTTTGTTTTGTTTTGTTTTGTCTCGATGGGTCTGGAAGAAAGGAGTCGTCAAGGTCGTGGTCCAGATATAAAAGTGAGAGACGGAACAACGGAACAGAAAACGTTTCACATACCAATATTCTATATTAAGTTAGTAGAGTGTCAAGGTGTTGGAAGGGATGAGATCATTAAATTAAAGATGGTCGGTGTTCGTGTTGGTATCTCGAGAAATTCAAGTACTTGTGACGGTAAATGTCGAAGAGTGTATCCCGTACAAGATTGACGTAGATTCTTACAGTTAGAATTGTAAGTCTTTCACTGAGACCTCTAGGGGAATTGAACTCCTTACAAGGTTCTCCCGAAGTCAACAGGAACGATAGTCCTCCTGACATCACCCATCTTCTCAATTGTTCACTCTTAAATTGTCAACCTACGGTCACTCTGGAAATTTTCCCGAAGAGACTACCAAGTCACCATTTCTTAGACGGAGGTTACGTCCTCTGTGTCCTCTGTACCCAAGCTAGGGACCCAACCCTTCTAGGGGGGACCTCCTTCCGTACCGTTGGGTGAGGTCGTAAGAACGGATCTCTTAGGGTACCTGTCTCCTCGGACCACCTGATGTCAGGTATCCCAACGCTTCTCAGTTTGCACTACTTCACTGACTCGTACGTGTGTAATCCGGAAGTCTTGAAAGAAGTCTATTAGGAAGACTTAGAAAAGAGGGTGAGATTGAGGGTATGGATTTCTTACGTTTAAATAGAGGGACTCTACATTAAGTTAAGGTGCGTAGAAAGGACTCGTAAAAAATAAATAAATGATCTATGTAAAGATCTTTGCCACATATAGTCACTCGTTTTGTCCATTTCGGTGGACGGTACAACCGTAATTGTAAGGACCGAACTTATGAGAGTGTCTTGCATAAAACAGAACAGGATATATGTAACAAATCTTAAGACATTCAACGAAAAGTTGTCAGAGAACCTTGGTCTATTTAGGATGGTAAAAGATCGAATTCATTATAGAGATTCAATGTCACAGGAGAAGGTACTGTCTATGTACATTTGAGTATCCGAACACCTGTTCAATTGGTTCTATTACAAATCTTATAAAACCTACCTACCACGGGTCTCTTATCATTTGTAAGACTTTTATAAATAATCTAACTATAATATATCTTATAAATAATCATAACTAATTATAATCGTGACTATATCCCGAAGGGTTCACCGTGATCACCATTTCTTGAGTGGACGTTTACGTCCTCTGTATTCTCTGTATCATAACTATATCACCATTATTATAATTATCATAATAAGAATATTCACCTGTTATTTAATATCGATAATAGTTATAAAAAAAGTACTATTGAGGAGTTGTCACTCGAGAGATTTCGGTTTCTAAGAGAAAGAGGGAAGTAACGATAGGTGGGAGGGGGGGGG
>SJYO01042665.1:1422415-1467027 GCA_006410555.1 Capra ibex
TGGAAGGGAAAGAGAGACCATCACTTGAAGAAACACCTACCGTGTAATCGTAAGTTTTTTTTAAAAAATAATATAACTTAACTTAATTTACGATGTTAAAGTAGAATTATTACAGGTCCAAAAAGAATCAAGAGTTTTTAAAGGTGTTATTGGACAAAAATTATGGATTGTCAAGGGATTTTATTTGGACCTCTTGTTTAAAATTCTATCACATTTAGATTTACAACGAACCAAATCTTTCCTTAAAGTTTAAAGTGAAAGGATAATCCTTACGACTTTAACTAAAAGACTAGTATTGACTCTAATTAGGGTTTATATCTGTAGAATACTATGTATGTTTTTAAAGTCGTGACGAGTAAATTTACCCCATATTCTGTAGAATAACAGATCTGGACATATCCTAGTAACACGAATCAATGAGTCAGTACAGGCTGACAATGGGGTACCTAACATCGGACGGTCCGAGGAGATAGGTACCCCTAAGAGATCCGTTCTTATGACCTCACCCAACGGTACGGGAGAAGGTCTCTTTAGAAGGGTTGGGTCCCTAACTTGGGTCCAGAGAGTGCAACGTCCGTCTATGAAATGACAGACTCGGTAGTCCTTTCGGTTTATTCCAGTGACTCAAGTCAAGTCAATTCAGTGAGTCAACACAGACTGAGAAACGCTGGGGTACTTAGCGTCGTGCGGTCCGGAGGGGCAGGTAGTGGTCGAGGACCTCAAGTGAGTCTGAGTGTAGGTAGCTCAGCCATTACGGTAGGTCGGTAGAGTAGGAGACAACAGGGGAAGAGGAGGACGGGGGTTAGGGAGAGTCGTAGTCTCAGAAAAGGTTACTCAATTGAGAAGCGTACTCCACCGGTTTCATGACCCCAAAGTCGAAATCGTAGTAAGGAAGGTTTCTTTAGGGTCCCGACTAGAGGAAGTCTTACCTGACCAACCTGGAGGAACGTCAGGTTCCCTGAGAGGTCTCAGAAGAGGTTGTGGTGTCAAGTTTTCGTAGTTAATAAACCACGAGTCGGAAGAAGTGTCAGGTTGAGAGTGTAGGTATGTACTGGTGTCCTTTTTGGTATCGGAACTGATCTGCCTGGAATCAGTCGTTTCATTACAGAGACGAAAAGTCATACGATAGATCCAGTAATGTCCCTCCGTTTAGACTATGGACATGTGTAACCTCCAGTAGTACTTATGTAAAAAGTTTTCTCTATGTTAATTAGTGGGTCAAACTCCTATCACTTTAGATCGGAGGTTGGAAAGGTTTCGAACTTATAAGGTATAAACTATACGAATAATGATTAGTTTAGTGTTAGTCATACGTAAAATTTGGTGTGACGTTTATGTCTTAAAGTAAACCACTACATTTATGTACTATTATTAATACCTTTAAAGGAACCCACTTCCCGTCGTTTATAATCATGTCGATTATACTATGAATAATCCAGGATTGACGAAGTTAGACGGTTTACGACAAAATCCTCGACGGAAGATGACAGGACCAAAAAGTAAGAGTAACGTTTTTTTGATCTTTCCTTGTCTTAGATAACGTTTACTCGGTCGGAAGAAATTGTGTCAGGAAAGTCAAATCGATACGAAAAGGTCTATTGAAATACTACTAATCTATTAAAATACCGGGTCTGACAGAACGAAGTCATGAGATCTGGTAGTTATACTTATAGATCTTCACTAAATGTATACCTCTTATTACGTAAACTTACTTGTTTCTTTCTTAGTCTACCGTCAAAACGTACCCCGATTATATTATATACGCCCTCGAAAAAAAAAAAAAAAAAGGTAATAACCTCGAAAAGAAAAACTTCACACTCTAAATGAAACGAGATGACTGACTACTCCTATCGGACCAGACTTCCTCAATTTGGACCCACAATTTCTTCCGCCACAGAATAGAGACATTTCGGCAAATGACGATCCAGAGGGTGGACCTTAATCTCCACACGTTCTATTAGAATAGTTACCAAGTTTCGTCCAGGTAGAAGTCTAAAGTTTAATACGCTATCTTGATACGTAACGTCTGACCAGAGGGTACGTAATAAAGGTTAATAAAGGTGTTTAGATATTTCATCTAATTGACTCCCTATATCTCAATTGAATGAACCCAATAAACGGAATTACCTGTTCGAAAGTTCAATAAAAATCAATCTTCTAGTATATAAAGAAAAATTATCTTCTACAGTATATGACGTTTCATTATGTTTCAGATTTGTAATCTTTCTATACGTTATATCTTCTCTTTCTTGAAGTATTAGGTGGAGGGGTGGAGTTCTTGACAAAAGTCAAGTACAAGTAGATGTATACATGAGATGTATAAAAAGGTAAAAAAAGTGATAATTGTTTTTTCGTCGTTATCTAACTAAGATAAGTGTTGTACAATATTCTTTTCTAAAAATGAAGAGAAAAGGTTTTTAAGTAAATTTTTTAACCCCATCTCAACGAAATGTTACAACAACAAAGACGATATATGACTTCACTTTGTCGGTATCCATATGTTTATAAGGGAGACAGTACCTGCGGGAGGGGAGGTAGAATGAGGGGATCCAGTGGTCTCTCGTACCTCGACTCGAGGGGTACGACAAGACATCCAAGGGTGATCGATGGACAAAATGTGCAGTCACGTATATACAGTTAGGGTTGGGGGGTTGGGTAGGGTCGAGGAGAGGGGTGGTGGCACAAGTTGTCAGAGAAGAGATATAGACACACGGATAAGGGTCTGATGTTTAAGAGACACAGACAAACACAGACGTATCAACCTCATAAAAGAAAAGAAAAGAAAAAAAAAAAATGACGATTGTTTTTGTGATATCCTTTTTAAGAATTTTTTCTTTAGAATACGTGTAAAAAAGTGAGTCCATGTATGTAAAAACAGATTAAATTTTTTGTACTAAGATATAGTTTTTATTATAATATATACAACTTATTAAAATATATATATATGTGTATTCGTGTCAACTAGAAAATTTTTTCATTGTGACTTATATATGTATATACATATACACGTATATATGTGTATAGTAATATCAGTAAAATTAAGTAAATTAAGGACTGTTATGTGTCATTAATAATTGACTTATAATCCTCAACTAAACTTTTTATTTTTAGTGTAATAAGAAAAACGTTTTTATGGAAATATTAAATTACTTCATTTAACCGGTTACGTACACATAAGTGTTGTCTTTTGAATATCCAATATGTGAGGTCTTTTTCCCTTTTGTTCCCATTTATTCCGAATACATTAGAGAAAATACTAGATTAGTGACAAAATCTGTGAAAAAAGACGGAAAATTTCTAGATGTTTGTTTAGACGTGTAATACGTAATAATTACCAAAAATATCTATTTATTGGACTACGAATTTAACCAAGTTATTTTTTTGTTCGTTTGTCTATACGTTTTCGGTTCTAATGTTTACAACAAACACCATTTCAATCTAAACCCGAAGGAATCACCGAGTCTAGCCTCTTCCGTTACCGTGGGGTGAGGTCATGAGAACGGACCTTTTAGGGTACCCGCCTCCTCGGACCATCCGACGTCAGGTACCCCAACGCTTCTCAGCCCGTACTGACTTGCTGAAGTGAAAGTGAAAAGTGAAAGTGAAAAGTGAAAGTACGTAACCTCTTCCTTTACTGTTGGGTGAGGTCACAAGGACGGACCTCTTAGGGTCCCTGCCCCCTCGGACCACCCGACGGCAGATACCCTGTGTTGACTTTACTGAATCGTCGTCGTCATCGAGTCTACCATTTCTTAGGCGGACGTTACACTCTCTGAACCTGAATTAGGGACCCAACCCTTCTAGACGACCTCCTCCCGTACCGTTGAGTGAGGTCATAAGAACCAACCTCTTAAAGGCACCTGTCTCCTCGTACCGCCCGATATCAGGTATCCCAACGTTTTCCAGTCTGGTCTGACTCGCTGATTCGTATCGTGTCGTGTCGTTTCAATTTAAATTTAGTTTTGGAGACTACGATTCTAATTATAGTAGGAGTAATGTGACACGATATATTCTACATTCCGATTCTGAAATTCATAAAGGACTCATATGTCAGATACTAGATGAACAAATGAACATTTACCATACAGATATGTCTCTCTATACCTATACTATGTACTAAAGAATATTGTGTTACCTCAGAGTACTTAAATTATTATATAAAAAGGACATTTCTCCTTATATTAAATCGACTAACTAACAAAGGTCCCCTATCTAATCTATTTCCATAGTTATAACGTGTGAAACTGTCTCTGTAGAAGAATCTTAGGTTTATAATTTAAAGACATTTTTCGAATTTCACCTTTACCTTAGAAAATTTTTATTTCAGATCCAACGATGGTCGTTACACCTCCGACAATTTTTTTCTGTAATTATTTTACAAAACGTCTCGTTTTATTAGTTCTTCCTAAACGGTCCTTAATCTCGTTGTACTACTTAGTATTGTGTCTATTTTTAATGACCTCAAATAAATAATGTTTATCGAGTCTCACCAATTACTCCTGAGGATAGTGTAAGGTTATTTAAAATTTAGTAGTCGAGTCGAGGGTGTATAAGATTAACATTCACATAGATGAGAATGTTAACAACGAAGAAGAGGGTATGAAACTTTACTGATTGTAATACCTCTTAAATATATACGGTGTCTTTCTAGAAGAACCTTTGTGACATACAAAGTAAAATCCCCAGTATATTGAGAACCCCTACCAAACCGATATACCATGTATTTGAGGAGGTACTGTTATTTGACGGACAGGTATAGTGTACTTGATTGTATAGGGTCTACGATGTTTGGGTGACTCCCTTCAAAAGACAAACTCGTACTAAGTAACGTTTCTACCCCTGTCGAACAAGGGGTCCTTCATAAATGAATGGTTTTGTATTCCGTAAAAGAACATGGTGGACGTGTAAATAATCCTATTTTGGGACGTGAATTTCCTTTACATGGGTTTGTTGGGTTCCATCTTCTTCAATTGGTGTTCACCGGAAGTGGTTTTTTTTTTTTTTTTTTCAGTAACTTATAGTGATTTGATTCCATCTCAGTACACGTAGACTAGTACTGATTTAACAACTTGAAAACTATTAGGAAGAGAAGATATCGAAAACCTTTTATGGTGATGTGTAACTTTCGTTTCCTTAACTACGGAACCACTTCAATTGGACCTAGAAACAAGAACGAACATGGGGGATAATTGATACTGTACATTCTGGCTAAACATAAGGAAAGTCTTTACTCAAATGAGACGAACGGACATTCATAGAACGTACATAACCGTTCCAGTGGTCTAAAGTTATCTTTGAGAAAGTAGGGTAGAAGACCTGAGACCTTCCGGACTCATACTATCTCTAAATCCTTTGAAGGTTGGAACTGATTGTGAGATTTTAACCCGTCGTAAATCGGATCAAAAAAGGAGAAGTTTCTTCCTTGACCTACGATAACTATAAAGTACCTGTATTAGAGTATGAGAAAAGAAAACAATCGCAGAAAGATGAATTTGTGTGTGTGTGTGTGTGTGTGTGTGTGTGTGTGTGTGTCACTCACGTCGAATCCAATGTTACCTTCTGTCTCCCGTATCCTTTCTCTTCTCTAAAGACATTATTGTCTGGACCAAGACGGAGAAATGATCGACAAACTGGAATTTATTTAGGAATTAGAGACCTTCCAGCCAAGTCGTGGTGTCTCCTAATTTGTACTGTTACGTACAGTCTGTGGATCGTGTGTCACCTGATCAAGTCCATCTATGAATTAACATTTTTCAATATTTGTTCAAAGTTATTTGGCTAAAGTATAATGTGACAACATCTCCAACGGATTCCATACTAGGACAGTGACACAACAGATTCTTCTACGTGTTCCACTCTCAAAACTCAATTCAGAATGAACACCGCATTACTCCTGACGTTGGGTCCTCTGTCGTAGAGTCTTCCGAGACTCTCTGACGAGGTTTTTCCGTCACCCCCTTCCAGTTATAAATTCCCCTTCCCCCTCAAGTCCCGTTAATTCGATCCAAAAGACGATCAGTGTCCCTCGACTACAGTGGTTCTTCCCTAATTTACGAAAACACATACCTCCTCCGACCATTCGATGTCCAGTACCCCAGGTTTCTCAGTCTGGGCTGACTTGCTGAAGTGAAAGTGAAATGTGTACTCCTCTACGTTCCTGACCCTAGTACTTTAGTCAAGGACTTTTATCGATAGATTTCTGGACAAGGAGTAAGGTATCAAGTAGTCCGTGAGAATAGATAGTCTAGATCAGGGAATTTAGATAAAGAGTGAAGGTGACATATTAGTATTCCCTAAACTAAATCCAGTATGGACTTACCAGATCGCTAAAAGGGATAAAAGAAGTTAAACTCAGACTTAAACCGTTATTCCTCAAATACTAGACTCGGTGTCAATCGAGGGTCAGAACAAAGACAACTGACATATCTCGAAGAGGCAGAAACCGACGTTTCGCATATTAGCTAGACTAAAGTCCCAACTGGTAGACCACTACAGGTACACATCTCAGAAGAGAACACAACAACCTTCTCCCACAAACGATACTGGTCACGTAAAAGAACCGTTTTGAGATAATCAGAAATGGGACGAAGTAAGGTGTAAGGTTCCGGTTTAAACGGACAATGAAGTCCATAAAGGACTGAAAGATGAAAACGTAAGGTAAGGGGATATTACTTTTCCTGTAGAAAAAACCCACAATCAAGATTTTCCAGAACATCCAGAAGTATTTTGGCAAGTTGAAGTCGAAGAAGTCGCAATGACCAACCCCGTATCTGAACCTATTGAGACTATAACTTACCAAACGGAATCTCTACTTGTCTCTAGTAAGACAGCAAAAACTCTAACGTAGGTTCATGACGTAAAGTCTAAGAAAACAACTGGTACTACCGATGAGGTAAAAAAGACTCCCTAAGGACGGGTGTCATCATCTATATTACCAGTAGACTCAATTTAAGTGGGTAAGGTCAGGTAAAATCAAGTAACTTAGGATCTTACAGCTGCAAGTGGGAACGTTAAAGAACAAACTGGTGAAGGTTAAACGGAACTAAGTACTTGGACTGTAAGGTCGAAGGATACGTTATAACGAGAAATGTCGTAACTTAGAACGTAGATAGTAGTCAGTGTAGGTGGCGACCCGTAACAAAAACGAAACCGAGGTAGGGAAGTAAGAAAGACCTCAATAAAGAGGTGACTAGAGGTCATCGTATAACCCGTGGATGACTGGACCCCTCAAGGAAAAAGCCATAGGATAGTAAAACGGAAAAGTATGACAAGTACCCTAAGAGTTCCGTTCTTATGACTTCACCGAACGGTAAGGGAAGAGGTCACCTGGCGTAAGAAAGTCTGGAGAGGTGGTACTGGGCGGGCAGAACGCAACGGGGTGCCCGTACCGGACCAAAGTAACTCAATCTGTTCCGACACCAGGATCACACTAATCTAGCTGATCAAAAGACACTCATACCAAAGTCACACAGACGGGAGACTATGGGAGAACGTTGTGGATGGTAGAATGAACCCAAAGAGAATGGAACCTGCACCCCATAGAGAAGTGCCGACGAGGTCGTTTCGTGTCGGTGACGAGGAATGGAACCTGCTCCCTATAGAGGAATGGTGGTGACAAGGACTGGAAGTTACACCCTATCGAGGAGATCCGGGAGGACACGGACGAGTCGGTGGTGAGGAGGGCCGGCGGCCGGCGGCCGGAATCTACACCCACCGAGGAGGGTCGACGACGGGGTCCGGAACCTGAACCCCACCGAGGAGTCCTACTAGCGGGGACCGGAGCCCACACTCCACCGAAGAGGGCCGACGGGGACTGGAGTCTGCGACCCATCGAGGAGGGCCGGTGACGGGACTGGAGTCTGCGCCCCACAGAGGAGGGCCGGTGGTGACTGGACCCTACGACCCATCGAAGAGAGCCGGCGGGCGGGGACTGGAGCCTACGCCCCACCGAAGAGGGCCGGAAAGGACACGGCAACGTCGGATCGTGAGACCCGACGACAGGGACTGAAGCCTTCACCCTATCGAGAGCCGGGACGAATCACACGGCCGGGCGGCGACGGCGGTGACGAACTGGTAGGGGTACCTTTTCTTTATGTTTTTTCGCTTTACCGACAGACCCCTCCGAAATGTTTAACGACACTTTTCTTCTCTCCACTTTTCGATTCCTCTTTTCCTTTCTATATTGTAGACTTACGTCTCAAGGTTTCTTATCGTTCTTCTCTATTCTTTCGGAAGAAGTCGCTAGTTACGTTTCTTTATCTCCTTTTGTTGTCTTACCCTTCCTGATCTCTAGAGAAGTTCTTTTAATCTCGATGGTTCCCTTGTAAAGTACGTTTCTACCCTAGCTATTTCCTGTCTTTACCATACCTGGATTGTCTTCGTCTTCTATAATTCTTTTCTACCGTTCTTATGTACCTTCTTGACATGTTTTTTCTAGAAGTGCTGGGTCTATTAGTACTACTACACTAGTGATTAGATCTCGGTCTGTAGAACCTTACACTTCAGTTCACCCGGAATCTTTCGTAGTGATGCTTGTTTCGATTACCTCCACTACCTTAAGGTAACTTCGAGAAATTTAGGACTTTCTACGACGACACTTTCGCGACGTGAGTTATATGGTTGTTTAAACCTTTTGAGTCGTCACCGGTGTCCTGACCTTTTCCAGTCAAAAGTAAGATTAGGGCTTCTTTCCGTTACGGTTTCTTACGAATTTGATGGTGTGTTAACGTGAATAGAGTGTATGATCATTTCATTACGAGTTTTAAGATGTTCGGTCCGAAGTCGTTATACACTTGACACTTGAGGGACTACAAGTTCGACCAAAATCTTTTCCGTCTCCTTGGTCTCTAGTTTAACGGTTGTAGGCGATCTAGTACCTTTTTCGTTCTCTCAAGGTCTTTTTGTAGATGAAGACGAAATAACTGATACGGTTTCGGAAACTGACACACCTAGTGTTATTTGACACCTTTTAAGACTTTCTCTACCCTTATGGTCTGGTGAACTGGACGGAGAACTCTTTAGACATACGTCCAGTCCTTCGTTGTCAATCTTGACCTGTACCTTGTTGTCTGACCAAGGTTTATCGTTTTCCTCATGTAGTTCCGACATACAACAGTGGGACGAATAAATTGAATATACGTCTCTTGTAGTACTCTTTACGACCTGACCTTCTTCGTGTTCGACCTAAGTTCTAACGACCCTCTTTATAGTTATTGGAGTCTATACGTCTACTGTGGTGGGAATACCGTCTTTCACTTCTCCTTGAGTTTTTGGAGAACTACTTTCACTTTCTCCTCTCGCTTTTTCAACCGAATTTCGAGTTGTAAGTCTTTTACTTCTAGTACCGTAGACCAGGGTAGAGAAGTACCCTTTATCTACCCCTTTGTCACCTTCGTCACAGTCTGAAATAAAAAACTCCGAGGTTTTAGTGACGTCTACCACTGACGTCGGTACTTTAATTTTCTGCGAATGAGGAACCTTCTTTTCAATACTGGTTGGATCTATCGTATAAGTTTTCGTCTCTGTAATGAAACGGCTGATTCCAGGCGGATCAGTTCTGATACCAAAAAGGACACCAGTACATACCTACACTCTCAACCTGACACTTCTTCCGACTCGCGACTTCTTAACTACGAAAACCTGACACCACAACCTCTTCTGAGAACTCTCAGGGAACCCGACGTTCCTCTAGGTTGGTCAGGTAAGACCTCCTCTAGTTGGGTCCCTAAAGAAACCTTCCTTACTACGACTTCGACTTTGAGGTCATGAAACCGGTGGAGTACGCTTCTCAACTGGTAACCTTTTCTGAGACTACGACCCTAACTAACCCCCGTCCTCTTCTGCCCCTGTTGGCTCCTACTCTACCGACCTACCGTAGTGCCTGATCTACCTGCACTCAGACTCAATTGAGGTCCTATACCACTACCTGTCCCTCCGGACCACACGACGCTAAGTACCCCAGCGTCTCTCAGCCTATGTTGACTCGTTGCTTGACTTGACTTTCTGGACAAGGTGGTCAAAGGGACCTCGTGTCTCGTGAAGTGAGAGGTGGGACTTGAGGAAGTCCCGTACAGTCTCCAGTTGTCGATGTCGTCGTGTCCTAAGTTAGAGACATCTCCTTCTACCGTTTATGGGAACAGGTCACGGTTAAACACCAACTGTCAACAAATCAACAATTCAGTACGGGACCCTAAGGATTCATCGTCTCACCGTTTCTTAGGTGGACGTCTACGACCTCTGAGTTCTCGGTCCCTAAGTAGGGACCCAACCCTTCCACGGCACCTCTTCCTTTACCGTTGGACGAGGTCACAAAAACGGACCTTTTAAGGTACCTGTCTCCTGAGACTACCCATGTCAGGTACCGCAACGTTTCAAAGTCTGTGCTGTCGTGTGTTCTTTCTTTTTTTTCAACACAGGTTGAGTAACCCTTGGTTGTCTACCATCAGACGGTCTGAAGGGACAGGTACTCTGAAGGGTTCTTTCTTATGACCTCTCCCAACGGTAAAGGAAGATGTACCGTAGAAAGACCGGGTTCCTGACTTGGTCGTAGAGGACTTAACCGTCCTCCTAAGAAATGGTGACTCGGTGGTCCCTTCGGGTCCCATACTAAAATCACATAATGATTTTATACTTGATTCTACGTACCCGTAGTGGTCTACCAGTTATGGTTTTAGTTTAACTAATATAAGAAACGTCGGTTTCTACCTCTTAGAAATATGTTAATCGTTTTTGTTCTGTCCCTCGACTGACACCGAGTCTAGTACTTTAGGAATAACGTTTAAGTCTGAATTTAACTTCTTTCGTCCCTTTTGGTGATCTGGTAAGTCCATACTGGGTTTAGTTTAGGGAATGCTAAGATGTCACCTTCACTGTTTATCTAAGTTCCCTAATTTAGACTATCTGTCTCACGGACTTCTTGATACCTACTTCCAAACATTGTAACATGTCCTCCGACACTAGTTTTAGTAGGGGTTCTATTTCTTTGCGTTTTTTCCGTTTTACCAACAGACTCCTCCGGAATGTTTATCGACACTTTTCTTCTCTTCGATTTCCGTTTCCTCTTTTCCTTTCTATACAGATAGACTTTTGTTTCAAGGTTTCTTATTGTTCCTCTTTATTATTTTGGAAAATTTCTATATTCACGTTTCTTCGTATCCTTTTGTACGAAGGATACTTACCCTTTCTGATCTTTAGAGAAGTTCTTTTAATTTCTATGGTTCCCTTGTAAAGTACGTTTCTACTCGTGTTATTTCCTGTCTTTAGTATACCTGGATTGTCTTCGTCTTCTATAATTCTTCTCCACCGTTCTTATGTGTCTTCTTGATATGTTTTTCCTAGAAGTACTGGGTCTATTGGTACTACAACACTAGTGAGTGGATCTCGGTCTGTAGGATCTTATGTTCCAGAATCCTTCTTCATGATCCTCCTTTCGATCACCTCCACTACCTTAAGGACAACTCGATAAAGTTTAGGATTTTCTATACGATCGTTTAAACTCTTTGAGTCGTCACCGGTGTCCTGAACTTTTTCAGATAAAAGTAAGATTAGGGTTTCTTTCCGTTACGGTTTCTTACGAGTTTGAAGACGTGTTAACGTGAGTAGAGTGTACGATCGTTTCTTTACGAGATTTAAGAGGTTCGATCCGAAGTTGTCATAGACTTGGCTCTTGAAGGTCTACAAGTTCGGTTTAAATCCTTTACGTCTCCTTGGTCTCTAGTTTAACAGTTGTAGACAACCTAGTATCTTTTTCGTTCTATTAAGGTCTTTTCGTAGATGAAGACAAAGTCACTGATACGATTTCGGAAACTGACATACCTAATGTTATTTGACACCTTTTAAGAATTTCTTCGCCCTTACGGTCCGGTGGACTGGACGGAGGACTCTTTAGACATACGTCCAGTTCTTTGTTGTCAATCTTGGCCTGTACTTTGTTACCTGACCAAGGTTTAACCCTTTCCTCATGCAGTTCCGTTACATAACAGTGGGACGAATAAATTCAATATACGTCTCATGTAGTACGTTTTACGGTCCGACATACTTTGTATTCGATCTTAGTTCTAACGGTCCTCTTTATAGTTATTAGAGTCTATACGTCTATTGTGGTGGGAATACCGTCTTTCGCTTCTCCTTGATTTTTCGGAGAACTACTTGCACTTTCTCCTCTCAGTTTTTCAACCGAATTTTGAGTTGTAAGTTTTTTGAGTCTGGTACCGTAGACCACGGTAGTGAAGTACCGTTTATCTACCCCTTTGTCACCTTTGTCACTGTCTGAAAGAAAAGAACCGGAGTTTTTAGTTGCATCTACGACTGACGTCGGTACTTTAATTTTCTGAGAAAGAAGAACCTTCTTTTCGATACTGCTTGGATCCGTTGTATATTTTTTCGTCTCTGTAATGAAACAGATGTTTCGAAGTAGATCAGTTTCGAAACCAAAAAAGTCGTCAGTACATACCTACACTTTCAACCTGGTGTTTCCTTCGACTCACAACTTCTTAACTACGAAAACTTGACACCACAACCTCTACGAAGAGTCTGAGACCTCTCACGGAACCTGACGTTCTTCTAGTTTAGTCAATCCCTTAGTTAGGACTTATAAGTAACCTTCCTGACTACGACTTCGACTTTGAGGTTATGAAACCGATCCTACGCTTCTTGACTGAGTAACCTTTTATGGGACTAGGACCCTTTATAACTTCCACCCTCCTCTTCCCCTGTTGTCTCCTACTCTACCGACTTACCGTAGTGACTGAGTTACCTGTACTCAAACTCATTTGAGGTCCTCAACCACTACCTGTCCCTTCGGACCTTACGACGACAGGTACCTCAGTCTTTCTTAGCCTGTATTAATTCACTTACTTGACTTGACTATTATACATGACCTTTGTTAGAAAGTAGTTCAAACAGGAACCACTTTATTGTTTTTTCGGGAACATTACGAGAAATCTTCCAGTAAGACAATCCCGACCCCTGACATTATGTTCAACGAACTTTAGCACTATATTTAATATATAGTGTTCGTAAGTTACAAATACACAATAAATTACTTAACTAATATTCTCTCACAGTGAAATCTGACTACGTTAATTGACACAATCAAAACGAGGAACCTTTTTTATAGTGGATCTTCCTAAAACTTATGTTTTTTATCCAACTTTACTAACGATTAGTGAACTAAAATTCCCTGTCCACTGGTCCACTGAGACATCGGAAACCACACCGTAGTACGAGACTCCTATACCTCAATTCTGGGTGTCCAGGTAGTATTCCTCGGAGTCGTAAGTTTTTATGGACTACCGGTGAAACTAGATAGAAGACTTGACTCCAAAACCCAGTAAAAGACCTTAATGAAAAGAAAGGTAAGTATTACTGGTGGATCAGTCACGGACTCTAGAGTTCTCAGATCTTTTAAAGAGGGTAAAGATGACGGACAACTTGACTATCGGTCTCTATTGATACACTCTCCTACACGTGATACGGGTTTTCGAAACAAAGAAAGAACTCATAAATCCTCACCGTCCACCAACCAACGACTGTCACTTCTTGCACATACAAGGACTTTTAGTTGTACCAAACAACGTCTGTTATGGAATATCACGGACCGTACACCCTCGTCTGTCGTGAATTGTGTCTCCTTTACGGACGAAGGTGAAAAGGTAACAAGAGAATTTATAAATCCTTCGATTTTAGAGAAAGTTTCACAACTTAACTTTAATACAGTTATATTTTTTACATCACAAACTAGAGAATCGACGAAGTCACATTCTGTTACTATCTGGGTTCTTTTACGTGAGCTTCTACAGACCACGTTCTAGTTCAGAAAAGTTGTAAATAGAGAAAACAACAATTTTACAAATTCGAACCCTTCCTAACTAATTAGTTTGGTCCTGTCCCAGATATATTATATCTATGTACTAGACAGTGACGTCATTCACTCACCTAGTATTAGTCCTTATTTCGGGAGTTCATGGAGATTAGTACAATGAAAACGTCGAAGTCTTTACGTGACTTCCCTGCCGTTATACCTTTCTCTTCTGTTGTAGGTAGAGTCCTCTGGTCTCTACCGTGTCCTTGTTGGACCCTAATTTTCTTTGTGTTTAGTTCACTCTTCGGACCACACTTCCTTTACATCGTACTGTGACCCTTCAGTCGCCCGACACGAGTCGTCATACTTCGTAAGGCGAACCACGAAAGTCTTGAGTAGTACTTTTTAATTGCACTAGACTCGTATGAAAATCGCACCTATCATCAGAGATCTTTTTACAAATAATAACGTTGACGATATCTTCTATATCTTTGATATATTGGTCCTTTTTTCCCCGTTATTACAAAATGAACTCACAATGTGTTACTAGACTTCGTTCCTCTCAAGATTTGCATACTGGTTAATAATTGACGATTTTTGATTCTGAGTACATGAGATCATTGCACCTGTCATTTCTATTAAAGTCAAAAGGACTTTATGGGACTTTATGAATTTATTTTTATACAGTAAACTCAGGGATATAGAATATTTTATACTGATCGTTTTTACAACTAAACTAAAAAATAAAGGTAATTTTAGTTAGATATTTTTATAAGATAACTGGGTTGACGACTATTAGAACATTTAAACATATTAGTGAAGTCAATAAAAATCTTTATAACTTTTACTTGTATTGTACCTAATTGTCAAAGTGAAAATTTATATGAAAATTTCATAGGGTTTACATGAAAGTTATATGAAAATTTTATAAGGTTTATACTGTGTCTGGAAGGGTTCACCGTGTCACCATTTCTTAGACGGACGGTTACGTCCTCTAAGTCTCTACACCCAAGTTAGGGACCCAGTCCTTCTATGGAACCTCCTCCTTTACCGTTAAAAGAGATTATAAGAACGGACCTTTTAAGGTACCTGTCTCAACTTGTACTGACTTACTGTTACTCACTCCTTCTCTTTTTACCCTTACCTTAAGTTAACCCCATGTATTTTCTAAAAATAGAGGACTTAAACTAAGTAATTTTTAAAATTATACTCATAATTTTAAACTTTTCAAACTTTCTTAACCATCCACCGAAAATAATATTCTCGTCATTACAAATTTTGAAGGAAATCAAATTTTATAAAGTTTTCTTTTTTATAGTAAATTTTTAAGGGAAGTGGGTTGTTAAAACCACATAAGGGCGAGTAAGTCAAATAAAGAGGTATTTTAGTATCCGTGATCCGTTTTACGTCTGTACAAATACATTCTTTAAAGTCAAAAGTATCTTGATATAATAAAACGGTCAATTGATAGGTACTTCTGGTGTAAATCAAGACATATTTTTGGTAAGAAGTACCGACTTTAACTTTCCACACTATACTCCAAGATAACATATAGTCCAAGAGAAACAAGTACCGTGTATCATCTATTAGACTTTGTTACCTATTGAACATTAATATTGATTTAGGTCATTTCAAAACCACCCTAAATTATACAACTTAAATTTTATTACTAGAGATAGATATTGAAATAGAATATTTAGTCAAAGTCCCACCTACTTTAGTTGAAAATGGTAAATTTTTACGATGTCTATCATATATTTCTACTTTTAATTCCCTGATAATATAGTTATATACTTCTTCTATTTTTCTTACTGTTTAGTTATCTGAAAATATTGTAAATCTATTAATAAGTACTTCTTGAACACAATTTTAACTCTTTTTATAATATTACAAATTCTGTGTTTAAACTTTTTTAGAAATTTCCTATCTGAGTAATTAATGGACACTAATATCATAAGGGGAATTATTTTACAAATATTCTAAAAATTATATTTAAGATGGTCTAATAATTGTCTTGACTCTAAAATCAGACAAATAGATTTATAGCATATTCATTGCAACGTCCATACACAGTAAAATAAATTCTTTACGATACGAAGGAAACGAACATAAAGTACCTACCTCCTCGACTCTAAAAGTAGGTGTCACACCGAGTATAAACTTCATACATCTATCTATACAAAAACAGGGATCTCTAAAAATGTTTACGTAGAACTACTATTTACGGTAAAGATGTGTCCGTTATGAGTAAAGTGAAACTTAGTATTTTGACTTACGTTTACCAATAAGTTACACATTTCCCTATAATGGTTCTTTATTCTTTCCATAATACAGAACATCAGTAATTCCACTGTTATACATATCTGATTTATGGTACATACGTTGTTTAGTCTCCTATTTTTATATATCTTTTTTAAGTCGGCACTTATTTATTATCATGGTCTGTATAGTGGGGTTACATTTGTTTGTTTTTTGATGCGATTTTTTGTCGAGATAAGTCGGTAATTTTACATCGTATTTTGACATAATTAATTCTTTTTTTCTGTGAAATTTAAGTTTGTGTGTAATTGTCACTTTCTTATCCTTTTATCTTTAGTACGTTTGAGATGTGTATTCTCTTGACTTAACTGACACACTTACAGTCCGTTTTATTTTAAACCACTTTCTTATATCTGTTTCTATTTCTCTATAAAATATTTTTATTTTATCTATTTTAAAAGTTCTTGTGTATTGTTAGGATTTCTTATACGATCCTTTTTGTCGAAGTTTTATGAACTTCGTTTTAAACTATCTAGACTTTCTTCTTTGTCTATATCGGTGTTAATCTTGACGTCTGATGTCGTGAGAATAAAGACATTAACTGTCTCCTTCGTCCCTCTCTTTTTTGTTTTGTTTTGTCTTTGTTGGAGCTTCTACACTGGTTGTAATAATGGATAGGACTGGATTAACTGTAAATCTCTTGTGGGGTAGGTTGTGACTGTTTGACGTACAGGAAAGTTTACACGTACCTTAGAAGTGGTATTATCTATATATACTCCGGTATTTTGTGTGGTGTAAATTTTCCTCCCTTTCACCTTTAATATAGGGTACACAACAATACTGTGAATGTATTCTCCTTATGTTTACCCTTTCCTACTTCATTTTGACAGAGATAAACGTCTTTTGTAGTATACTTGTGTCTTCTATAATTCTTTAGATCTTTTTTTCCGGTACTCTTGTTTATGAAATCGTTTTCGTCATCTTCTCTCAATTTATATATTTTAAGTCGACCTACAAATATAAGGTTGTTACTTCTCTATCTTTTATTCGAATTTTATTATGACGAATACTATTGTAGTTGTATGATTTAACTATGTTTATTACGTTTTCTGTATGTTTTTAAGGGGTTTACAAACCTTTAATTTATAACGTCGAGATAATTTAAGTATACATTCTTCTATCGAGTTTAATTTTTTAAACTTTAATTTTTTTAAAATGTGACTTATCATAACTCTTACCAAACCACCTAATTAACCAGTCAACATAGACTGAGAAACACTGGGGGTACCTGACATCGGGTGGTCCGAGAAGACAGGTACCCTAAAGTCTCGTATCGTTTAAGTACCTTATGTCTATTTCATTACTAATCCTATTTAAATATTCATGAAATATTCCTTCCCCTTTTACTAAACCGTAGAAGTTATAAGTTTTTAGTTATAGAATTACAAAGTGAAGTTCTTAATTTTTTTTTTCGTTCGATTGAAGACATATTTATTTTTCTACCTTGAGTTGTGCAAGTCAGTCAAGTCAGTGAGTCAGTACCGACTGAGGAAGACTGGGGTACCTGTACCTGACGTCGTGTGGTCCGAAGGGACAGGTAGTGGTTGAGGACCTCAAATGAGTTTGAGTACAGGCAACTCAACCACTACGGTAGGTTGGTAGAGTAGGAGACAGTAGGGGAAGAGGAAGACGGGAGTTAGAAAGGTTACTCAGTCGAGAAGTGTAGTCCACCGGTTTCATAACCTCAAAGTCGAAGTCGTAGTCAGGAAGGTTGTGGGTCGTGACTAAAGGAAATCCTAACTGACCAACCTAGAGGTACGTCAGGTTCCCTGAGAGTTTTTAGAAGAGGTTGTGGTGTCAAGTTTCCATAATTAAGAAGTCACCAGTCAAGAGAAATATCAGGTTGAGAGTGTAGGTATGCACTGATGACCCTTTTTATATCGAAACTAATATGACTGGCAATAGTCGTTTCATTACAAAGACGAAAAATTATACGACAGATCCAATCAATATTGAAAAGAAGGTTCCTCGGTCGTAGAAAATTAAAGTACCAACGTCAGTGGTAGACGTCACTAAAACCTCGTGTTCTTTTATTTCAGACAATGACAAAGGTAACAAAAGGGTAGATAAAAGGTACTTCAATATCCTGGTCTACGGTACTAGAAACAAAGGACTTACAACTCAAAATTCGGTTGAAAAAGTGTTACAGTGATTTATAATTGAACTTACAGAATTTTTTAATTTTCACAACTAATTCTATCCTTCATTTAATTTCATAATCTGAAACGAGAGTCATTATAAAAGTAACAAAGGTGGTGAGCTCTTTCATGAAAATGTAAAAGACTATTTTAATTCGTATATTATTCCGGGTTATTAAATTAACCCGGAGGGACCACTGAGTCATCATTTCGTGGGTGGGCGGTTACGTCTCTGCACGCGAACTAGGGATCCAGCCCTTCCCTGGATACGTTAGGGTATAAGAACGGACCCTATAGGGTACCTGTCTCCTTGAACCACCCGATGTCAGGTACCCCAACGTCTTCTCATCCTGTGTTGTATGACTGATTTTGTGTCGTCACTTATTAAAGTGGTGATTCAATCAATGAGCCCTTTTATTAATAAATACTTATATGTCTTCGAACAGATCGTCGGAACAGATTGAGTTACTTTGATTCGGTACGGCACACCCCGGTGGGTCCTGTCCGACCAGTACCACCTTTCCAGACTGTCTACACCAGGTGACCTCTTCCCTTACCGTTTGGTGAAGTCATAAGAACGGAACTCATGGGGTACTTGTCATACTTTTCCGTTTTAATATCCTATGACTTTCTCCTTGAGGGGTCCAGTCATCCACGGGTTATACGATGACCTCTCGTCACCTCTTTATTAAGGTCTTTCTTACTTCCCTACCTCGGTTTCGTTTTTGTTACGGGTCGACACCTACACTAACCACTATGTTCGTTCCAGACTACGACATTTCTCGTTATAACGTAACCTTGGACCTTACAGTCCAGGTACTTAGTTCCGTTTAACCTTCACCAGTTTGTCCTTTACCGTTCTTACTTACAGCTGTAAGATCCTAAGTTACTTGATTTTACCTGACCTTATCCACTTAAATTAAGTCTACTGGTAATATAGATGATGACGCCCGTCCTTAGGGAATCTTCTTTACCTGATCGGTAGTATCTTTTGTTTTCTCAGGCTTTACGTCATGAACCTACGTTAGAGTTTTTACTGTCTTACTAGAGACAACCAAAGGTTCCGTTTGGTAAGTTATAGTGTCAATAGGTTCAGATACGGGGTTGGTCATTACGACTTCTTCGACTTCAACTTACCAAGATACTTCTGGACGTTCTAGAATATCTTGATTGTGGGTTTTTTCTACAGGAAAAGTAATATCCCCTGACCTTACGTTTTCGTCCCAATTCCTTTTGGACCTAATTGTCCGTTTGAACCGGAACCTTATGTCTTACTTCGTTCCGTTCCCGATTATCTCAAAACGGTTCTCTTGTGTAACTAGTATCGTTTGTGGGAGAAGGTTGTTGTGTTCTCTTCTGAGACGTGTACCTGTAGTGGTCTACCAGTTGTGGTTTTAGTCTAACTAATATACTAACTAATATGAGAAACGTCGGTTTTTACCTCTTCGAGATATGTCAGTCGTTTTTGTTCTGACCCTCGACTGACACCGAGTCTAGTACTCGAGGAAAAACGGTTTAAGTCTGAATTTTTTAACTTCTTTGATTCCTTTTGGTGATCTGGTAAGTTCCATACTACATTTAGTTTAGGGAATACTAATATGTCACCCTCTCTCTTTATCTAAATTCCCTGATCTAGACTGTCCGTCACGGACTACTTGATACCTGTCTCCAAACACTGTGACATGTCCTCTGTCTCTAGTTCTCATAGGGGTACCTTTTCTTTACGTTTTTCCGTTTTACCGACAGACCCCTTCGGAATGTTTATCGACACTTTTCTTCTCTTCACTTTTCGTTTCTTCTTTTCCTTTCTATATTCGTAGACTTTCGTCTCAAGGTTTCTTATCGTTCTTCTCTATTCTTTCGGAAGGAGTCGCTAGTTACGTTTCTTTATTTCTCCTTTTGTTGTCTTACCCTTTCTGATCTCTAGAGAATTTTTTTAATCTCTATAGTTTCCTTGTAAAGTCCGTTTCTACCCGAGTTATTTCCTGTCTTTACCATACCTGGATTGTCTTCGTCTTCTATAATTCTTCTCAACCTTTCTTATGTGTCTTCTTGACATGTCTTTTCTAGAAGTACTGGTTCTATTATTGCTACCACACTAGTGAGTGGATCTCGGTCTGTAGGACGTTACACTTCAGTTCACTCGGAATCTTTCGTAGTGATGCTTGTTTCGATCACCTCCACTACCTTAAGGTCAACTCGATAAAGTTTAGGATTTTCTACTACGACACTTTCACGATGTGAGTTATATGGTTGTTTAAACCTTTTGAGTCGTCACCGGTGTCCCGACCTTTTCCAGGCAAAAGTAAGGTTAGGGTTTCTTTCTGTTACGGTTTTTTACAAGGTTGATGACGTGTTAACGTCATTAGAGTGTGCGATCATTTCATTATGAGTTTTAAGAGGTTCAGTCCGAAGTCGTTATACACTTGGCACTTGAAGGTCTACAAGTTCTACCAAACTCTTTTCCGTCTCCTTGGTCTCTAGTTTAACGGTTGTAGACGACCTAGTACCTTTTTCGTTCTCTCAAGGTCTTTTTGTAGATAAAGACGAAATAACTGATACGGTTTTAGAAACTGACACATATAGTGTTATATGACACCTTTTAAGACTTTCTCTACCCTTATGGTCTGGTGGACTAGAAGGAAAACTCTTTAGACATACGTCCAGTCCTTCGTTGTCAATCTTGACCTGTACCTTGTTGTCTGACCAAGGTTTATCGTTTTCCTCATACAGTTCCGACATATAACAGTGGGACGAATAAATTGAAGATACGTCTCATGTTGTACTCTTTGCGACCCGACCTTCTTCGCGTTCGACCTTAGTTCTAACGGTCCTCTTTATAGTTATCGGAGTCTATACGTCTACTGTGGTGGGAATACCGTCTTTCACTTCTCCTTGATTTCTCGGAGAACTACTTTCACTTTCTCCTCTCACCTTTTCAACCGAATTTCGAGTTGTAAGTCTTTTGCTTCTAGTACCGTAGGCCAGGGTAGTGAAGTACTCTTTATCTACCCCTTTGTCACCTTTGTCACAGTCTGAAAATAAAAAAACCCGAGGTTTTAGTGACGTCTACCACTGACGTCGGTACTTTAATTTTCTACGAATGAGGACCCTTCCTTTTAATACTGGTTGCATCTATCGTATAACCTTTCGTCTCTGTAATGAAACGGTTGTTTCCAGGCAGATCAGTTCCGATACCAAAAAGGTCACCAGTAAAAACCTACGCTCTCAACGTAACACTTCTTTCGACTCGTGGTTTCTTGACTACGAAAACTTGACACCACAACCTCTTCTGAGAACTCTCAGGGAACCTGACGTTCCTCTAGGTTGGTCAGGTAAGACTTCCACTAGTCGGGACCCACAAGAAACCTTCCTTACTATGATTTCGACTTTGAGGTTATGAAACCGGTGGAGTACGTTTCTCAACTGAGTAACCTTTTCTGAGACTACGACCCTCTCTAACCCTCGACCTCTTTTTCCCCTGCTGCCTCCTACTCTACCGACCTACCGTAGTGGTTGAGTTACCTTCATCCAAACTCACTTGAGACCCTCAACCACTACCTGTCCCTCCGGACCGCACGACGCTGAGAAGCCCAGTGTTTCTCAGTCTGCCCTGACTCACTTGACTTGACTATGTCTTTGAACGTGATTCATAAGAATAATCGTTTGTAACATTGTTGTATGTACGCATGGTTGCCCACCTATTTATGTGAATAATATAAGTATACTCCTTGACGTAAGTCGTTACTTTCCCTTACTTGCTTATTGTGTCTGACACTTTCTAAGACTTTTCGTAATAAGACTCGTTTTCTTCAGTGTGTATTTTGTCATGTAAATTAAAGGGATCTCTCTTCTTTAGATTAGATATCACTGGTTCATTCAGTCCATTATCGACCCGACTTTCTTCCAGTCTTTGACTGATTTTACTTCGAACTCCCTTGCAAAATCTATCTATTTTTAAAACAGCAAACACAACCACTAATGGACCGACATATGTAACAGTTTTGAGTATCTTGACATGAAAATTTTAACCAAGTAAAATAATATCCGTTTAATATGGAATCATTTTGACTAAACTTTCATGTCCTCTTTTTAAAATTTTATATAAAAGTTAATTTATCTTTATTTTAATAGAAATTATACATACTGTTTACCTCGTAAGTAAAGAATTGATCGATATAAATGTATAATAATATAAATACGAGATAATATAGAGTTTTCTATAACTGACATCAAACATTGAAATAATTTCCTATAGGTATTTGTTAAATAAAAACTATACATAATATTAGTGTGACGACTTATATTTGGACACCGGTAATTAAAAGTCTTCCAAAAAGAAACCATTAAAAAGTTACCTAAAGATCCTATACTCAAATCATATACTTATCCTTAATGTCTCTAGTGACAGAATACTTTTTATATAGGATAGTGGACTTTTTACTTAGAACGTGACAGTCCCCACTTCAACGGGAACGATTTTGTCCACTCTTTTCCGTAATATAGATTCAGGTAGATACCAAAACCGAAACAAACGTTATACGTTCCTTAACTTGTCGGAATACTTTAGTACCATTAAAGGACCTTTACTTTCATCTGAAGAGTATGTTATATTTAGACAAGTGTCGGAATCGAAACAAGACTTCGCGATTGAAACCTTTTCACCTTTTTCCGATACTGAAAATTTTTCAGAAACTTGGTACCTCGTTTAGTTACACCGGTTTTCTATTAACCGACACGATCCAATCTTTTCATTAACGAAATTCTTCATTCATCACTTTTGTTTGTCCTATCGAAAGTTCGATTTCGATTGGAATTGGTACCCGAATCTTTGTCTTCCCAATTGAACTTAAGACCCGAAAATATGAATACTGTCTACACAGACGTAATTTGCGTCCAACCAGTGATGCGGATAGTTTTTCTGTTTCAAAACGAAGACAGAGTAGTTTATGTTATCTCAAGAATATTTATTACCCTTTTTTTATTGTCTTTACTTTAGTTTGTATTCTTCGTTTCAAATCTCCTTACTTCTCTATATATTATACATATCAGGCAGCCCAACGTTTCTCAACCTGTGCTGACTCACTGAAAGTACATAAAAAAAATATCTACCTTTTGTTCTTAGTGGAAGTACCACTGTCGTCTGTAACGAAATTTCATCCTCAGAGGTTGGAAACCCTAGATTACGGAATCCTAGACTCCACTTCGACTACACTATTATTATCTTTATTTCTCGTGCTATTCACATTACCTGAACTTAGTAGGACTTTGGTACTGGGGATGGGATCAAATACCTTTTTAACAGAAGGTAATTTGGTCAAGGACCCCGGTTTTTCCAACCCCAGGTGACGAAATTTCGTGTCTGATATACGGTCAATGAGTACGTAAAACACATTGAATTGTTAGTGGGGGTTCATGGGACACACAATAGTGAAAGTAACGTGTCTTTTACTTCAGTAAACGGGTCTTTTACTTCAGTAAACGGGTTCCAGTGTATTGAACATTCGGCACTTTGACCCTATACTTAGAGTCATCATACCGAGGTTCCTCTTCCGTTGACGTGGGGTGAGGTCAGGAGAACGGACCTTTTAGGGTACCTACCTCCTCGGACCATCCGACGTCAGGTACGCCAGCGATTCTCAACCTGTGACTCGGTGAAGTGAAAGTGAAAAGTGAATGTACGTAACCTCTTCCTTTACGTTGGGTGAGGTTACAAGAACGGACCTCTTAGGGTCCCTTTTCCCTCGGACCACCCGACGGCAGATACCCCAGCGTATTTCAACCTGTGTTGATTACACTGAACCGTCGTCGTCGTCGCCATACCGAGGTTTCTGGTATCGTCCTGGTTTCCAACAGAAAAGAGTGTAGAAAGATGAGAATAGAAGGACATGTTACCTATTGCCCAGGAAAGTTTCCGGAAGATCTCACTGTCGTGTGAGACTCGTTGGTAGTCCCCTAACTCTGGTACCTGTCTCAGTCGTAGTCTCTACTCTCCTACCCTCTCTTTTAAGACAAGGTCATTTCCCTAGATGTTCCGCGAAGACTGTTTACTACCCGTATTGAGAAGACCCGTAGTCCCAGGACGACCCTTCACATTCAGCTCGACAATGGTGTCGGTCGTCTTTTTTATATGTAATATTAAGTGTTATTAAACGACACTTTTGTCATATATCCCAATATCAAGATTTGATTGTACTAGTTCCTCCTTTCATGTCAGATTCCTCTTGTGTAGACTTTGCCTTCCGTTCGTAGGAATGAATCTGAAGTGAGTAGGAGATGATTGGTAAATATGACTAAGTATTGCCTTTATTCTTGTTACCAACTTTTCCAGTTCTAAAATAGATATCCCTAAAACTTCTGTTCGTTATTTTATTGTAGAAACTTTGGATCTTCCTTAAAGATTACAATATTTTTGACTAAAGACAAATTACCAAATATTTTTTCTACTAATTACTGGTCCTTTCTTTTACGTAGAAGAATCCTCTTCCGTTACCGTTGGGTGAGGTCATGAGAACGAACCTTTTAGGGTACCTGCCTCCACGGACGATCCGACGTCAGGTACCCCAGCGACCCCCAGCCTGTGCTGACCCGCTGAAGTGAAAGTGAAAAGTGAAACTACGTAACCTCTTCCTTTACCGTTGGGTGAGGTCACAAGAACGGACCTCTTAGGGTCCCTGCCCCTCGGACCACCCGACGACAGATACCCCAACGTGTCTCAGCCTGTGTTGACTTCGTTGAATCGTCGTCGTCGTCGTCTGGATAACTTCTTATAAAAGAGAACCTATAATCGAATGAAGTCAATCTGATATTGATCTTATATAACTGAATTTTTATACGACAAATTTTTGGATCTAGATAATTCTATCTTCCAGTTCTTAATATTGTCCAGTCTGTCTCTATTAGGATATAGAAAAGGTTCTAAATTCCACATTCTCTTTTATATCCACTACAATTTCACTCTACTACCTCCCTTGTCTACCTCATAAAATAAGGACTTTTATTGTTCTTTTATCGTAATCGACCTGTGAATAAACTCGGTTTTTTAAAAGGTTTATTAAATATTTGTAGAAGAATACTGAAAAGGTCAATAGATAACTTATTGTTGAAGTTTACATCACCTTATTTTGTTTTTATAAAAAACAAAGTATGAGTACGTAAACCGGTCAGGTTTAAAACCTGTCCCATGTCACTCTAACCAAATAGAGACGAGGTTATACAGACCCCGGAGTCGGACCCTCGTGTCTACTGACACCTGACGTCGGGTAACTTTCGTAAAAGTGTGTGAGGTGCCGACCTGCGTCAATCTTGACGGTTGACGCCACGGATGTGTTCGGGAAGGAAGTGTCGTACTTTCGAAGTTCCGACAGTCTGAAGTAAGAGACGCCAATTCTCCAGTTTATTTCTCACAAGTTCGTTTATTTTAGTACTGGAAGATGAGTTAAGTTAATTTAGGGTTTACATCTACGAATTGTTGTAATTCACAAAAGATCTGATATGGGACCTCTTCCGTTACCGTGGGGTGATGTTATGAGAACGGACCTTTTAGGTACCTACCTCCTCGGACCACCCGACGTCAGGTACTCCAGCGACTCAGCCTGTGCTGACTCACTGAAGTGAAAGTGAAAAGTGAAAGTACGTAACCTCTTCCTTTACCGTTGGGTGAGGTCACAAGAACGGACCTCTTAGGGTCCCTACCCCTTCGGACCACCCGAACGGCAGATACCCCAACGTGTCTCGGCCTGTGCTGACTTCGCTGAATCGTCGTCGTCGTCGTCGTCTGATATGGGTAGAGGAGACTGGAGTTAGAACACTAGATCTTTATAGAGTCTTGAACATCATTTATAAACCTTTCCCTTTCAGGAAGGCAGTACAGGCTGAGAAACACTGGGGTACCTGATGTCTTAGGCACCTTAAGAGGTCCGGTCTTATGACCTCACCCATTGGAAAGGAAAGAGGTCCCCTAACAGGGTTGGGTCTCCAGTTTGGGTCCAGAGGGAGTAACGTCCACCTAAGAAATGGTCGGTTCGGTGTCACAATCACAATCAGCGAGTCAGCACGGGCTGAGAAACGCTGGGGTACCTGACGTCGGGTGGTCCGAGGAGACAGGTACTCTAAAAAGTCCGTTCCTATGACCTCACCCAACGGTAAAGGAAGAGGTCCCCTAAAAGGGTTGAGTCCCTAGCTTGGGTCCAGAGGACGTGACGTCCGTCTAAGAAATGAGTGACTCGATGTTCCCTTCGGGGTCGGTTCGGTGTTCCCTTAGAGGGTATGTCCCTTAAGGTCTTTAAAATCACTCCTTCAGGAAAAGATAAAATACTACTAAAATTAATATTTACCTCTCCATAGTACAACTGATACTTTTGGATAGAAATCTTTAAATTGGAGATTGTAACAAGACCTTGTTGTGACGTAGAACAGACTCAATCCAGGAGTAATTTACAATTTAAAGTAATTCAAAGAATAACAACATAATGAAATTTACAGTGGACCTTTTTGGAATAAGAAGTACTTCGGTGTCAATTTGACAGCGAATAAAACACTGTAAAGTAATAGGGAAGGGTCGTCTGTATCGAGGCATTTCTACCGAGACAGAAAACACGAACCGCACGTACACACGATTCAACAAAGTCAACACAGGTTGAGAAACGCTGCGATACCTGACATCGGACGGTCCGAGCAGACAGACACTCTAAGAGGTCCGTTCTTACGACCTCACCCAACGGCACGGGAGGAGGTCCCCTAGAAGGACTGGGTTTATAACTTGGACACAGAGAATGTAGAGGACGTAACTGTTTACCCTAAGAAATGGTGATCGTGGTGTATCGTTCGAGTAATTTTTGTTATTTTACCACGATAAGTGGAAAATAAGGGTCCTGGTTCATATTACGTATCCTGTATAAGTAAATATAGATCGAATATTTGAGTATCTTTGTCTTTTATTCTACTACTGACGGTACCCAACACCCCCTACCACTCCTTTTGACCTTCTACAACTAGTTTCCCACGTGTGGAGGTCAATATTCGTGTCGTGTCACTCATATCAATTGTGACATAATATATGAACTTTTAACGATTCTTTCATCTAGAATTTACAAGAGTGATGTGCGTGTGTATGTTCGTATGTGTGTATATGTGTGTTTCACCATTAATACTCTCCACTGTCTTAACAATTTATTAGAATAACACCATTAGTAAATCATTATATGTGTACATATTTAGTAACACAACATATAGAATTCAAATATACTTCAATATAAAGTTAATATAAAGTTATTTTAGATCTTTTTTATTCTAGAGGGTTATGTAGTCCGAATTTTACTAATTGTGTCATTCTTTACTTTTTTATTTTATCGAACGTTTATCTTCGAACCTTAAGAACTTTTCGTCTAGCTGTTACTATAGTTGTTCTTCTTGTTTTGGGGAGAAAAATTTTCCCATCTAAGGTCGGTATAAAGGAAGGTCAATTTATATTGTTTATCAACTATTTATAAACTCAATATTTGATATGAGACAATACTTGGGACAGTCGTTTTAACTCATACAGAACATTATGTTAGTCTTGATACCTTTCTCGACCTTTCTTTGGTTTTACGTATTTACTGTACATTGTCTTTCTCTACATCTCTTTAAGTACCTCTTCACCCAACGGGTCTGATTCGCAACGATGACCACGTGGACGGTAGTCGAGAGGACCTCGAACAGTCTTTACGTCTTTGGGTCCGTGGTGAAGTCTGGGTGGATAACTTACTCTTAGAAAGTAAGTCGTTCTGGGGTCTCACTACGTACGAGTAAATGAAGACTATTCGTGCCTTGATTCCTGTAGTTCGGGAAATAGGGTCTCGACAGAGTATCAAAGGTTACTCCTTCGTTTGCATGTTAGGATGAAAAAAAAAATGAGTTAATGTAATTAGGTCTCTCATACTGTTTTAAAGGTTTAGATTAAGTGATTCTCAATATCCAAATTACCAATTACTCTTTAAGTTTGTTTAAACTTCTTTAAAATAAAAGAAATTAAAGAGTCATTGTCAAAGGGGTTTACCCTTTACAGAAACTGATGTCTCAAAAAGTCTGACTAAACCAACGACCTAAAACTAGTTAAAGACACAATCGCAACCAGTCAAATCCGTAGACCACTTCGTTAGATTTTCTGGAAAGAAATAGTACTGGTCAGTCGACGTTTTTTCGTGACACCTGTCCAAATTTCCACAATAAACGTTACCCGTATCGTATTGTTAACACCGACAACGAAAAAGGGACTTCTATCTTCGACGAACCTCCCTTTAAAGGGTCGACATTGACTTACGGAGGTATTATAGGAAATTCGTTGAAGGTTTAAACACTGTTTAGAATAAAGAACAACAGTCAATATAAACACTTCATGTAGTTACAATTACTTATAATAAAACTTATAGTTTTCCTATAAGAGAGAACAGGATCTCGTGTTGATTTTAAATTGATAGAGTAAACGAATCTTCTTACTGACTGAAAGTGAAATAGGAAAAATTACACAGTATTTATGTATTTAGTTTATCTAAAAAAAAGGGACACTCCGAACGATTTAAATTCCAGTTTTTCTCTCTTTCTTTCTTCGAAATAAGGAGAGGAGAAAAACTAGACTACTTTCAAGGTTTACTTTAATTATAACTAAATGGGATTCTTTCCTGTCTACAAAATCCACTCATACATACAAATATTACCCGGATAATAACTATCTGTCATTCATGTTCCCGTAGCACTCTTTCACCTTAATACTAAGTCGGTGCTTTCTTCGTTCTCCCTAAAGTTAAAAGATTCCGAAGTCCGGTACTGATCTGGTTTAACAAAAAGAGTCGTTATTAAGTCTGTCGAATTTGTTAGTCAATCTTATAACCTTAGTGCATAGACTGAAACATAGACGTCTTAGATCCGTAACGAATATAGACTTCGGTGATAACATCTGTCTTATTGCCGGGGGTCCCTACAGGTACAAAATTAGGAACCCTCGACACTTATAAAATCCAATATACCGTTTCCTACTACTCTAAACGTCAACCTTACTTTTAACGATTTATTTGACTAAAATTCATCCCTCTAATAGGACCTAAAAGACCCACCCGTGTTATATTAGTGTTCCTAGGAATCTTACCCTCATCCTTCATCTTCACTCTTCGTCTCTGTGTCATCGTTCTTTTCTTTGAGACGGTTGTAACGACCGAAACTTCTGGTTCCTTCTCCCGGCATTCGGTTTCTTATACCCGTCAGTAATCTTTAACCCATTCTATTCTTCTGTCTAAGAGGGGGTCTCGAAAGTCTTTCTTTATCGATTATGAGAAACTAGCATCAGGACACTATAGACCCAACTTGAAGACTATAAGTCTTAATCTTCTACTTTTTGAACCTGACGAATTTGATGATTCGAACACTATAACAGTGTCGCTGTTCTACTTTGAGCATATGAGAGAACGGTAGTAAGGATGAAGGTGTGACGCTGTTGTTTTATCGACGTGGTGTTCTATTAGTGCTGAGGACACATCATAGGTCACTCACGGACGATGTACGATCCCTGAGTTTTACATAATGAAATGAAGAATGTTTAGAGACGGGTTTTTTTGTGTTTTAGGAATTTCTTCTTTAATTCGGAATGTGTTTTGTTGGACAGTAATTCAATTACCAACTCGTTTCTAAACTTGAAAAGATGAATAGACTTCCAGACTTGTGAAAGATGATATACGTTACCGAGATTGTATCATTAATATCAGAACGAGATCAACGAAGTGAGATTATAGCCTTTGTAATGACCTACTCTTGATTTGAGTCCTTGACACACGCACGTTCGATTCAACGAAGTCAACACAGACTGAGACACTGGAATACCTGACATCGGGCGGTCCGAGGAGACAGGTACCCTAAGAGGTCCGTTCTTATGACCTTACCCAATGGTAACGGAGGAAGTCCCCGAGAAAGATTGGGTCCCTAACTTGGGAGTAGAGAATATAGAAGACGTAACTATCCACCTAAGAAATGGTGGTCTCGGTGGACCCTTCGGGGTTTGTCACAAAGGATCAGAAAATAGAAGACCATCAGATAATGGACCAGTTGGACGTTTGGGGCGAAATGTTGGACACTATTATGAGACATAAAAGGGAATGTAAAAAAACGGATGAACGACCCCTGCCCACTCCCTGGTCGACTCTCACTATGATCACGTCAGCAATGAAGAAGACTTTCGTCCCATCTATCTCTACTAATTTTCAGTCCGTGAGTGCAAAGGTTTTCGTAGTGATAAAAGACTGTCGACTGAGTTAACGAGTCGTCCGTAAAAATCACGGTAGAACGGTCCATACACTAAAAGTCACCTATACATTAAACCTAGAATCGGAGAGTGAAGAAATCGACAGTCTTGTACCCGGGGGGATCTCGTCGTCTAACGAGTCTAGGATCTCCCCTTCCCGACTCAGGTGAGAAGTTGTATGACAATTTCCTCCTCAGGGTAGACCACCTGAGGTATCGAAAGATACAAAGACATATTTCGTCCTACTCTTCTATCTTCTCACCACCGTTTTAATTACTCTTACATCACTTCTCTTGTTCAGAAAGTTACTGGTAAGTCTTCCTTGATCTTTATGAGAAAAGACAAAGTCTTTATTTTATTTTAAAATCTTACTTAATTTAAAATTTAATTTTATTTTAAGAATATGAACTTATCCATCCAAATTCCTTATACAAACACCGTAGATGTAAAAAGATAGGAGAAATCCGTTTTTCTTTGTGTAAAAGATTTAATAAAAGAGTCATATAAACTAGGTTTCCAAGAGAAAAATGAACTTAGATCTTCCGATTTTAAAATAATAAGTTTCCATTTACAAAGTACTTACCCGATATAAATTTTTATGTTTACTTTAAATTTTTTAGAAATACACTCGGACTCCCTTCCCGACGGTGAAAAACAATTATATCTTAGGTTCTTTATTCTGGTTGAGAGACACAGAACATTCTTGTTTTCATTAAAAATACAGGGTGCTACAAATATATCCACACTATTATGGGTTCAGAAAGAAAAGTGTTCTAAAATCGATATAAACTTCTTATAGTTCTATGTAACCTTCTGTATGTGTAAGAAGGTCAGTGGGGACGAGTTTATGTAAAAACGTTTACTTCTTGTTTGTAGAGATTCCGATATCTTATGAGTGTATCGAATGTAAATGGTGATAATTAAACAATCTCTCCTTGTCAATTTAACATAAAATTGTAACTGAAATGGTTATAATGTATTTACATGAAAGGTTGACTGAACGGTTTAGTCTTAAGTCAGAGAGTTTCGTATCCAGAGTGGGACTATAAAAGGATGACTGTACCAAAAGAACGAATTCCTCAGTTTTTCTTTTTTGATTTGGTTACAGGCAAGACGACGAGTGGGTATTCATGAAGATTTAGAGGGGTCGGGTTTATAAAACTTAGTCTATAGTTTCAGGGTCTCGATACACGATAAAAAAAAAAAGGTGTGAGACGAACCTTTAGTGGTGAAGTAGTGATGACAGACGAACTTTTAGGAGGTAGTAATTCGGGACAACAAACAAAAGTCAAGTCCTTGGGAGTAAAACGGATCAGACCAAACCCAACCACTAAACTTTAGACTAACAGATGGACGAAGGTTAGACCGTGGTCAATCGCACAACGTACTGTAAACCGAGAGGGTAAAGTACGATGAGTGAGGTTCAGACTTACAGGGTACGTGACGGGTTTAGGGACTCCCGTGAGTTTATAGGTCTAAGTACGGACCACTCTTCTTTGGGCACATGACTTTTGAGTACAGCTACAAAAGTAAACGGAATTACTGAAATGCTCACTCACTTAACCTTTTATTACAAGGATTTCGTGACAACGATCCTCCTACAAATTACCGCATTGTGTCTTTTATAGAGTCCTCTCTAAGATAGAAGTCCAATCCGGGGGTTCACATTCACCGAGAAAGACGGTTTCTGTAGTCTTATTTTGTGGTAATAAGGATCGTCGGTTCTCCTCCGTCTAACAACAGTCCTGTGGACACGTGTTTCTTCCGTATCTAAAACTTTTCCTCTTTCGGTAAGGACGAGATTGTTCCGTCCGTCTGTTGTTATAAAAACGTGTGGGGTTTCTTCCTGTATTAATCACTCTAAACTCCAAGATTTTACGTCTGATTCCTGATTACTACTCTCCTAACTTTTGTTTCTTAACGGTTAGTTATGAACCTTCCAAACTCCGGTGTTTCTTCCCATATGTCAAAGGTATTCTTCCTTTTAAACCTACGTGTAAGAAAATAGGTGTAACCAAGTACAAACGGTAGTAAAGAAAATATTTTATAGTGGTGTCAAAATTCGGTCCAAAAGTGTCGTGTAGTAAAAACACGAGACATATATTAATACAAGTTAAAAAGACACATCGTTTTTTTATATCTTAGGTGTGAGACCAAACCCAAGTCGGTAAAGGGTGGTTAGGAAAAGAGTAGTGTCACCTCAACATCAAACTCTCATTTAAGAACACTATAATCCATCACCATAGCCGGAGTCACTAGGGAGGACCCCCTAGTGTCACGTCTAAGGTCCCGAGCATTAACTTTTTCCCCCTCTTCTCGTATTTACTTGTTTGTTTACTGGGAGAAGTCCCTTTCGACGAAAAGTTTTTCGAAGTAAAATCTTATGTGACGTCTCCCTCACTAGGAAGAAAAGACGAGAGTTGTTTTTCAGTAGAAATGTGTTGTCGTCGGTTCCTTCAGGTCCTTCTACCTTTGTGACCTACCATCGAAGTGTATGTGAAATCACGTACACGAATCACTCTCGAACCCGAAACTTTATTCTGAAGATCTAACCTTAGAAACGTAACACGCAAGAGTAAGAAAAGTAATCACTCCTATTGACTGTAGCTCAAACCACCATTTACCAGTAGATAGACGAATCAAAATGTCCCTACTCCTCTCCAATTTTTTTTTTTTTCTGGAGAGGTGTCGATGGTAGAAAAGTCTTACGAGAAACAAATAAAAACCTTTTCTATTTAATAGACATAATATATACAAGAAAGAACAGATTTTCTTGTACAACTAATAAATAAAATTCCTTTTAAACACCCCCTCCAATTGAAACCCTTCGTCTGAGTTGGTGTACCATGGATCAGAGTCTAAATTTCTGTGTACTGTACCTTGTAAGAGAGGATTAAAACTCAATTCTCCCACAGAGTATTTGTAAACTTAATTAAATACGAGAAAGTTGAACATGACACGAATCAGCGAGTCAGTGCAGACTGAGAAGCGTTGGGACACCTGACATCGGACGGTCAGAGGAGACAAGTACCCCTAAGAGATCCGTTCTTATGACCTAACCCAACGGTACGGGAGAAGGTCCCCTAGAAGGGTTAGAAGGGTTGGATCCCTAGTTTGTGTCCAGAGGATGTAACGTCCGTCTAAGAAATGACAGACTCGTTGGACCTTAAATTTTACAAACTTATGTTTTCTCAAAACAACTCGGTGGTAAAATATCGAATAAGATTCAAATCTGAAGACAAATGTTCATATAACATTACTTATATAATGTTATCTAAATGAGATTAGACATCATAATAATCCTATTTTTACAGGGTCTGTACCAGAGAACAGTAACCCTACACACACGTACGAATGAATTAGTATAGACTTAGAAGTACTTGGGTGCCTGACATTGGGTGGTCCCCAGAGACAGGTAACTTAAAAGGTCCGTTCTTATGACCTCGTCCAACGGTAAAGGAAGAGGTCCCCTGGAAAGGTTGGGTTCCTATCTTGACCCTAGAGAACATAGAGGACGTAACCGTTCGTTCAAGAAATGGTCGACTTGGTGACCCTTTCGGTAGTAACCCTATTTTCGTCGGTTTATCTTCCGTTGTTGTTTTTAAAAGTGAATGTTCCATCATTCTTTCTAATACTTAAACTCTTTTAAGTTCTAACTATGGAGATAACCTTTTCGAATATTTTATCCATAGGTCATCTTATTTAGAGGGGGGTTATAGTACGTAATAGTTGTTACAACTCTAAATCTATTCGGGAAAGAATTAAAGCAAACAGGAATTTCACATCGTCTCCATTAAAAGATAACTTAACTTTATTCGATAACCGTGAAGAAGTGCCTAGTATCATGTGAAATTATTATTCCTGATAATAACAATTGTCCCCCTTTCACTAAGGTGGTCTACTGTTTGGACTACGTAGGGAACCACGAGTAAATATCTCCAATTTACCCTAAATCACTTAACAATTGTTTGACTATATTAACATATTTACGTAAAATAACGGTGAAAACTCTATTCTTTTGAAGATATTTAACTTAAAGATTATAAAATTAGAGGAGATTAAGTTTGTAATTATAAAACAGTCATTAATTCTTGTTTACCCGTTCTAACTTTATGTCATCTAAAACTATGTATTGACCCTTCTTTTATGATTACTAAGTTCGAATGACTCTACCTTATGTCAGTAATTTTTATCTCACTCGCAGGACATCGTCTCAGCTATTTAGTCACAACTGTTTATGAATACACCTTTACTAAGGGGATAAATATATCACCTTTGTAACGGAAATTATGATGTATACTTAGACTTTACGACAGGAAAGTGTCAGTCCAAACCTAGGTGTAGTCTTGTCACACGGATCCTGTTACGTTGTGTAAAATAGTTTTAATAATATTAACATTTCAACAATGAAAAAAGATATTTTTATTATGTACATTTATTCTGTAAGTGTACCAATTTTTTAATTCGTAATTTCTCTTATCATTCGTTTTTATTTTACAGAGTAGAAGTAAGGGTAGAGGATCTACATCAGTCTAAATTGGTAGTAATAAATTATAAAAATCAATGGTTTTCGTATTATTATACAAGTACAGATTTCAAAACGAAATAATTTAAATTTATCATATATAACAAAAGGGTGGTTATTTTTATTCCTTAAGTAGTAATAATGGGCAGAGAACGAGGGTTAACAGGTACATTCAATGATATTAAAGCATAAATGATGGAAGCCAAGATCAATCACAAGGAGATCTATCACAAGGTAACTAAAATTTGTCAAACGAGAGGTGAAGATGTGAACCCATTTGTAGAATTGAAGGGAGAAAATGAACATGAGGTAGTTTCAATTTCATAAATATAAGATAATGACATTAATTAAGGAGACATAAAACGAATATCAGATTTTTTACTTTAAGTTATTTGACTAAAGTTAAACTACAAATAAATGTATTGTATGTGACGTTGATTCGTCTCACTAACCTGCACTTCTCCTCTAATACGATAGGATACGTGGTAAATTTCATCTTACAATGTTTAAAGTTCCAGTCTATATAAATAGAAATATCAACGAATTTTCTTACGGACTAAATCCTCTAAGTTCAATATTTTGAAATTAATATTAATTATTATAAAAAGAAAGAATGTCCTCCCTTTAACCTAACCTTAACTTTTTAGTATACATAAAAATTGTACAGAATCATTCTAGACAAATGAAGGGATGGTCTTCTTTGTATATAAAACATTACTCCCCGTTCTTCTATTTTACATACACCTTAAATACGTATTATTAACAAGATAGGTTTATAATAAGAACACAAGAGAAAATTAAAAGATGATTTCTTATCTTTTTCTAGACGTCTTAGAGTTTACTTCAGTATCTCTACATTAGCCCATAATAGTACCGAGTATTATATACGAGATCCCTAATTGGTTTTAAACTTATTAGAGAGGTGAGATTCTCTCAAGGGACAACTAACATCTTTCGAGACACTGTTCAACTTATGTTCTAGGAACCACAGGGAAACTCTGGTTCATTTGACGCGGTAAACCATCAAAGAGAAATCCACTGTTTCTCAGTTTGTTGTGTCTATTATAGTATTACACCAAACCGTAAACACCGACTTCGATAGTACAAGTAAAAATAGGTTCAGAAGGAGGTGAAAACACTGGGTACCCTAACTCACAGTACATCAATCTTCATCTACCCACAGTGGACATCCGGGGATTTTATAGGACGGTTCAGATAAAGGGGACAATCACTAGACCTTTAGTTCTTAATACTCTGAACTCTTGGTGTATTACCTTCCTCGTACCAGTTAGAAACGTCCTTTCGTGTGTCCTACATTGAACTAATTTTGACTATTCAGTTCTTTATTCAAAAGTAAAACAATTTTCAGTACTCTAGATTCTTAAGCAAAGTCACCGTATTCGACCGAATAAGACTGAAATATAGTAACGAAATACTACAAAATACGAAATATAGTAGTACAAAATACTGTTTTAATACCATATAAAATACCCAGAGACAAATAATCTCGGAACTTTAAAGGCAGGACAAATAAAAGAAAAAATTTTCGTATCAAGTCTTTCAATCAATATGTGTTAAAATTGTGGTTAAATTAAATGAAGTATAAATCTTGTTCTGAAGTACCGCTACCAAAAGATCTCAAACATTTTAAAAAAAAAAAAAAACCTGTTTTTATATAACACTAAAGTAGTACAACGATTCTATTAGGTAGAATTAGTGTTTCAAATAATTTGTTTCAAATAAAAGACTTCTGGATGAAGAGACTCAGAAACCAATATTAAACATCGTAAAGTGGGATTCGGTTTAGACTAAGAAGATATAAACGACGTCTCGACAGTAAAATTCAAAAGAAAAGTTCCTAAGTCGAGTCAAGTCAAGTAAAGTCAAGTCAAGTCAGTGAGTCAGCACAGGCTGAGAAACGCTGGGGTACTTAGCATCGTGTGGTCCGGAGGGACAGGTAGTGGTTGAGGGCATCAAGTGAGTCTGAGTGCAGGTAGCTCAGGCACTACGGTAGGTCGGTAGAGTAGGAGACAGTAGGGGAAGAGGAGGACGGGGGTTAGGGAGAATCGTAGTCTCAGAAAAGGTTCCTCAGTTGAGAAGCGTACTTCACCGGTTTCATGACCTCAAAGTCGAAGCCGTAGTAAGGAAGGTTTCTTTAGGGTCCGACTAGAGGAAGTCTTACCTGACCAACTTAGAGGAACGTCAGGTTCCCTGAGAGTTCTCAAAAGAGGTTGTGGTGTCAAGTTTTCGTAGTTAAGAAGCCACGAGTCGGAAGAAGTGTCAGGTTGAGAGTGTTGGTATGTACTGGTAACCTTTTTTAGTATCGGAACTGATCTACCTGGGAACAACCGTTTCATTACAGAGACGAAAACTTATACGATAGATCCAACCGGTATTGAAAGGAAGGTTTCTCATACACAGAATATTTTTAAAGTACCGACGTCAGTGGTAGACGTCACTAAAACCTCGGGGGGTTTTATTTCGGACGGTGACAAAGGTGACAAAGGGGTAGATAAACGGTACTTCACTACCCTGGTCTACAGTACTAGAATCAAAAGACTTACAACTCGAAATTCGGTTTCAAAAGTGAGAAGAGAAAGTGAAAGTAGTTCTCCGAATCTAGATATGATAACGACATATGATACGAAAGAGTGAAACCATAAAGAAAGCGTAAAGAGGTATATTATAAGAAATCATTAATTTTTTATAAGTTTCCTATATTTGGAAAACTGAAGATATAACGATTTTAAAGGGAAGTGTTTAACACTTCCTGACTGTTTCCACATCTTAAGATCCAAATTTTAGTAAAGGGAGAAAATGACAAGATGACTGAAGATCTTAGATGACAACGATCAGTCAAATGATATAGGATAAAGAAAGAAGAAAACTTCCATTTGACAAAAACACGAGATCTTCTAAAAGTCTGGGAGAGAAATTGTAATCATAAGATATTGAAGTGTTACTACACAGATCGTAACCCATTAATTTTCAAATAAGACGAACTGAAACCAGTCAAGAAAACCAGTTTTGAAGAAAAGAAGTAGAGACCTTTTAAGAGAAAGTAAAAGGTACCAGTAAAGGAAAAGAGGTAAAAAGTCAGGGGGAGTATCGGGTGGTGGAAGGTCTCGTGGAAGATCTATGTATACGAATTATACCAAACTACGAAGTGAAGAGTAAAAGGAACAGATATTTACGTACGATACTTGATCCTATATCATACCTGTAACATATAAGAACGAAAGTGTAAACTCTAGAATTCGATAGAAAATTTCATACGAAATTTTATTTATTTTAATGATAGAAATACCGATAAATTATATATAAATTTTATGAAGTATTTATTGAAAAACTTTTCCAGTTTCATTTAACTAAAGTCCAAAATAGAAATGTTAGATAAAATTGATGTAAAATTAGAAAGGGAAATTATGAGTTTGAAGTGTAAAACCCCTTTTACACATACCTTGTAAATGTGGACACCTATTCCAAGAGTGAAGTGACCTAGTATTTTGAAAGACTTTGACGTTGTTAAGGGAGTCCGCTGTAAGGATCTATTTAGGATACTATTTGTAGACTTTCTTTTAACTACGAATAATAGGATCAAAGGAGGATCTAAAGGGATAACTAAGATATTTTACCCCTTTTAAAACATATTTTTAAAAACCCACTGACATCCTCCTCCTTGAGACTACCAAAAGTCACAATTGCACACCATTTCCTTGACAACCCATATGAGATAATTCAACCAAGTCAAAAATCAATATGTCACATCAAAGTCCGAATGACACACGGTGACCTGAGATATTATACGTTTGTCGACACAGAAAAGTTAACTAAAGAAGGACAAGAAAGAAAGAGGGACTTTATAGAGAAACCCAGAACTCTCGTAGACACGGTAGACCTGAATACACTCAGTCAAAGAACCGAGAAAGGAGAAAATTGTGACTGTTAGAGATTGGAAAATTTTAGACACAATGGTGGAAACATAAAGAGGTCATCGACAGTAATTTCGTTTCTCAGAATTTTAAATGTAAATGTAAAATTGTATTTATCGATGTAAATATGTTTTATTAGTGAGTATAGGAGAAACCTGTTATTCCTATGAGGGAATATCCTCGTTGCCTCTGCCGTTACCGTGAGGTGAGGTCATGAGAACGGACCTTTTAGGGTACCTACCTCCTCGGACCACCCGACGTCAGGTACCCCAGCGCTTCTCAGCCTGTACTGACTCACTGAAGTGAAAGTGAAAAGTGAAAGTACGTAACCTCTTCCTTTACCGTTGGGTGAGGTCACAAGAACGGACCTCTTAGGGTCCCTACCCCCTCGGACCACCCGACGGCAGATGCCCCAGCGTGTCTCAGTCTGTACTGACTTCGCCGAATCGTCGTCGTCGAATATCCTCGGTCTCTCCTAAGGGGTTCTTAGGACAACCGTAACTACGACGTGTACCGATCGTTCATCATCAGTCATAACACCACATTCGGTCTGTGGAAGTCTTTCTGTCTTTTCGTGACCATAGAGTCCGAACTGGAAAGCCCACACACATACAACACCCCCGCCGCAAACCCGGAAGTTTATAGTCGGAAGAGACTAACCAACCCTAAGAACGGACCCTTTAAGGTACCCGTCTCCTCGGACCACCCGATGGCACGTACCCCAGTGTTTCTCAACCTGTGCTGACGCCCTGATTATGACTACTACTACTACTACTACCATACATCTACCTAGAAGTCATTTGTAGACTTTGACTAATTGACTGATTCTCGTGTTAAAGACGATGAAGTTCGGGTATAAAATTCAAGTAGAATATTACTTAAAGACGTAATACGAGACATTCTATTTTATATCTCAGTAATTCATCTTTTATTTTCTACTGTAGTAAAAGTAGTCCGACACGAATTTACCTTTAAGATGGCTCCAGTTCAAAGAATCCAGGTGTCTAATGTCTTTGTGGACAAATAAATTTTATTACGTTTAAAATACTCCTTAAATCTTGTGTCTGACTTTTGTAGGTATTAAACTTTATAATAAAAATGATTATCGTCTGTAAATTAGTTTCTTGAACAGGCACCAAAAATTTCGATTTTGATAAATCGTGAATAATCGATGTTTTGTGTGTGTATTGTCTGGATCCTTTTCCTTTGAGGTTTCGAGAATAAATGTACGTAATATCTACTCTTACATTTTAGACAGATATTTAGTCCAAAACTTAAAATGATATTAACACGAAAAGTTTCATCTATTAATTTAACGATACAGAAACCCTTTTCCAGTCGAACAACCCTATCGTGTCTAATTAGAGAGATCCCGTAAACGAGAATTATTGGTACTTAGCAAAAAAGTATTCGAACTTCCGAACCGTTCTAAGGTAGGTCGGATTTTATGAAACTTTTACTGTCTTTAAGTGATTCTTTGTGTGATTATCAAAATGAATTAGTGGTTAATTGGACGCATTCATGGAAACACAAGAGTGGATAGACAATTGGATGTGATACTAGTCTATAACCCCCTTTACTCTTGTACTTCTGAGGACCCAAAACAACTTGAGGACAACAAGTAAGGACACAAACACGGGACTCGATCTACATTTTCCGTTTACTATACTTGAGTCCGTCTTGTTTTAAAGATTAAAATATTTAATAATGACTCATGGACAGTAGACTAAGATGTGACATTACAAGGGTACGTCATGAAAATATGTTTAATAATTCTTATGAAAGACCATGTTGAAAATTCTTTCATAATTTTCTTTGAAAGATTCTATATTACTAGTTTCAGATGCAGATATGTTCGTTTTAATCTGAGGAAATAACTCTGCTAGTCAGAGTTCGGTAAGATTACTCTTTTTTTCGTTCGTTTGTTTTTTTGTCGGGTCGATTGAACTAGGACTTAGTAGAGTGTAGTTATAAGAGTACAACTACCCTAATAGGATGTAGAGTAAATGTATCGGATTTTCTCTTTTTGTTTGACTACTATTTATACCCTTTATACGACAAAAGAGACTGTATTGATAATCTCTGTATTTGAGTATGTATTGAAAAATTTCAGCACTTGGATTTAAAACTATTAAGATAGTAGTATGTGAATTTAATAGTCATCTTATAGATCTATGGTAACCGTTTTTTTCTAAAAGGATACCATTAATAATCACATACGAACTATTAACAAAAAATTTTCGAATACATTTCCTTGACCCCAGAAGTCTCGAATTTTATGAGAAGATTTCACTAAGAACTTGTGGATAAAGGTCTAATAGGTAGAACCGGTAAGTCGTGGAACGCGAGAGATCATTGTAGGAGACTGAAGAGACCCCATAATTTCGTCGAAAAGGAACAGAACTATAAACTTCTTTCCTCAGAAGGGGAATAGAATGACGGAAGTATTACACACAAGTATAGTTGTCAAACCTTAGGAATCAGTTAAGTCAAGTCAAGTCAACGAGTCAGTACAGACTAAGAAAGACTGCGATACCTGACGTGCTGTCCGAAGGGACAGGTAGTGGTTGTGGGACTCAAATGAGTTTGAGTAGAGGTAACTCGACCATTACTGTAGGTTGGTAGACTAGGAGACAGTAGGGGAAGAGGAGGGTGGAAGTTAGAAAGGGTCGTAGTCCCAGAAGAGTTTACTCAGTCAAGAAACGTAGTCCACCGGTTTCATAACCTCAAAGTCGAAGTGGTAGTCAGGATGGTTACTTGTGGGTCCTGACTAGAGGAAATCCCACCTGACCAACCTAGAAGAACGTCAGGTTCCCTGAGAGTTATCAGAAGAGGTTGTGGTGTCAGGTTTTTGTAGTTAGGAAGTCGTGAGTCAAAAGAAATATCAGGTTTAGAGTGTAGGTATGTACTGATGATCTTTTTGATATTGAAACTGTTTCATTGTAGAGACGAAAAATTATACGACAGATCCAACCAGTATTGAAAAGAAGTTACTCGTTCGTAGAAAATTAAAGTACCAACGTCAGTGGTAGACGTCACTAAAACCTCGGGGGGTTTTATTTCAGAAAGTGACAAAGAGGTAAATAAACCGTACTTCACTACCCTTGTCTACGGTACTAGAATCAAAAGACTTACAAATCAAAATTCGGTTGTAAAAGTGAGAGGAGAAAGTGAAAGTAGTTCTCCGAGAAATTAAGAGAAAGACGGTATTCACACCATAATAGACGTATAAACTCCAATAACCATAAAGAGGGTCTTTAGAACTAAGGTCGAACACGAAGTAGTTCAGGTCGTAAAGAGTACTCATGAGACGTATATTCAATTTATTCGTCCCACTGTTAAATGTCGGTACTACATGAGGAAAGGACTAAACCTTGGTCAGACAACAAGGTACAGGTCAAGTTTGACAACGGAGAACTGGACGTATGTCTAAAGAATCCTACGTCCAGTACCCCAGACCATAAGGGTAGAGAAATTCTTAAAAGGTGTCAAACAACACTAGGTGTGTCAGTTTCCGAAACCGCATCAGTTATTTCGTCTTTATCTACAAAAGGACCGTGAGAGAACGAAATATATACTAGGTCGCCTAAAACCGTTAAACTAGAGACCAAGAAGACGGAAAAATTTTTGGTCGAATTTGTAGACCTTTAAGTGTCAAGTGTATAACAACTTCGGACCGAACCTCTTAAAACTCGTAATGAAACAATCGAACACTCTACTCACGTTAACACGTCATCAAACTCGTAAGAAACCGTAACGGAAAGAAACCCTGACCTTACTTTTGACTGGAAAAGGTCAGGCAACCGGTGACGACTCAAAAGGTTTAAACGACCATATAACTCAAACCTTACAAGTGTCGTAGTGGAAAATCCTAAACTTTATCGAGTTTACCTTAAGGTAGTGGAAGTGATTGAAACAAGCATCACTACGAAGGATTCCGAGTGAAGTGAAGTGTAAGGTTCTACAGACCAAGATCCAGCCACTAGTGTGGTAGTACTATTAGACTCAGTATCTCTAGAAAAAAACATATCAAGAAGACACATCAGAACTGTGAAGAATTATAGAGGACGAAGACAATCCAGGTATATTAAAGACAGGGAATAACACGGGTAAAAACGTACTTTTAAGGGAACCATAAAAGAACTTCTCTGAAGATCAGAAAGGGTAAGATGACAAAAAGAGATAAAGAAACGTGACTAACGGCTCCTTCCGAAAAAATAGAAGGAACAATAAGAAACCTTGAGACGTAAGTTTACCCATGTAGAAAGAAAAAGAGGAAACGGAAAGTGAAGAGAAACAAAGTATCGATAAACATTCCGGAGAAGTCTGTCGGTAAAACGTACAAACGTAGAGAAAAAGAACCCCTACCAGAACTAGGGGCGGTGGAACATGCTACAGTGCTTGGAGACAGGTATCAAAAAGTCCGTAAGATAGATAGTCTATTAGGGAACTTAGATAAACAGTGAAGGTAACATATTAATATTCCCTAAACTAAATCCAGTATGGACTTACCAGATCACCAAAAGGGATGAAAGAAGTTAAATTCAGACTTAAAAGGTTAATTCTCAAACACTAGACTCGGTGTCAGTCGAGGGTCAGAACAAAAACGAGTGACATATCTCGAAGAGGTAGAAACCGACTTTTCTTATATTAGTTATACTAAAACCACAACTGGTAGACCACTACAGGTACACATTTCAGAAGAGAACACAACAACCTTCTCCCACAAACGATACTGGTCACGTAAGAGAACCGTCTTGAGATAATCGGAAACGGGACGAAGTAAGACATGAGGTTCCGGTTTAAATGGACAATGAGGTCCACAAAGAACTGAAGGATGAAAACGTAAGGTCAGGGGATATTACTTTTCCCGTAGAAAAAACCCACAATCGAGATCTTCCAGAACATCCAAAAGTATCTTGGTTGGTAAGTTGAAGTCAAAGAAGTCGTAATGAACAGCCCCCTATCTGAACCTAATTGACACCATAACTTACCAAAAGGAACCTTTATTTGTCTAGTAAGACAACAAAACCTCTGACGTAGGTACATGACATAAAACCTGAGAAAACAACTGATACTCCCGATGAGGTAAAGAAGATTCCCCAAGAAAGGGTGTCATCATCTATATTACCAGTAGACTCAATTTAAGTGGGAAAGGTCAGGTAAAATCAAACGACTAAGGATTTTACAACTACAAGTGAGAACGGTAGAGGACAAACTGGTAAAGGTTAAACGGAACCAAAACCTAGATTGTAAGGTCCAATCCTGAGGAATCCCTTCACAAATCATAGGACATTACCGTTATAAATTCCTCTTCGTCGTTTTGACCTCTGAAAATCCTTATTATAGTGTAAAAATAATCAGAATTAATTGTTTTAAGTTTTGTTGTTTTCAATGAACATTAATTAAAGAAGAGACCAAATCACTCCCGAAGAAAGAACCCTGTGACCTTAATATGAATTACAATTTTTATTAAAACAAGTTTGTACACGGATAGTTCTCCCTTTTCTCCTCACCCTACCCAACTCTCTTACTCTAACTGTGTATACACACGTAGATACGCGCACACGCGCGTACGTGTGTGTGTGTGTGTAAGGATGCATATTTTATCTATTGATTACTATAC
>SJYO01042702.1:3580-20000 GCA_006410555.1 Capra ibex
CCAGTATTTCTCAGCCTGTGTTGACTCACTGACTTGACTTGACTTGTCTTCATATATTGTCCATATCAAGCAACTGACTATGGTACGGTCCGTAAAGTGTGTATAATACTATGAAAGAAAGTGACATTAGTAGTTCCATTGTAGTAACATCTTCTCCATGTAATTTTTTAAATAAACTGGTTTCAATTGAAATAAAAAATTTTGGTGAAATAGTTCCGTTCATTCGATACTGGAACGTAAAACAACCATCCTCCTTGGATGACAAAAATAGGAAGGAAACAGGGTAAAGTATGAGGAGAAAAAGAGACACTGGACTGAAATAAGAATCTCGGGATGGAAAAAAGTTGATTTGGTAAAGATACGTGACTCGTTAACGTCTTCACTACCGACCCAGGAAGATTCCGAAGGACTCACGAATACACAAAGTCCTGTGGTCTCCGGAAGACCTCCGTTCTCGTCGGGAAGATAATCTTAGGCACGACACGATTCAACGAAGTCAGAACAGAGTGAGAAACACTAGGATACCTGACATCGGGAGGTCGGAGGAGACAAGTACCTTAAAGGGTCCGTTCTTCTGACCTCACCCAACGGTAAAGAAGGAGGTCCCTTAGAAGGACTGGGTCCCTAGTTTTGGCACAGAGAACACACAGGATGTAATCTCCACCCAAGAAATGGTGATCGCGGCGGACTCTTAGGGTAGACAATCTTACCCGTCGACGAAAGGTTCGGGCGACTTCAATCGTCCTGTAGGGGTCTGTCTTTCCTAGTGAAGGGAAGTTGAGTTCCTAGAAAAGAGAGTCACTGACACTTGGTAACCCGGTTCGAGAGGACTTTAACTTACGAGAACGATTGAAAGACAAAAGAACAATCCACCGAACTCACAAATATTTTAAAAGATTGTTTGTAGAAAAGACTTCAAACGTAAATATCGTTATACTAAATAAAAAATCTTTCACCGTCGAACCTCTTCTAACCAGGGTAGCTACTCGTTTGTTCCCACTTAAATTGAAAGTGAGTTTAGTCTGACTTAAATTTTAATCCCGAGAGTGAAAGGAACTCCACCTATCAGTCCACGTTATCCGTACACAGGGGTTCTTGAACACAGAGACGACATGTGACCTGTTCTCCGTTTGCCCCAGTCTACCCGGATCAGGAAGTTACGATCTCAGAAGGTTATCAAGAGACGAAATCAGTGACCTAACCTTTGTGGGAAGAAGAAGACGAGACTGGAGGAAGACACAAACCCCATTTTCCATACGTCGAGTCAACAAGACAGGGGTCCGACTAGTGACTTTCTAAGTGGACCCTCAATCATGGGTTTGTTCACGTGTCAGGAGTGACTACGTCGACACTAAGTCGTTCAACTCCACCCTGGACCTTAGATAAACAATTTCCATGAGTCCACACGTGAATTACAATGGGTGACTAAAGAAACTGGAGGGAGTACTAAGCTTCCCTACTAATAAAGTAAATACCATGAAGATCACAAGTTTTAACTGACCACAGTTCTTGTATTGAGAGACGACTAAACGTCTCCTTCTTTGACTCCGTGTCTCTCCCAGAGATTGTCCGGTTCTTGGGGGTACGATTTTCCCGCCCTCGGTGTGGGCCCATCATAGGGAAGATGAGACTTTGGGGTAGGGTATAAAAGATCAAGTGAGAACACAGTCTAAGAAGGTTCATCGACACAGAAGTGGATATGACGTAAAGATGGTTTTTGAAGGGTTTACATAATTATTAAAGAGTGAACTAGGACAAACAGTGTTGTCTATCAAACGTCTTTTCAGATAGTAATGGAGCACTACGTATAACTGAAATAATTTTTGGACCTATACCAATAGTGAATGAGAGAGGAGAAAGTAAGTAGTTAAACACAAGACAAATGAATTTGGTCATGTCACAGAATTAACGTCACAAAATTGCACTCAAAACGTTAGATCATCTCATTTAGGAGGTTGAATTAAGAGGAAGTCACACAGAACCGATTAAATCTATGAAACTGAAGGTGAATGTACAATATTAATCGGACGTTTTATATGCAGGGGGGTTTACGGTCCACGTTATGATAACTCTTATTGTTCCTAAACCGTAAGATTTTTATGAGAAGGTTAGATGTTTATAATGTATATAAAGATAAATAAATCCAGAGTAAATAAGAGACTCGTCATCACAAGTCCTCAGTAGTCAGACATAAGAATTCGTAATTTACTAGTACCTACAAGTAGAGACAATACAAAATAACCTAAAGTAAAGGATTATGACGACCATACCTCTTTAAACCATCTAAAAATATACTTAGGAGAACTGACGTGGTAAATTTTTATATGTTGATTTATGTAAAACTTTCTAAATATGTGTCTCTCTTTACTGTGCCCCCTTAGTGAGAAAGGTCTTTGACTAGACTAAAGAAATAAAAAGTCCAAACGAATGTATGAAAAACAATATGTATCCCTACTTATGTCTTAGTGCGCCCCCAGCCGTCTGGACTGGGAACAGGTTTAGTCCACGAAGTATATTTACATATGGTGTAAAACTATCTGCCTTTGGTGTCGATGTTAGTTCTGCGTCCCACAAAGGTAGTCAGTGTTGTAGGTCCCATTAAGCTTCCCCTCTACCTTAGCTGCAGGATCCCTTTTTTTATAAATTAATGTCTATATTTCTCTCTAATCTTTCCTTATCACATCATCCTTCTAATCACCTCTTTTTCTCCGACTTATTGAACCAAATGCACCTTATGGTTAGTGGTGGATGCATCCGGTGTCCACAGAAAGACAAGAGGACTTCCTCTCCTCCGTGCCTCCGGAGGGACCAGGCTAGAATCTTCGGGTCCTTTTTAATCGTCCGAACCACTCATGGGTACAAGGTCTACCCTTAAGTCGGTGTTCCCTTTTCTTTCTTACTGTGCCCCCTTAGTCAGAAAGGTCTTTGACTAGACTAAAGAAATAAAAAGTCCAAACGAATGTATGAAAAACAATATGTATCCCTACTTATGTCTCAGTGCGCCCCCAGTCGTCTGGACTGGGAACAGGTTTAGTCCACGAAGTATATTTACATATGTTTCCAGAATACCCAAAATGTAGTAGAAGACCGGTACTCTGGACGACTGTAAATACCGGGAAAGACTATTACCAGTCGGTTGGTCTTTTGAATAAAAAAGGTCCCCACTAAAAAGAAGTTGGTTCACGGTGGGAGGTTTATTTCAACGTAAGGATATCCCACTCCCACATCACCCAATGTTAGTACTTTCCTTAAATGAATCGGATTCCAAATTGTACTAATTAGAATTTCCAATTATGAATAAAGAGGATATACGATCAATATAATTAATATTCCCGTCCCTTATACCTCTAAATCGTCGTTTATAACCGAGTTGTTTACTTTTTGGGAAGTCGTTATATTAAAGATTGGTTGGGTGATATGACTATTAAAGATTGAAGGGTTTTCTTAGACGGAAATCATTCAGATTTTGTAGAGTACGGAGAGTGCCAACCCTCCGACATTTGTTAGTGTACACCGGTCTGCTTGGACATGTCCGTCCGATCTATTGGAAGTCTCCTCAAGTATTCAACTTTGTGAGAACAGTGCGGGTCCTTAAAAATAACTGAACCTCGACATTCAATTGAGGAGGCTCTCTCCATTACCCCCAGTCGGGAGGCATTTCAGTCTCCATATCCATTCTCGTACTTTGTCATTTCATCCATCTGAGACCAAAACCCCCCATCTACGAACCCTTTCGCCCAAAGGACTCCGAGTTAGGGCGGAACGTATACTATTTCGGAGGAAGGAGTACTGGAAACGATACCCGCCTCAAGGAGGGGGACCGAGGATCGTCCAATGTTGTAAGGAACAAGGGGAAACGTCATGTAGTGAGGGAGTTGCGAATGGGGTTCGTTGGTCAAATCTACTTAAACGGAAAAATTGTGTAAATATTTTACCTTGTCTTATGTATGAGAAGGAACAGACGTTTAATTCGTGAGTTGTGTATCAATGCTCTCCTACACACACTTCGGAGTTTTAACATTTACGTGTGCTTATAACGGTGGTAGAGACGAAGTCTTTACTCAGGGTAATAGGACCGGGGACTATTCTTACTTCTAGAGATTAAATAGAGGTTCGTTGTAAATAAGTGGAATAACGTGGGAATGAACCTCCTGTAGGTGCACATCCGTGAAGGTTCATAGTCCGACCCCCAGATCACGTCTCGGAGTTCCAGGGTAGCAGAAGGAGAACTTTAACCACGAGGGTCGTCATATTTGAAGTCGGAGGAGGACCCTGACCACGAGGGTCGTCATATTTGGTTAACCTAGGTAGTTCACTTAGAGGAGCCGTCCACGTGTTCAAACGACACCCAATTCAATGGGAGGACGAGAAAGGACGAGTCGAGTCCAACGAGGAACTCTTGAATCTAGTACGACACGTAAGGAGTTAAGGATAACATGAAAGGTTCGAGTTGAACACGAACAGGAGCGGAGGGAACCATTTGTCGTGGAGTGGTAATGGAACGAAAAGAAACCCTAAAGAGTAGGAGGTTTGGACAACTAAAGGAAAGAAGGTAGGGGAGAGAGGAAAGACACGAAGGGCACACACCCGGGTCAACTCCGAGAATATCCTCTGTGTGTCTCTTCCTTGGTTCCAGTCCAGAAACGACGTCTAGGGTCACGTGTAAATTGTACGTAGAGTCAGAGAGTACGTGAGTCTCTTTTTGAGTCGTCCTTTCCTTAAACCTCTAAAACTTATTGGAATACGATGTCTACTCCTTTGACTCCGGGCCTCTCTATACCTCTAAAGCGGCTTTAAGAGTGTGGGAATACGTCGTCTCGACGGTGTGTTTGGAACTGATGTTCACAAACATAGGTTTTCGTGGTCCTTGGGTACCTATTTAAAGTCCCCTGTAAACTAGTTTGAATGAAGAATAAAGGGAAGGATTTTATTTTTATGGACTGTTTGTAAAGGGGGGTTTTTAAAGTGGAGATAGTTATCAGGATATAAATCTGAACCGTTAGGGAAGAGACCCCATAGAAGGACTGGGTCCCTGACTTGAGTCCAGAGGACGTAACGTCCACCTAAGAAATGGTAGACTCAGTGGTCCCTTCGGGTTAGAGAAAGGTTATCAGGATATAAATATGAGACAAAAAGGGGAACCACCTGTGTACCCTGGTTCTTTACGTACTTATGATTGACGTAGTGTCAGAAATAAATTTTTAATCTACACTAAGAGATATTTTGTAGACCGAGGACACGATCTCCGGTATAAGGACTCGTGGTCCGTGGGAGACACGGAATCAGTAGGAAAAGGGGTCTCGGAGAAGTTTCGGACGGTGTATCTTGTAAGTGATTTATGAACAGTTTTCCTTACTGTTTTCGGTAGGAGAACGAGAGTTCACTTGACCTCTCACTCGACCGGGTACTTCTCCCTCGGGATCCCAGACCGGTGGACCATACGTCACCGACACTCGTCTCTAGACTGGTCTACGACACCCTTCCAAAGTGAGATTGGACGACCGTGGTCGACGAGGAGGTCTGGAGTCCTGGAGGGAAGTCGAGTAGGGGAACTGTCCGAGAGTGGTGCTAGGACCGAAGACAGTGGTGAGTCGGGAGAGGTCGGAGTCAATCGGTGGTCGTCCTGGACTATTACCTGAGACACAGTGAAACCAGAGGTCCACTTTAGGGATTCCCGGGACGGTACGTGAGGTCAGGACACGGGGAACGGAAGGTCCTCTACCTTACCGTTCTCCTTCGTCTTAACTTCGGTGGTACCCAGGAATTTTGTCGTCCTTCCTACCCGGACACGGGGAAGAAGTGTCGTGGGAGAGACGACTCCTCCTAGACCCGGGAGAAGGTGTGGATGACCTCCCAGACCTTCTTCAGTCTATATACCGGAGCACCCGTCCCACTTTCCGTCTCCCGGAAATGACGTTAACTCCTTATTCTTCCGTCCCACAGGCACCGAGTCGAGATTCCTTTTGTACGGATCAATACTCCGTACCTGGAACACTGTGACGAAGACTTGTGCGAACCCCGTACCCTCGGTCGTTGTCTGTAAAGAACGGAGTAGTGGACAGAAGTCTCCCAGTCGAGTCCCCTTTGTCCTGGACAAAGGAGTGTTATGTCGTACACTAGGGTTGTAACCTCGAGGAGTCGTCTAGACTTTCGTGTTCTGACTCGTCGCCACGGAACGTCCAGTCACACCCGTCCCCGGGTTGACGAACTGGGTCCCGGGTACGTTGACCCAGTGGCAGTCCGGCCCGCAGTCAGATGTGACGTCGTGGACTCATGAAACTTAGGTACACCACCCTTACCACTGAGGGTATACGGTAGAGTACGAATCGGATCTGAAGGATGAATATAAGATAACAACAAAGGTTTTCGACATGACTTAAATGTATATGACGGGGGAAAACAGTAGGGTTGAAGGGAGACCCTTGATCCCTGATTACCGGTGTCGTTCGGGTGACTTTCAGAACACATTTCGTTTGACCACTAGTCAAAATTCACTGTACGTTCTCCGGGGGTCCACACGAACACGACTTTGGATCAGACATAGAAGTGTTTTCACGAAATCTTTCACACATACACACATATTTACATACTATATATAAATGTATACAAAGATATCACGACACACCTTCCGATTGTATTGACCACCTGTCCCACTCACTGTCCTTTACTGTCAGAAAAACCACCGATAATTTCGTTTGATGTATACTTTTTTTATCAAAAGGAACGGACAATTCAAAGGTTAAAGATATGGTCGGACGTCCCACTCACACATTCTTATCCTTAATGTTTGACGGTGATTTTCGAGTCGTAGACTTCGTCTTAGTTCTACGACATCATCGACCATACCTCTAGGTGTGGGTGTGTTTCTGTAGTTTATATGTAAGTGTACACCCTGTGAAGAAGTACCTTTGATTGACCGTTGATCGTATTGAGGACTTTTGGTTTCGAAGTTTTCCTAGATGTGTATTGAGCTATCCTACCCTTTCTTTTCTTAGTCAGGTCCGGGACCCGGGTTATTCCCTAGGCGTTTCTCTTGCAGGTGTTCCCATCTGGGGCCGGAACCTCATNTTCCGTCCCACAGGCACCGAGTCGAGATTCCTTTTGTACGGATCAATACTCCGTACCTGGAACACTGTGACGAAGACTTGTGCGACACCCGTACCCTCGGTCGTTGTCTGTAAAGAACGGAGTAGTGGACAGAAGTCTCCCAGTCGAGTCCCCTTTGTCCTGGACAAAGGAGTGTTATGTCGTACACTAGGGTTGTAACCTCGAGGAGTCGTCTAGACTTTCGTGTTCTGACTCGTCGCCACGGAACGTCCAGTCACACCCGTCCCCGGGTTGACGAACTGGGTCCCGGGTACGTTGACCCAGTGGCAGTCCGGCCCGCAGTCAGATGTGACGTCGTGGACTCATGAAACTTAGGTACACCACCCTTACCACTGAGGGTATACGGTAGAGTACGAATCGGATCTGAAGGATGAATATAAGATAACAAAGGTTTTCGACATGACTTAAATGTATATGACAGGGGAAAACAGTAGGGTTGAAGGGAGACCCTTGATCCCTGATTGCCGGTGCCTTTCGGGTGACTTTCAGAACACATTTCGCTTGACCACTAGTAAAAATTCACTGTACGTTCTCCGGGGGTCCACACGAACACGACTTCGGATCAGACACAGAAGTGTTTTCACGAAATCTTTCACACATACACACATATTTACATACTATATATAAATGTATACAACGATATCACGACACACCTTCCGATTGTATTGACCACCTGTCCCACTCACTGTCCTTTACTGTCAGAAAAACCACCGATAATTTCGTTTGATGTATAATTTTTTTGTCAAAAGGAACGGACAATTCAAAGGTTAAAGATATGGTCGGACGTCCCACTCACACATTCTTATCCTTAATGTTTGACGGTGATTTTCGAGTCGTAGATTTCGTCTTAGTTCTACGACATCATCGACCATACCTCTAGGTGTGGGTGTGTTTCTGTAGTTTATATGTAAGTGTACACCCTGTGAAGAAGTACCTTTGATTGACCGTTGATCGTATTGAGGACTTTTGGTTTCGAAGTTTTCCTAGATGTGTATTGAGCTATCCTACCCTTTCTTTTCTTAGTCAGGTCCGGGACCCGGGTTACTCCCTAGGCGTTTCTCTTGCAGGTGTTCCCATCTGGGGCCGGAACCTCATCCGTCCAGTTCAGTGTCAAACCCGCAACGTCAGGACCCCAGGACGTTCCTCACCGGAACGGGGGAACGGGGGACCCTTTAGACTCTGTCTTCCAAACCTCTTCAGATCTGAGATGAGTAATCCTCGTGTACGACTCAACGACTGTTAGTCCTACCTCTAAGTACGTGACACTCGTCGAAGGAACGACATAAAGGGTTAGGTTTCCCCGGTTACGGAACCAAGGTGAGTGAGGTGTGGTGTGAAACCGTGTTCTAGAACTGTCTCTGAACTAGATCGAAACGTCTCTGTTTGGTCTTACCGACCCCACATTAGGACCTTATCGGAGTCTCCGGTATCAGTCACTCCTGAGTCTCGTTGTCCACATCTACGTCCTTTGTAATCACACACGTCTCCCGTCGTGTTGTCCTCGTACGTTCCCGGTTCCCCCACTTAGAGATCGTCTGTCCGGGACTCGCTCCTACACCGGATTGATCCGTCTCTGTCGGACCTCGGGGACCCCACACCAGGTCGACCCCGAAGCTACCGGTAGTGCTTGTATGATGTGACTCCTCATACATCACCAAACAGAAGGTCGAATCGTGACCTAGACCCGTCTGTCCAGGACCCACTTCAGACGGTGTCTCTGTTGCGTCTAGAGTCCGTCGTCTCTTCGGTGGAGTTAAGAACGTCTATGGAGTTGGGAACGTCGGTGTTGGGCGGAGGAGGGGGGTTGGAGGTCGGGGTCGGGTGAGGTGTGGTGTCGGAATATGATCTAGACTCTGTTTGTTATCCCTGTATTGGAACCGGACTGGGACTCACCTCGACATCTACATATTGGATACACTTATGTACCTCGAGTGAACGAAGTGGTGAGTGAAGTAAACCCCGTCCCGTATGTGAGTTGTCGTTGTCGGACTAATTTGGGTTGGGAGTTCCGAAGATGAGGTTGTTGACCCTTGTGTCGGACGAGGACTCTGTCGATACTATGTCTCGTCTCTCCTTCGGGGTGGAGTGTGGGTCGTGTCCGAAAGTCATGATGTGGTAGTTAGTGTGCGGTGATAGTTGCCCTAGTACTGTCGTGTTTGACTCCTTTCTGAACTGACCGTAGGTAGACTTTGGTCGGGAGTGTGGTTTTTATACTCTGAGTACCTCCGATGTGTCCGTGTGAGGGTACATTTTAGTCGGTAAGTTCTGGTGTTATCTATTGACAAAGAGGATTTTAGTATGTCTTTTTCAAGTCAGTTTACTTTTCCTTCTAGATGAGGGTTAAGTTTCTTGTTTTCTTTAAGAGACTTTCTTGTTTATTACTTTGTCTAGAGTTGTCAGATGATCTGGTCCTCACGTGTCTCCTCCATTACTGAGTTCTATTCTTTTCAATGAATACTGTCTTAGCGTGGGTTATATGTTGAGTTACCACTTTGTGACTTTCGGAAGAGTGATTTTAGACCTTGTGCTGTTCCTACGGGTAAGAGTGGTAAAGATAAGTTGTATCATGACCTTCAGAATCGGTATCGTTAGTGTGCACTTTTTTTTTATTTTCCATAAGTTTACCTCCCCTTCTAAATTGTAACACTAATATACGTCTATACTATGAGATGTCTCTTTTGGGATACCTGAGATGTGTCTTTGATGACCATCTCTATGTCTTTAATTCAATCGTCCTATGTTCTAAGTGTATGTCTTTTTCCACCGTAAAGAAATGAGGTTGTTACTTTATAGTCTTTCCCTTACATTTGATATGGAAATTTTTAATATTAGAGGTTTAATTTGACGAATCCTTATTTGGAGTGGTACCTTCAGTTTCTGAAGAGACGACTCTTGATATGTTGTAATTATTTCCTGTGACTTCTCCTAAGTTTCTTTATCTTCCTATAGGGTCGAGACTTAACCTCCTCAATTATAACAATTTTACCAGTATGATGAGTGTTTTTAGAAACCTAAATTTCGTTGGGGAAATTTTAGTAGGTACTGTACAAAGTGTATTGATCTTTATTATTAGGATCTTAAGTATTCTTTGGTATTTTCTAAATCTTAACTTTTTCGTTAACACTCCTTTTTATTGTTTCGACCTTTGTATTGGGAGGTTCTGAAGTCTGTTGTGATGTTTTACTATGATTAGTTTTAATACACCATAATCCTGTTTTTATCTGCACCTAATTACCTTGTTTTATCTCTCGGGTCTTTATTTGGGTGTGTAGATACCAGTTAAATGGAGAATGTTTCCCCCGTCCTTGTATGTATGTTACCCTTTTTCAGAGAAGTCGTTCATCACAACCCTCTCAACCTCTCGGCGTACATTTGGTTACTTCAATCTTGTGTAGGAGAGTGGTATGTGTTTTCATTTGACGTTTACCGAATTGATGAATTTGTATTCTGTACCGTGGCATTTTGATCTTCTCCGTCTTGTAAGAGACTGTATTGGCACGGTTGTAAAAGAATCCAGTCAGAGGGTTATCTTTATTTTAGTTGTTTACCTTGGATTAGTTTGTATGTCTGAAAACATATCGTTTCATTTGGTATATCTTTTACTTTTCTGTTGGAGATCTTACCCTCTTTTATAAAAGTTTATTACGTCAGTCAATTCCCGAATTAAAAGTTTTATGTGTTTGTGGAGTATGTTGAGTTGTTCATTGTTTGTTTTAGTTGGGCCGGGTTTTTACCCGTCTTCTGAATTTATCTGTAAAGGGGTTTCTTTATGTCTACCGGTTGTCCGTGCACTTTTTTACGAGTTGTACCAATTAATAATCTCTTTACGTTTAGTTTTGCTTTTATTCCATGGTCGAGTGTGGTAAGTCTTACCGGTAGTGATTTTACAGATGGTCACTTTTTCCAACATCTCTCACACCTCTTTTCCCTTGAGAAGACGTGAGAACCGTCTTTATATTAAACCACGTCGGTGACACCTTTTATCGTACCTTCAAAGGGTCTTTTGATTTGTATCTTAATGGTATACTAGGTCGTTAGGTGAGGACCCATATATAGATCTGTTTTGATATTAAGTTTTTTCTATTTACACGGGGATACAAATATCGTCGTGATCAGTGTTATCGGTTCTGTACCTTTCTTGGATTTACAGGTAACTGCCTACTTACCTATTTCTTCTACACTGTGTGTGTGTGTGTGTGTGTGTGTGTGTGTGTGTGTGTCCTTGTGATGAGTCGGTATTTTTTCTTGTCTTAGTTCGGTAGACGTCGTTGTATGCACTGATCTCTACTAGTATGATTCACCTCATTCAGTCTTTCTCTTTCTGTTTATGGTAGACTATAGTGAATATACACCTTAGATTTTATATTGTGTTTACTTGGAGTGGTACCTTCTCTAAGTACCTGTATCTCTTGTCTGATCACAACGGTTCCCCCTCTCCCGACTCCCTCCATACCTTACCTTCCGACCGCAATCCTCTACATTCGAAAATATACGTCTTACCTATTTGTTGTTTCAGGATGATATATCAGGTCTCTTGATATGAGTCATAGGATACTATTTGGTATTACCTTTTTCTTATATATATAGACATACATATTGATTCACTGAAACAATATGTCATCATTAAATGTGTTATAACATTTAGTTGATATGAAGTTATTTTCTCCTCCATTATTTTACAAGTGACTTAATTCTTTTTCGTAGTTGTCTTTACATCCAGTGACATTGTTCCTGGATCTTTGGTATTGATGTTTGGTTATTTTCAGTTATTAAGTTGACGGTCTTTATATTAGATCTTCGTTATTTATCGTCTGATTTACTGTGTCTTCTTACTTATTCACTAGAACTTCTGTCGTATTACCTTTAGTTTAGGTTTCTCCTCAGTCTTTCTGTTTTTTTTTTTTGTATTTTTCGTGTTGAATGTTCTGAGTACTCTGTTGTCTTTAGTACGGTCGGAAGTACATTATCCGTAAGGTCTTCCTCTTATTTCTACCTGCACTCAGACTCATTGAGGCCCTCAACCACGACCTGTCCCTCCGGACCGCACGACGCTAATTACCCCAGCGTTTCTCAGTCTGTGCTGACTCGCTGACTTGACTTGACTTGACTTGGAAATAGTTATCTTTCTTTCTGCCGGTATTTTACAATTAGCCAGAAGTCTGGTCTTCTATAACATTTGTTTGCATTCTGGGAACATTCTTGTTTCCATACGTTACTTGTGAGAAAGAATCTATTCACAGTCTTGTCCCTTGGGACGCCCTGAGACGAAGAATGTAAATAGAGATACATGTTGAATGTCATATTTTCGAAGGGACTTTTTATTTCTCTGCCTGGTCCTGGTCAAGGTACTTTCGGATCCATAGGGCACAGTTAAGAAAGAAAGAAAGAAAGAGAGAATGAGAGAAAAAGTCCGACTAGGGAACCTCGTGTCCCCGGGAGGCACAAGTGAATAGACGGATACGAAGATTCTGGATTTACCCTTCCGTGAGACGCAAAAGTGAGGGAGCCCTCTGGTCCTCCAACTGACGCCGGATGCACTTGCCACGTTCAGGGAACAGAACCCCGAGTTAACCGAAAGACATATTTGGTTCCTTATAGTCGGAGAAAAGAGAGGAGATCAGAGAATTGACGTTTAAGGAAGGATAAGAGAGATATATAGACATATAGAGAGAGCGGAGTGACAAGTACGAAGCCTATGGGACCTAGGTTAACCCCGACCTGGGGCAATACGTTAGATTTTTTATTATATTACTTAAATAAGTGTTTTATCTTTGTCTGAAGGTATCTTTGTTTAAATACGAAGGGTTTCTTCTTTATTCCTCTCTCCATATTTAATCCTCGAACCCTAATTGTCCATGTGTGATAATATATATTTTATCTATTTGTTGTTTCTATATGACATCTCGTGTCCCTTCATATCAGTTATAAAACATTATTAGTTATTACCTTTTCTTAGACTTTATATATATATATATAAAGACTTATTGAAATGACATATCGACTTTGTGTTATAACAAAAATTTTTCGACGATTTTAATTTTTATATATATTTCTCCAGTCCACTGTTTCTCCAGGTTAGGTTTGTACCGTCGTGTTTCCGTCGAGGATTTCCTTCTCAGTCGGGATCCCTTACTAAGTCTATTGACGAAAGAACCAGAAGACCCGGACCTTAGTAGACGCCCACCCTCCTGTTCTTCTCTATTGCCGGTACTCCTCCTTTACTTCCTGGACCTTCACATACTCTTCTCTTTGTTAGTTGTCACTCACTGAGATTCCTTTTGTTTCCACAAAACTTAATGCGACCTTTGTTCTTTCGACACTAAGAATAGAAGACCAAATTTACGTCAGGGACCTATGTGGGACATTCGGTCTTTCGAAATAGTCTGTGGGTGTAGTGTAATCTCACGATCGGTGTCTCTTGTCCCGAGTTATTCAGTCTCATTTCCGATCAACCAAGGAGAGACTTCCAGAGACTACTTCCTCTGGTAGAAAGGGTTGTCGGGGAACGTTAAAGTCCGAAGGGACGAGACTAGGACGTTTGTGACAAAGAGTTTAGACTCTTAAAGAGGAACAAGTCACAACACATATGTCCCCTTTTGTAGTTCCGTCGTTATAAAGGGTCATTCAAAGTAAATACGTCCTGAGATAACTCCAATAAGTAGTTAGAGGAAGAGAAACTTGACAGGAACCACGAAAAGGAGTTTCTTTTTACATTTTAAAATGGATAAGAAGAAAATCTGAAATGGTTAGAAAGTGTGCGGAACTTCACACTTCTGTTAAACTCTTATTATGACTCGAATTGAGGGAATAGACCACCGAGTCTACCATTTCTTAGAGGGACGTTACGTCCTCTGAGTCCAAACTAGGGACCCAACCCTTCTAGGGGACCTCTTCCCTTTCCGTTGGGTGAAGTCATAAGAACGGACTTCTTAAGGTACCTGTCTCCTCGGACCTCCCAATGTCAGGTACCCCAGAGTTTCTCAACCTATACTGACTCACTGATTGTGAAAGTGAAAAGAAATCGAATTGAAAGACGATCAGTTAAATCGTTTCCAGATAAAAGGGGTTGAAATAATAAGGACTATATAGGGTCATATTATCTGCGAACGAGGAACCTTCTTTTCAATACTGGTTAGATCTATCATATAAGTTTTCGTCTCTGTAATGAAACGGCTGATTCTAGGTAGATCAGTTCCGATACCAAAAAGGACACCAGTACATACCTACACTCTCAACCTGACACTTCTTCCGACTCGTGGCTTCTTAACTACGAAAACTTGACACCATAACCTCTTCTGAGAACTCTCAGGGAACCTGACGTTCCTCTAGGTTGGTCAGGTAAGACTTCCTCTCGTTGGGACCCTAAAGAGACCTTCCTTACTACCATTTCGACTTTGAGGTCTTGAAACCGGTGGAGTACTCTTCTCAACTGAGTAACCTTTGCTGACACTACGACCCTCCCTAACCCCCGTCCTCCTCTTCCCCTGCTGGTTCCTACTCTACCGACCTACCGTAGGGCCTGAGCTACCTGCACTCAGACTCACTTGAGGCCCACTACCACTACCTGTCCCTCCGGACCACACGACACTAAGTACCCCAGCGTCCCTCAGCCTGTGCTGACTTGCTGACTTGACTTACAACTGTTGTAATGGGGGTACCGTTGTAAGACCCAAAATACATTTGACTTCAGTAAAACCCGTACGAATAAAGGGATAAAGTAGGAAACAACTACATCAAAAATTCAAAGATACTCTTAATCTGAGACATACACATTGATTACTTAAAATAATGTTAAGGTGTCTTAGAGAAAGGATGAACAGTCTCACAGGTTGAGAAAAGCTGGGGTACCTATCATCGGGTGGTCCGACGGAGGAGGTAGGTACCTTAAAAGATCCGTTCTCATGACCTCACCCAACGGTAAAAGAAGAGGTCCTCTAGAAGGACTGAGTCCCTAGCTTGGTCCCAGAGGACGTAACGCCCATCTGTGAAATGGCAGACTCGGTGGTCCCTTAGGTGATTATAAAGTATATATCGAGGAATTTGTGTTCATCATTTAGACTGCAATGAAAATAGATTGAACCCTTTTAGTCATATAAGTTACCTCTCCTACGTTCCCGTCAGAGATACGTTGTCAACGACCTAGATGGACCCAACCGTCTATGGTCCTTAGACACCGAAACTAAGAGTCTACGTGTACCCCTTTATATTCGGTCCTAGTCCCACTTTTCCTATATATGGTGCGTCCGTGTTCTTACAAATCTCCGTGTCGTCGAACTCAGTCTATCTCTACACCCGTTTTTTTATTTTATTTTATTTTATTTTATCTCAGTAGAAGATTGGATGTAATGGGGTACCAAACACTCAGGTTTTATACCCTTCAAGAGGACTATATACACATAGTGATATTGAGACGACCCTAACCGATCCGACCACCAAAGTGTTCCCACTGTTACCGGTGTTATAGGTTGACAAGGTGATTCATGAATACTGATCACTGAACTTTCTTCCTCACTCGTCTAACGAAGAGTTACGACCCCGGGGTGGAGAGTAATGTCAAGTCAAGTCAAGTCAAGTCATCGAGTCAGCACAGGCTGACAAACCCTGGGGTGCCTGACGTCCCGAGGTCCGGGGGGCAGGTAGTGGTTGAGGGTCTTAAATGAGTTTGAGTTCAGGTAGCTCAACCACTACGGTAGGTTGGTAGAGTAGTAGACAGTAGGTGAAGGGAGGGTGGAAGTTAGAAAGGGTCGTGATCTCATAAAAGTTTACTCAGGCGAGAAGGGTATCCCACCGGTTTCACAACCTCAAAGTCTAAGTTGCAGTCAGGCAGGTTACTTATAAGTCCTGACTAAAGGAAATACTACCTGACCAACCTAGAGGAACGGCAGGTTCCCTGAGAATTCTCAGAAGAGGTTGTGGTACCAAGTTTTCGTAGTTGAACAGTCACGAGTCGAAAGAAATACCAGGTTGAGAGTGTACTGATGACCTTTTTGATATCGCAATTGATCTGTCTGGAAACAACTGGTTCATTACAGAGACCAAAAATTATATGACAGATCCAACCAGTATTGAAAGGGAAGTTTCTCATTCACAGAAAATTAAAGTACCGACGTCACTGGTAGACGTGACTAAACCCTCGGTCTTTGTCTTTCAGTGACAAAGGGGTAGATAAACGGTACTGCACTACCCTGGCCTACGGTAATAGAATCAAAAGACTTTCAACTGAAAATTCGGTTGAAAAGATCAGAGGAGAAAGTGAAAGTAGTTGTCCGAGAAATTAAGAAGGAATTGAAAGAAGGTATTCCAACTACAGTAG
>SJYO01042744.1:0-10000 GCA_006410555.1 Capra ibex
ACTACAAGTTCGACCAAAATCTTTTCCGTCTCCGTGGTCTCTAGTTTAACGGTTGTAGGCGACCCGGTACCTTTTTCGGTCTCTCAAGGTCTTTTTGTAGATAAAGACGGAATAACTGATACGGTTTCGGAACCTGACACACCTAGTGTTATTTGACACCTTTTAAGACTTTCTCTACCCTTATGGTCTGGTGGATTGGATGGAGAACTCTTTAGACATACGTCCAGTTCCTTCGTTGTCAATCTTGACGTGTACCTTGTTGTCTGACTAAGGTTTATCCTTTTCCTCACGCAGTTCCGACATATAACAGTGGGACGAATAAATTGAAGATACGTCTCAGGTAGTACTCTTTGCGACCTGACCTTCTTTGTGTTCGACCTTAGTTCTAACGGCCCTCTTTATAGTTATTGGAGTCTATACGTCTACTGTGGTGGGAATACCGTCTTTCACTTCTCCTCGATTTTTCGGAGAACTACTTTCACGTTCTCCTCTCACTTTTTCAACAGAATTTCGTGTTGTAAGTCTTTTGCTTCTAGTACCGTAGGCTAGGGCAGTGAAGTACCCTTTATCTAACCCTTTGTAACCTTTGTCACAGTCTGAAATAAAAAACCCCGAGGTTTTAGTGACGTCTACCACTAACGTCGGTACTTTAATTTTCTACGAATGAGGAACCTTCCTTTCAATATTGGTTGGATCTGTCGTACAACTTTTAGTCTCTGTAATAAAAGGTTGTTTCCAGGTAGAACAGTTCCAATACCAAAAAGGTCATCAGTACATACCCACACTCTCAACATGACACTTCTTCCGACTCACGACTTCTTAACTACGAAAACTTGATACCACAACCTCTTCTGAGAACTCTCAGGGAACCTGACTTTTCTATAGGTTGGTCAGGTAAGATTTCCTCTAGTCAGGACCCACAAGAAACCTTCCTTACTACGATTTCGACTTTGAGGTCATGAAACCGATGGAGTACACTTCTCAACTGAGTAACCTTTTCCGAGACTACGACCCTCCCTAACCCTCGTCCTCTTTTCCCCTACTGTCTCCTACTCTACCGACTTACCGTAGTGACTGAGTTACCTATACCCTAACCCAACTGAGGCCCTCTACCACTACCTGTCCCTCCGGACCGCACGACCCAAGTACCCCAGTGTTTCTCACCCTGTGTTGACTCGTTGACTTGACTTGACTTGACTTAAATACTTTAGTCAAGTTGACTTCTCTCCGTCTTACAAGTCTTATAAGTACAAACGTACTCAAACGTATCTCGGAGTCTCTACCTTTCTAAAAACTTCAACATATCTTCTGGTCCTCAGGACTGACCTGTCCCTTTAGAATCTTAGTTTCTTAGTATAACTTTGTCAACTCGACTTATTTTGAAGAATCACGGTTAAGTATCTCTTTCAAGAACTTTTTAGGTGGGGACTAATCCGGGTGGACCGAGGTAGTGTGTACCATAGCACATGTCCATCTCTAGTCACAAATTCCGAACACGATAGAAAAGTTGAACAGGTACGTAAAGAAAGAGTTGTAGGAAGAAACGGAGTAGACAGAGGACAGAAGTGATAGGTTTACCCAATATTAATGTTGTGTTCTTCAGATTCATCGATCTCAGTGTTAATATAGGGACGTCCGTAAAACCTTTCTCCGACCCTTCCTCAGAAAGATCATACTCTCAAAATGAAAGTCCCCTAATCTTTAGAAAAGACAAACTTCTCAGGTAGTTATGTTTATAATAGGGTCCTCACTTGTGAAAAATTAATAAACTAATCACTAATCGACTGGTATAAGATTCTCATTCCCTCACTTCCCCATCATTTGTTCCCTCCTAAGTCCGTTTTCCTTACTCTTTGAGAACCTCCTTCATCTGTGTAATCATCCCTCTCGTATTGGAGATAAAACAAATGCAAATTCCAAAACAAATCCGACCGAAACATTTCCATACCTAACAAAGGTAAAATAAAGGTAAGTAGGAGATACGAAATGTTACAAATAGAATAAGCGGCCCCAGGTCGGGGATGTCCTAGGTCCCTTTGGGCTTGCTCTTTGCCACAACCGCTAACGTTAACTAAATCTCTCTCTCTCTGTCAATTCTTACAACATCTATTCTTTTGTCTCCTCTCTTCTTTTCTCCGACTACAAGGAACCAAATATGTCTTTTAGTTATTTCAGAGTTCTGTTCTCTGAACGTGGCAGATGCACTTCGGTGTCCACGTGAGGACCAGAGGACTCCCTCACTTCCGCGTCCCGCGGAAGGGCAAGTCCAGAATCTTTGGGTCCGTTTATTCATCTGTACCGTCTAGAGACATGAGGTCTACCCTTGATCGGACTTTCTCTCTCATTCTCCTCCTTATACTAACTGTGCTCCTCTAGTTCGACGAAACTACTCGCTCTAGGTATCGAAATAAAAATTTACCATGAATATATGAAAAAAACATGTGTCTCCCTTTACTTTCTACGTTCCAGTATATCTCAGTCGGGTTGTAAGGTCGTCAAAACGGAAATAGCTTTGGTACTAAAAAAGACGTATGGAAAGAGTGTTTACTACAACACATGTCATAGAAGACCGGAACCTCCGGACACTTGTAAAATACTGGGAGAAAACTATTTCCGACGAATTGGTCTTTTGAATAAAAGAGAGTTTCACAAAAAAGAAATATAAAGATTAGATACAGTCGGAGTCTTTTACGGTTTGTCTCAATTGCAAAAAAGTGTCTCGTCTCCACGTCACTCAATGTTCTTTCTTAGTTAATCGAGTTTTCAGACTATACCAATTTAAGTTCCGATGTGAACAAAAAGATCGTAAGAGCGATACAATTGATTATGTAAGGGTCCACGTGTCAGCTACTCTCTATACCCTTGAATCGTTGTTCGTAACCGGGTCTTTACTTTAGGATGTAGTCGTGATCGTAATGAGCTTATTGAAAATTGAGAAAGTTTCCGAGATACAAAATCCGAAAGACACGGAGAGTGTCAACCCTCCGACATGTATTAGTGTCCGCATCGACATTCTCAGACCTATATGGACGGCTCGTTCGATCTTACGATTGTCTCCCCAAACTAAACTTTATAAGGAGAGTACAGGTCCTCTGAATAATCGATATCGGGATTCAACTAAAAGAGGTCTCTTTCCACCAGTCCCAATCGGGGGACAATTACAGTCTCCTCAACCACTTTCAGTACTTTGTCATTTTGTCTGTCTAAGACCAAAACCCCATCTACGAACTCTTTCGGATCCCTCGGGGAACTCAAGACTTCGGAACGAATTGTCAAGAGAAGGTGTACTGGGACAGTACCCACCCTAGAGGGCACCGCCGAGGGCCGTAAATAAATTTACAACTTTCACTAATCACTGAATGACGAACAATAGTGACCCATCAACACGAAACCAAGTCCATAAACTATCCCAGATCGTCTCCGAGAACTTCTTTCGTTACCGTTAGGTAAGGTCATGAGAACGTACCTTTTAGGGTACCCACCTCCTCGGACCACCCGACCTCAAGTACCCCAGTGATTCTCAGTCTGTACTGACTCGTTGAAGAGAAAGTGAAAAGTGAAAGTACGTAACCTCTCCTTTACCGTTGGTGAGGTCACAAGAACGGACCTCTTAGAGTTCCTACCCCCTCGGACCACCCGACGGCAGATACCCCAGCGTGTCTCAGCCTGTGCTGACTTCGTTAAATCGTCGTCGTCGTCGTCGTCGTCTCCGAGAATTGCATACATAAAGATATTAAACGACGTCTTTGAATTGAAAAATTTTTAATAATAAAGACCATGATTTAACTTCTTTATGTCCTTTTATCTCAAGTCAACGAAAACCTATTTTGGAATTAAATAGAGGAGGGAAGAGAGACTGAAAAGTCAGTAGACAAATGAGTTGATCAGGGTATAAGAACCTACTGAAAAAAACTGAGAATACAGACGGAGTAAGGAACGTACACCAGTTCCAGACGAAGTAAAGGACATAGAGAGTGTAGGAAACGAAGAAAAGTGAACCGTCTCGGGAGAAACTAAAGTGAACCGTCTCGGGAGAAACTAATCACAGTTTTATAAGGGTCGAGAAAACCCAGACGAAGAAAAAGAGATAGTTGAGGTTGTCGGTGTTGAGGAGTTAGGTCCAATTCCAAAGAGAAAAGATTAAAACCTGTATGACAAGAGAACGTGATTTTAAAGAAGTAAAGGACAACGAAACATCTTATTTGTATTTGAGAGGTTTAACTGTATTTACCAAGAGGTAAGATTAGGATGTCATTATATATGTTGTATAGCGACCTCGTATTAGTACTCTCTATGTCGTACAGACAATTTTTTACTCGTAAAGAACAAAACAAAAACAGTCTGAACTAAAAGGTGACTATGTAATATTACGATATACATAATTATAGAGTCAAAGGAACTAGATCCTACAGTCTCTAGGAATGAAGTATCCTACTAGGATTTACTTAACCGTCTATATGACAGAAGAATAAAAACGTGTAGTTCCAGGGTAGTTGGTAATCGGTAGGGTAAACGTAGTGAGGATAATGTATGAGTCTACCGAGGATCGAAATGAAGTTAGTTGACATCGTGACACAACCGTAGTGGAGAATAGGAATGAAATGAGATGGTGAATTTTACCATTAAACACACAAATATAGTGGGGAAGAAGAGGTGGTGATCTCTCTGATGAAGACCTTTTATCTATAAAAAATTTGGAGTCAAATTCAGGAGTGACATAGGTCCTACACTAAATGATTAGATATTCCAGTCACTTGAAGTTTCCATGAAGTAAACAAACAAAGGTAAGCCATTGGTGACGATGATAAGAACTATATCGTCCCGGTAAAGAAGTTTACATTAGAATGTACCTTTATACACTTTCTCCCTTTTTAGTTACGTAAGACCTACCGTTCCCTAACTAACAATTTAGGACAGTTTTATAGGGGAGAAACCGAAAAGGACTGACTGAGACATCTTATAGATACCGAAAGAAGTTATAACAGACTTTAGATGTCATAAGTCAAATATACAGTGTCAGTTCGTTCCTCTCTCGAAAGTTACAGTGGTGGTGACAGCAACTAGATTTTAGGATTTAAATACGAACTTTATTTAAATATTCTCTGTTTATGTACTTCTACACACACCAGATAACCACTCACATACAAAAAAGTTTAACGTAACAGGGAGAATAACGGTTTAAAGGGGAGATTATTTATGGTAGGAGAGACGACCTTTATAGATCTGTGACTTCCTTTCTGTCAATTCGTTCATTGTGTTATCTTAATCTATAAAAACCGTCATTTACTGAATCTTTCACGTAAGTCCTAAAAAGTACCAGAAAACGGAAAACTTTCTTCTTTCACTTTTATGTGTTTTCGACTGTGAAATATACGTACTTCCTCGGTTTCCTCCCTAACTATCTAACCAAACCCCGTCTCATAAGACAGTACAAGACTTTCCAAAACCAGTAGGGTCCATCTCCGTCCCCGTCCTAAGTCCGTTCTTATTGGGACTGATACTCCCTTCTCCAACCAAAACGACCTGTCACAAGGACATACACCTACTTTCAAGGAAGACAAACGTATTGTCTTCTTTTCAACGGACCTAAGACGGGACTTCTCAACGGTTCGAAACAAGTAGAGATCTTGATACCGTTAATCATCGTTGCTTTCTTATGAGGATTATATTTCCTGTTAAAGTCTTTTTTCTCCATTCTTCTATTTTCCCTTTATTTTCCCTTATACTCTATAAACGAAAATCCTGTAATTTTTTTTAGTATATATAAACCCAGGAATTTTTATTTCACAAGATTGTCGTAAAGTAGGAAGTGATGGGTTCAGGAACTGAGTGAAAGGGAAACGACGAAAAGGAAGGAAGACAGAAAGAGAAGAGAGAATAAGTGGGGGGAAAGGGAAGATGGAAGGGGGGGGGAGGTAAAAGACAAATGATCCTTAATGACGATTTCGGGATTCTACGATATTTGGTCGGGTCGTTGTAGTGACTTAGAACCCTCTCGGTCAGTTCTCTAACCGGAAGAATGGTCCAAAAACCTCCGTTGACTTATTCGTCTCGTTGGGATTAGGTTAGTGTAACGAAATCAGAGTTATCTCCGAGTCAGACAAACCTACTAAAATATTAAAACCCCTGGATAATCCCGTACACACATTCCGGTTTATTAATTACTGTTCCTATCAATGAGATTTTCATTCTCTCTTACCATAGAGTGAAGAGTCTATTTACACAAATACTTAGGTCGAAAGAATAGATGAACCAAAGATACACTAGTTAACCTGTTAACAGGTCTGAGGGATCCACCCCCTGTTAATTATAAATTGATTCGATCTGAACAATTTAGGTCTCACTATCTTACATACCTTAAAAACGTTCTACTACGTCCTTTACTCCTACGTCACCTCACACTCATTTCTGTCGGTGACCTCCTCCTACCTCAACCAAGTGGAAGCACAGACGAGACCAGAGTTGGAAACACAGGCGATCTTTAAAGTATCCAACTTTAGGACTGAGGGTACCAGTACCACAAAGTATCCACCTCGGAAACCCTCCACTACTTCAATACCTCCACTACTTCCTACCTCGGAGGACCTACTCTGCTGACGAAAATATTTATTCTCTGTGTACCTCAAAGAGATCGGGAAAGGGACTACACTCCTATATCATTCTTCACACTCTGCCTTTCTCCCGGAATAGACTAGTGTGACACTTTTAGGTAAAGATAACAAATATTAAGATACTACAAAACAATGTCGTCGGGTCTTCCTGATTCTGTCGTAGGATTGTTAAAAATCCGTCAAGTCATTTGGAGTACGATAAATCCATCGGTACACGTTTCGTGAATATAACAGACGACATTATGACATCCCGAAGAGACCACCGAGTCTCCAATTTCCCAGACGGACGTTACACCCTCTGCACCCAAGCTAAGGACCCAACCCTTCTAGGGGACCTCTTCCTTTACCGTTGGGTGAGGTCATAAGAACGGACCTCTTGGGGTACCGACCTCCTCGGACCACCCGATATCAGGTGTCCCAGCGTTTCTCAGCCTTTGCTGACTCGCTGAAGTGAGTGAACATTATGACACTGTTATAGTCTTAGCCGACTGTCAAACACCGAACGAAAGTAATTCTTAAGAGTCTTAAGTCAGAAGAACCATCGTACTGGTCGTGTTACTCATTAATAGATTAAGAAACTAAGAATATTGAACTGGGTCTTATTAAAAGACACTAAGAAATCATTCGAGAAATTACTAGAATCAGTACAGTCAAGTTCGATAAACACTGGTTAAAATTATCCTTTAAGAAAGAGAGTCTCCATCCGTACCTAAAAGAAATCTAAAAAATAATTTACTTCTATTTCTGTAACTGTTTAAAGGAAGAATCTAAAACTGTAGAGATGTTTTAGACACGAATAAAACAAAGTCTATTCTGGGTTTGTACGCAATTTATCGATATTTTGAGTTTCTTCGAAAACTGCCCTACCTAGTAGTGATTGGTAGAGTCCTAACCGACCCAATTAAGACCCAAAGCGTACTCCAGTTAGCCGTGAATTCATAGGCCTCCATCCACGATTAAAATGAACTTAGGGACACATCCGTCACCTTGTCAAATATTTTTCGTTGAACCGCGTGTAAGAGTAGCACGCGACAGTCCCTCCTGACAAGACTGGTGTGACCTATCTCGAGCAAGAAGTGAGGTCCTACTTAGATTCGTGCGTTTTCTATTACTTAAAATACTCAAAATAATCATAAACGAGAAGAAACAAGGGAGAATAATAGTTTAATTCTAACCCCTTCTGAATACTTTGAGAGATCTGTACCTAAACCTCGGTCACATACCTTTTAGACAATCGTTAGATTTTAGTTCTTCGTCTTGAGTTCATACTCAAACTAAAACTGAAATAGAAAGGAAGGAAAGGTGAGAGTAGGAAACGAAACTTCTCCTGTTTCTTTCTTATACTCGTCTACAAGACATCGTCTAGGGGACCCAACGAAAATTCTTTTGTAACTAGAATGTTTAAGGTACGAGGTCAAGAGAATGGGTACTTTCATAAAGTTGGTGTACACGGGTCGTTCTCCGATCGAAAACCACCTTAACACACGGTACGTTCCTTACGACGTGGACAGTTTTTAACATCGACTTAAGATTAAGTGAATGTTATCTTAGATCGTAATACTTACTAATCCGAGAACGAAATATATTGTCGTTAATCTTATATCTTCCGGACTTAGAACAGGAATGTTTCACTCTACAAAGTTTTGAGTAAAGAGTTAAGTCTCCAGTGGAAAAAAGAAAGTATTCCTTTCGTTTCTTCCGAAGTCCTCTACCGAGTGGGACAAAACATAGTGAAGGTGTGGAAGATCTTCATGAAACCGGAAAAGGAATTAGAGAACTCGGAAACAGGTCTCTCGTCCACTCCGAGGAAAGTTCAAACGGTCGAGACACTGACGGACTGCGTCTCCAAGTAGGGTGCTGACATCGTTTGACTATTGGTTGAATTTGTCCTAAAACAGGATTTGTTGGTGTCCTTTGTTAGAGTAATTTTATTTGTATTAAGTCACCCGAACCATTGTACACTAAAAACGAGTCTCTCCGACTCGTATATTTTTTGGGGAAATAATAAGGAGACACATACGTTTTTTTAAATTTCTACAATTCCTATATTTTACTATTTTACATATAATAATCAAATATGAAACGACTTTAAGAAATTTTTTTGACAGTGAGTTTAGTAGGAAAACTACTTAAGATTAAATCTTGTACTTTATAAAAGAAAAGGGGAGACTTTAATCTGGTATACGAGTCACTCAAGAAAATATAAACTTACGAAACGAACAGATCCCTCTCTTTAGATTTATAAAACAACCTTGAGTTATACACGGATCTCATGGCCTGGGTCCTTTGTACCTAGGATGGGCACGGGTGTAGTACAAGTGGGTTACTAAGTAATTACATAAGTAAAAGACTAACCATCAAAACACTATAAACTTGTTTCTCTATTACTTCTTCTGTACTTTAAGAATTTGTGTAAAAGGAGTTAGGTATGGTTGTGGTCAGGGTAAACGATAGTCTCGTCAGAAAGATAACTGTACACATCCCCGTCTTTTACCGTGTCATAACAGAAATCATTGTCGTAGTCACCCTAAGTGTTACCTCCCAGGTGAGGTGAGTCAAGTGATAATGTTCCTAACCCGCACTTTGAGGGTCCCCGACTTATAGAGATTAATTTTCAGAACTAAAGAAATACCCGTACTTTATGAAATCATGTCCTTTACTTCTCGTCTCTTCTCTGTTCATCTGTAACGTTATCTTTATATTACCCTCTGATTCCTCGACATTAATTTATGTCTCAGATCCCACTCTCGTCGTATCAAAAGTTCCCCCGAAACATCGAATTTCTACTTCTCACTCTCGAGACTCAACCTACTTTGGATCTGAGTGACGAATAATGGACACACTACCCACGTTTAGGGAATTGAAAAGACTCGGAACCAAAGAAGTAGAGTCCTTCACATTATTGTCAGTGACACGATGTCCTAAAAAACACTCCTAATTCGTATCATTACTTGTGTCTCGTGAAATATTTAATATACCGTCACGTTGTCGGGAGTCATTTAAAATTTAAATAAAATTTAATTAATTTTTGTAGGAAGAAGAGGAACTGGAAGAAGGAAGTAAAATAGTAGAGGTAATAATTCTACGACTCGTCTACCTTTCTTACAACTATAATAATTGTTTCAAAATCATTCTCTTCTCTAACATAAATTCTCTTCTACATACACTTTTATAAAATTTATTACAATCCTAACACCAATTACACCCTTAGTCTTTCCTTATTAATTTTACTTTTTTTCAAACTCGACCCTATTTACTAACTCCGAACTAAACATCTGACACAAAAGTAGTCTTGTCTCTGTTAACAACGTTGGTATTCTTCGTTTTGTACTATAAAATATCCTGTAAACCCTTCCTCTGAGTATTAATTCTTATTTTCACTGTCTCCT
>SJYO01042757.1:0-34034 GCA_006410555.1 Capra ibex
TCTTCTGCAGTGGCGGTGTCAATTTCCATTCCCACCAACAGTGCAAGAACATTCCCTTTTCTCCACACCCTCTCCAGCATTTATTGTCTGTAGACTTTTTGATGATGGCCATTCTGACTGGTGTGAGGTGATAGCTCATTGCGGTTTTGATTTGCATTTCCCTAATAATGAGTGATGTTGAGCATCTTTTCATGTGTTTGTTAGCCATCTGTATATCTTCTTTGGAGAAATGTCTGTTTAGGTCTTTTTCCCACTTTTTGATTGGGTTGTTTGTTTTTCTGGCATTGAGTTATATGTGCTGCTTGTATACTTTCGAAATTAATCCTTTGTCAGTTGTTTCATTTGCTATTATTTTCTGCCATTCCAAGGGTTGTCTTTTCACCTTGCTTATAGTTTCCTTTGCTGTGCAAAAGCTCTTAAGTTTAATCAGGTCCCACTTGTTTACTTTTGTTTTTGTTTCCATTACTCTAGGAGGTGGGTCATAGAAGATCTTACTCTGATTTGTGTCACTGAATGTTCTGCCTATGTTTTTCTCCAAGAGTTTTATAGTTTCTGGTCTTACATTTAGGTCATTTTTTGTGTGTGTTATCTTTGTGTATGTTGTTAGGAAGTATTCTAATTTCATTCTTTTACATGTAGCTGTCTGGTTTTCCCAGCACCATTTATTGAAGAGGCTTTCTTTTCCCCATTGTATATTCTTGCCTCCTTTGTCAAAAATAAGGTACCCATGGGTGCATGGGTTTATTTCTGGGCTTTCTATCTTGTTCCATTGGTCTATATTTCTGTTTTTGTGCCAGTAACATACTGTCTTGATGACTGTAGCTTTGTAGTATAATCTGAAGTCAGAAATGTTGATTCCTCCAGCTCCATTCTTCTTTCTCAAGTCTGCTAGGTTATATGGGGTCTTTTGAGTTTCCATTTGAATGTGAAATTTTTTGTTCTAGTTCTGTGAAAAATGCCATTGTTAATTTGATATGGATCACATTGAATCTGTAGATTGCATTTGGTAGTATAGTCATTTTCACAGTATTGATTCTTCCTACCCAGGAACTGGGAATATATCTCCAATCTGTTTATATAATTTGTTATTTCTTTCATCAATGTCTTATATCTTTCTGTGTACAGTTCTTTTGTCTCCTTAGGTAAGTTTATTCCTAGATATTTAATTCCTTTTGTTGCAATGGTGAATGGGATTGATTCCTTAATTTCTCTTTCTGATCTTTCATTGTTAGTATATAGAAATGCAAGTGATTTCTGTGTATTGATTTTGTATCCTGCAACTTTGCTAAATTTACTGATTAGCTCTAGTAATTTTCTGATACTATCTTTAGGGTTTTCTATGTACAGTATCATGTCATCTGCAAATGATGAGAACTTTACTACTTCCTTTCCGTTCTGGATTCCCTTTATTTCTTTTTCTTCTCTGATTGCTGTAGCTAGGACTTCCAGAACTATGTTGAATAATAGTGGCAAAAGTGGACACCCTTGTCTTGTTCCTGATCTCAGGGGGAATGCTTTATGTTTTTCACCATTGAGAATAATGTTTGCTGTAGGCTTATCATATATGGCCTTTACTATGTTGAGGTAGGTTCCTTCTATGTCCATTTTTTGAAGAGTTTTAATCATAAATAGGTGCTAAATTTTGTCAAAGGGTTTTCCTGCATCTATTGAGATGATCATATGGTTTTTATCTTTCAATTTGTTAATATGGTATATCACATTGATTGATTTGCATATATCAAAGAATCCTTGCATCCCTGGAATACACTCGACTTGATCATGAGCTTTTTGCTGAATTCTGTTTGCTAAAATTTTGTTGAGGAGTTTTGCATCTTATTTCATCAATGATATTGGCCTGTAGTTTTCTTTTTTTGTGTTGTCTTTGGATTTGTTATCAGGGTATTGGTGGCCTTGTAAAATGAATTTGGAAGTGTTCCTTCCTCTGCAGTTTTTTGAAAGAGTTTTAGAAGGATAGGTGTTCAGTTCAGTTGAGTTCAGTTGCTCAGTCGTGTCCGACTCTTTGTGACCCCATGAATCGCAGCACTCCAGGCCTCCCTGTCCACCACCAACTCCCAGAGTTCACTCAAACTCATGTCCATGGAGTCGGTGATGTCATCCAGCCATCTCATCCTCTGTCTTCCCCTTCTCCTCCTGCCCCCAATCCCTCCCAGCATAAAAGTCTTTCCCAATGAGTCAACTCTTTGCATGAGGTGGCCACAGTACTGGAGTTTCAGCTTTAGCATCATTCCTTCCAAAGAAATCCCAGGGCTGATCTCCTTCAGAATGGACTGGTTGGATCTCCTTGCAGTCCAAGGGACTCTCAAGAGTCTTCTGCAACACCACAGTTCAAAAGCATCAATTCTTCAGCACTTAGCTTTCTTCACAGTCCAACTCTCACATCCATACATGACCACTGGAAAAACCATAGCCTTGACTAGACCGACCTTAGTCGGCAAAGTAATGTTTCTGCTTTTGAATATGCTATCTAGGTTGGTCATAACTTTTCTTCCAAGGAGTACGCGTCTTTTAATTTCATGGCTGCAATCACCATCTGCAGTGATTTTGGAGCCCAGAAACTGACACTGTTTCCACTGTTTCCCCATCTATTTCCCATGAAGTGATGGGACCGGATGCCATGACCTTCGTTTTCTGAATGTTGAGCTTTAAGTCAACTTTTTCACTCTCCTCTTTCACTTTCATCAAGAGGCTTTTTAGTTCCTCTTCACTTTCTGCCATAAGGGTGGTGTCTTCTGCATATCTGAGGTTATTGATATTTCTCCTGGCAATCTTGATTCCAGCTTGTGTTTCTTCCAGTCCAGTGTTTCTCATGATGTACTCTGCATATAAGTTAAATAAGCAGGGTGACAATTACAGCCTTGACGTACTCCTTTTCCTATTTGGAACCAGTCTGTTCCGTGTCCAGTTCTAACTGTTGCTTCCTGACCTGCATACAGGTTTCTCAAGAGGCAGGTCAGGTGCTCTGGGATTCCCGTCTCAGGATAGGCATTAGTTCTTCTCTAAATGTTTGGTAGAATTCTCCTGTGAAGGCATCTGGTCCTGGGCTTTTGTATTTTGGGAGATTTTTTAATGACAGCTTCAATTTCAGTGCTTGTAATTGGATTGTTCATAATTTCTATTTCTTCCTGGTTCAGTCTTAGAAGATTGAACTTTTCTAAGAACCTGTCCATTTTTTTCCAGGTAATCCATCTTATTGCCATATAGTTCATAATAATCTCTTCTAATCCTTTGTATTTCTGCATTGTCTCTTGTAACCTCTCTTTCATCTAATTTTGTTGATTTGATTCTTCTCTCTTTTTTTCTTGATGAGTCTGGCTCAAGGTTTGTCAATTTTGTTTGTCTTCTCAAAGAATCAGCTTTTAGTTTTGTTAATCTTTACTATTGTTTCTTTCATTTCTTTATCGTTTATTTCTGCTCAGTTCTTTATGATTTCTTTCCTTCTACTAATTTTGGCATTTTTTTTTTGTTCTTCTTTTTCTAGTTGTTTTGGTGTCTACTTGATGTTTTTCTTGTTTCCTGAGGTAGGATTGTATTGCTATAAACTTTCCTCTTAGGAGTGCTTTTGCTGCGTGCCATAGGTGTTGAGTTGTCATGTTTTCATTGTTATTTGTTTCTAGAAATTTTTTGATTTCCCTTTTGATTTCTTCAGTAACCTATTGGTTATTTAGAAATGTGCTATTTAATCTTCATGTGTTTGTGTTTCTTACAGGTTTTTTCTTGTAATTGATATCTAGTCTCATAGTGTTGTGGTTGGAGAAGGTGCTTGATATGATTTAAATTTTCTTAAATTTACTGAGGCTTGATTTGTCACCCAAGATGTGGTCTGTCCTGGAGAATGTTCCACATGCACTTGAGAAGAAGGCATATTCTTCTGCATTTGGGTGGAATGTCCTGAAGATATTAATGAGATCCATCTCATCTAATGTATCATTTAAGACTTATGTTTCCTTATTAATTTTCTGTTTTGAGGATCTGTCTATTGATGTGAGTGGGGTGTTAAAGTCTCCTACTATTGTGTTACTGTCAATTTTTCCTTTTATGTCTGTTAGTGCTTGTCTTATGTACTGAGGTGCTCCTATGTTGGGTGCATAGATATTTACAATTGTTATGTCTTCCTCTTGGATTGATCCCTTGATCATTTTGTAGTGTCCTTCCTTATCTCTTGTAATCTTCTTTATTTTAAGGTCTATTTTGTCTGATATGAGGATTGCTACTCCAACTTTATTTTTCTTTCCATTTGCATGGAATTTATTTTTCCATCCTCTCAGTTTCAGTCTATATGTGTCTTTAGGTCTGAAGTGGGTTTCTTGTAGACAGCATATATATAGGTCTTGTTTTTGTATCCATTCAGCCAATCTGTGTCTTTTGGTTGGAGCATTTCATCCATTTACATTTAAAGTAATTATTGATATATATGTCCTATTGCCATTTTCTTAGTTGTCATTGATTTTGCAGATCTTTTTTCTTCTCTTGTATTTCTTGGCTATATAAGTCCCTCTAACATTTGTTGTAAAAATGGTTTGGTGGTACTAAATCCTCTTAACTTTTGCTTGTCTGAAAAGCTTTTTATTTCTCCATCAGTTTTGAATGAGATCCTTACTGGGTACAGTAATCTTGATTGTAGATTTTTCCCTTTCAGTATTTTAAATATATCCTGCCATTCCCTTCTGGCCTGCAGAGTTTCTGCTGAAAGATCAGCTGTTAAGCATATGGGGTTTCTCTCGTATGTTACTTGTTGCTTCTCCCTTGCTGCTTTTAATATTCTTTCTTTGTGTTTAGTCTTTGTTAGTTTGATTAGTGTTTGTTTTGGCATGCTTCTCCTTGGGTTTATCCTGTATGGGATTCTTTGTGCCTCTTAGATTTGATTGACTATTTCCTTTTCCATGTTGGGGAAATTTTCAACTATAATCTCTTCAAAAAATTTCTTGTACCCTTTCTTTTTCTCTTCTGTAGAAGGAATCAATAGCAGAATATCTGAAGCAGAAGAGTGAATCAATGAGCTGGAAGATAAAATATTGGAAATAACTTCCAGAGAAGAATAAAGTAAAAAGAATGAAAAGAACTGAGACAATATCAAACACACTTCTTATTCTTTTATTTTTATTTTCTGTCAAGGCCCTAGGTTGTTTGGTAGGATGAACAATACTACCTGGAGATTAGAAACAGATTTAAAATTGCTGAATTGCAATGCCTAGAAATACCCTGGTGAGTCAAACATGCCTGAGAAAAGAGGGTAAAAAAAAAACCACTGTTATGAAACAGTGGTAATTAAGGAATATTCCACTTTGGCCTGTTTTGAGTCAAGCAGTACTGCAGAGGGATCGTGTGGCTTTATTTTTAGGCTGCAGTTTATTGATTCAGGCTGCGGCCTCTGCTAATTGACAGAGCTGTTCTTAGCTGACAAATGTGCATTTGGTTGTAGAGAATGAGAAATTAGATGTTTTGTCTGTCTTCCTAGAGAAAGGAAACTCTGCTGAGGAGAACTTCTCCAGGCTTAAGCCTCTTTCCAGGTGGGCCAAGTGCAAGGTCACTTGACTAGCGCTGGGATTCACACTGCACACACACACACAGACACACACACACACACAGAGACACACACAGACACAGACACAGACACACACACACACACACACACACGCAGTCCCTTGGGCCCATCAGTGATGGATACCTCTTCGCATTGCAGCCAGGTTTCCAGAGGCCATGCCTGGTTGACACGGGGCTGTGAGGGCTAGGGCCTCCAGGCTGACACTGGCGCAATTCATCTAGTAAGTTAACTAGCTGGCACCTTGGTCTCTGAGGGGCTGTGATGGCACGTGGATGTCAGTGGTGTCAGAGATGGAGGGGTTGGCCAACAAGCACTGGAGGCAGCTCTAGGGTAGGGACGACGTTTCAGGTGAAGGAAGACATAGAGAGCACATCTCTAAACATGTTCAGAGCGCACGAAGAACAGACGCTGAGAGGCAGGGCCCCAATCCTGTGCAGGTGATACGTTCCACAGGGACACAAGGCCCGGGGCTTGGCTTAATGCTCTGCTGCAATTGTCTTAGAATGCTTCTTCTTCTTGTTGTTTAACAGAAGACTCTTTGTTTTAATTTTGTACTAGGCCCGGCAAATTCTTTAGCTGGTCTTGCTGGAAGGGGAAATAAAAGGTCAAGAGATAGATGCCAGGAGGCTAATTTTGTATAAATTCTAGTCTGGGCTGTGGAAAAATCCTGTTCTCTGTAATAGGGTTTAGCGAGATGGCATTAAATAATCCTCCTGACTTTATGATTGGATAAAGCGGCTGGAGGGCTTTGGACCCTGAAGTTGTTGAGAGAGGAGAGGCTGCATACTGGAGCTGAGAGTGATGCTTATGGTGGAGTGAAGGGCAGCTTCAAATGTCACATGGGGGGAGCACTGAGATGAGGGGGTGGGGTTCAAGGAGGAAGCACAGCAGTGGCCACCGGGGGGTGAGATGCACAGCAGGGTCCTTCCAAGTGGCCTGGGCCTTTGCAGCTGACCTAATTAGGAGGTCTGAGGAGTAAAGAGAATTTGCAGAATTCCCTGGCTTTTGCCTTCCCTGGTGCTCAAGAGAAAGTCACTTAACTTTTCAGTATTTCAGATTCCTTATCAGTAGAAGGATTTTTCTCCTCACTGCTCTCAGACTCTTTAACAGTTTAGCCTGATAAAATCTGTCAAGTGCTCGAGCCCTGGGAGATAGGCTGATTATCAGTCAGGATGGTAGCCTGCTCCTTCCAACAGAAAGTGAATTTGGGATCTTGCAGAATCCCGCTGGAGGATGTAGTCTGAAGAAGTTTAGGAGTTCGAGTGCTCTGCTTAGCAGCTCTGCAGGGAAAGGGCTCATGTGCTGTCCATGGCCTCTCCCCAAAGCTCCTGCGCATTATCTAGGTGTATTTCCTCACCAAGTAAAGTATGAGGTCAGACCCGGACCTCTGAATTCTCAGATACTGTAGTTGGGGCCTGCTTAATCTAGAGGATTCATAAAAATAACAGCCAGTGGTGTCTCAAGGGTAGTACAGACAATTTAGGTCAACTGCTGCAATTTCAAATGAGAAAATGGGGAGAGAAGAAGGTTGTGGGTGGCCCAGGTCACACAGGTGAGTGTGCAGAGCTGTGTCCGGTGACCAGAGGTTTAACTTCTGGTCCAAGTGTTTTCCCTGATATCACATGTCTGCTGGACACTCAGGCCCACAGTCACTAGATTTGAGGAATTCCGTTGCATTTCATGTTTACATATGTCCCAAGGTTATTATGGAATGCCTGTTGATCAGAGTGATAACAGTAGCGATAAGTACCATTTATGCAGGGCCTGCAGTGGGCACAGTGAGCTCAGAACTTCACCCAATCCTTTCAACCACCTTTGGAGGGAGAGCTTATTACTTTCACTTTTCAGAGGAGAAGACTAGGGCTCAATATCACATGGCTCTTAGTCACAGATCCTAGGTTTCATCAGCCTTCTAGCAGTTCCGGCAGCTCTTCTCTGACAGGCTGCAGTGCAGTTAGTGGGGGCCCTTCCATCTGGAGCTGGAATGTGTGTTAGTACATAGTAGTTAGTTTCATTATTTTTTCCCAGTTGCTGACACAGAAGACTTAATCCAGGCGAAAGAAATGGAAGTAGACCAGAGGTATGAGGATGCTGCTTTATAGAAATTTTATGGTGATTTTTGTATAATTGTCAATTCCCTGGAAGACACAGTCAAGCAAAGTAATTTGATTATAAGAAAGGACAATGTTTGAAGTCAATACAAGCAGACCTGACTAGAAATTGAAAGGAAATGGAAGACTTCTAGGCTGTACTCGCCCAGGACGTTCAGGCTGTAGGATACATGGGTCAGGGCCTGCATATTCACCCCTCTGCTGGGCGCAGAACAGAGCAGGGGTGTGGTGATACCTGTCTGGGGAGGGGTGGAGACATGGTGGGCCTCCCTCCTGCAGCTCTTTGCCAAACCCATTCAGAGCAGAGGCCATGCCCCCTACAGATGAACTCAAGGCCCTCTGTCACCATTGTCATTTGTGTTAAACAGTAAAGCCACCAGCTTTCATTTACCTAAACTCATGTTGCTTCCCCTAACTGGAAGCTTCTTGGTCAGCTGAGGCTGCTGTAAGTACAGTGAAGTGTAAAATAACTGCACAGGTTCCTGTTTGATGAGCGGAGTGTGGTTTCTCATTACTCCCCAGGGGCCACTTGTAATGAGAAATTGGACTTGTAAGTCTTGAAACTTTTCCGCTCACCACTCTGTGTGTCTTGCATTATTTTGCCTTTTAAAATTAGCATGCTATTTTAGACAATGAAGAGAGCAGGCTTTAGAAGCATAACAGAGCATCTGCTTTACAGAAACTGCTAAGCAGTCTCTGTTCACATTGAGTTTTGACTTATTACCCAGAATAGGAAAATATGCAAATGCAGGATGTGTGTATTGACTGTGCTTTTGCCTTGAGGCTCTTTTGTATTACATATCTAATGGATGGATATTTGTGTGTGGGTTTGATTCCTGTTTCTCCATATGACTGTGCTTGTTGGTTCTGGACTGTGGCATGCCTTGGAAGGCATGATGCTTCTCTTAGCTGGTACCCAGCACCTTGTACTGTGCCCTCAGCACTGGACCATGAAGTAGATTTTGTGTTAATAATGACCACCCTTTGTAGGTACTAAGTTCTTACTGCAATTTGAAGATATCAGAAGAGTGAAAAAAGTCTTTTCTGATGCCATGGTGCCCCTTGTTTGAGCCCTACAAGCATGCTGTGCTTACTTCCACATTTACTGGGCTTTTCATGGGTGCTCTATTTGCATATTCAAGTGTCTGTCTCCTTCACTAGACTCTAAGCTCTTTGAGAATAGGGCCTGTGCCAGCCTTGTTCATTTTGGGGTCCTCAGAGCATATTAGCGCAAAGCCCTTGGTGGGCATGCAAATAGATATTTGTTTAGTTGTTTTGGTACCTTTAATTTAATACTGTTAGTACTTTTAATATGCTGAGCATTGCAAATTATCTTAAACACATTTTCCCATGTAATCTTCACAATAACCACGTGGGACTGTTATTGATCTTCATATGTTACAGAAAACAAATCCAGAATTCAGATAGGGTAAGCAGCCTGCCACGATCTCCCAGCTGAGCCACATAATTGTGAACTGAGTCCGAGTGACTGCAAAGCACTCATCTTCTGGGCTACCCCACACTGCTCTGTGTGTCAGACGGTAAAGAGATGTAAAAGTCACTCGAGATGCTGATGGATACAAAACACAGAGTGGGGAGGTGTGTGGATACACCGGCAAAAGGATGTTGGTAAGAGATGCGACCCCTTCAAAATCTTCACAGAGACGTTCTCATTGAATAGAAATATTTTTTTTGTTGTTCCTTAGAGACAGAAGCTAGATAAGGCATGTTTTGTTCACTGTTTCTGACTTTGGAGTCAATGTACATGGATATCATAATTATAGGTGAGGATGGCAAAGCCATTACTAATTGATTTAATTGAGGTTACTGAATCCATTCTAATTCTGAGAATGACTATGGGAGAGCTTGAGGGTTGGGAGCAAAATGGAGAACACAAGGTAGTCCAAAGCACCTCCTGTTTTCACAGGGTTACGGTGTAATGAGGAATAGGAGGAATACTCAAGTTACTAGACAATAAAAGGGAGTACAGTAATTTTTGAAAAATGATTTGGCATAAAGAGAGGGTATACCAGAAATAATAAATTATATATGATTGATGATATAAGTATATTATGGAAAGGGTAGTATTGAGATAGTTCTTGAAAAATGGATGAAATCTGATAGTTGGATATTTGAAGGTGATTAATGACATGGCAGACAGCGAAGAGGATCTAAAAAGCCTCTTGATGAGGGTGAAGGAAGAGAGTGAAAGAGCAGCTTAAAACTGAATATTAAAAAAACTAAGTGCATGACATCTGGCCCCGTTACTTCACGGCAAATAGAAGGAAAAAGTGGAAATACTGACAGATTTCTTCTTCTTGGGCTCGAAAATCATTGTGGATGGGGACTGCAGCCATGAAATCAGAAGACGTTTGCTTCTTGGCAGGAAAGCTATGACCAATCTAGATAGCGTATTGAAAAGCAGAGATATTACTCTGCCGACGACGGTCCGTATAGTCAAGGCTATGGTCTTCCCAGGGGTCATGAACAGTTGTGAGAGCTGGACGGTAAAGAAGGTGGAGTGCAGAAGATTTGATGCCTTTGAACTGTGGTGCTGGAGTAGACTCCTGAGAGTCCCTTGGACAGCAAGGAGGTCTAACCCGTCAATCTTAAGGGAAATCAACCCTGAAAAGTCGTTAGAAGGACTGATACTGAAGCTGAAACTCCGGTATTTTGGTCATTTGATGCAAACAGCTGACTCATTGGAAAAGTCCCTTATACTGGGAAAGATTGAGGGCAGAAGGAGAAGAGGGCGTCAGAGGATGAGATAGCTGGATGGCATCACTGATGCAATGGACATGAACTTGGGCAAACTTTGGGAGATGGTGAGGGACAGGGAGGCCTAGCGTGCTGCAGTCCATGGGGTCACAAAGAGTCAGACATGGCTGGGCTACTGAACAGCAGCAACAATGACATGGTCTCTGTCTTTAAGAACAGGTAAGGCTTTTTTGGCAGAAATGAGCACCGAGAGAATAGAGGACTAGAAAAAACACACTCCACTGCAGCATTATTACAATAGGACCTGAGATACGGAAGCAACCAACATGTCCATGGTTAAGATGTGGTATATATGCATGTGCATACAATGGAATACAAATCTTGCCATTTGTGACAACAGGGATGGACCTAGAGGGTATTATGCCAAGTGACACAAATCAGACAAAGACGAATACTGCATGATTCCACTTCAACGTGGAATTTAAAATACAAACAAATAAACATAACAGAAACAGACACGTTGATACAAAGAACAAATTTATGGGTGCCAGAGGAAATGGGAGGTGAGTAGGAGAAATAGGGGAAGGAGATTAAGAGGTACAGACTTCCAGTCATAAAGAGTCACAGGGATATAATGTATAGCACAGTAATATAGTCAGTAATATTACAATAGCTTTGTATGGTGACAGATGTTTACTAGACTCATAGTGGTGATCAGTTGTATAAAAATATCAAATCACTGTGTTGTATGCCTGTAACTAATATAACGTAAGTCAGCTACCCCTCAACTTAAAAACAAAATAATTATGCAAGATAATATTGAAAAGATACTGTGGGACTGTGTCTTTCTGGGGAAATCATGAAGACTTCCTGGATGAGTGACTTGGCAGCCCAGGAACCTGGGGTTGTAGACTGTGTTGATCTGACCCTTGAAAGAGGGTTTAAGATACACAGGAAGCTCAGTTAACGTAAGCGCCTCCAGTTCACTGACTCAGTCTTCACGGGGATTCAGGATGCTTGAGTACAGAACCCACACGGTCGGGAAGGGAAAAGGATTCTTCCTAAACAGCGCAGTGCACTGTCACACTGCTCTTCCGAGCTGGCGCAGAAGAGTCAGGCAGCATTTGGGTTGGATTACATTGAAACCACGTCAGAGACTGAATAATTAAAACCACTTTAAAGGGAAGTCTGATTTCCCTCTGGCGAGGCACTTATGATTCTGGCACAGAAACATTTTTCAAGTTAACTTATGTTTTATTCTCCATTTAAAATTTGTCATGGTAAATAATCCTTTCTCAACTGGTAGTATCTTGAACGTAAGAGTGGATGCTGTCTGAATGTTAGGCAGCCAGTCCTGGCGTGGAATCAACTAGCTTTTCCTTAAATGGAGATTGCAAAACTAATAAAGGAACACGCATAACCCAACACTAGGAATATTTCCGTGGTGAGGATGACCAGAGATACTTTTGCTTGTCGAAGGAAATGGGGTAGTAAAGATGTTAATTAGCTGTACTATGGCAACAGTTTTTTTCTTTTTTTTTTTTAACAACCCTAAACTTTACCATTCTATATGTCTACATCTCTGTGTTGATGGCTATGAAAATACAAATCACGTGGAGACGTATTTATGAAATATTTTCAGCAGCTTTATTGAGAAATAATTCATATACCATAAAATTCACTCATTTTGAAGCCACAGTCTAATTTCACAACCCAAAGACTGCGTGCCCACTGCAGCCTCTCCCCAGCCTCCGGCAACCACTAGTCCACTTTCTATCTCTATAGATTCACCTTTTCTGAGGATTTCATAATAAAATATCCTTTATTGAATTCTGTGAGGTCATGACTATGGGGAATGTATATATATATTTTTTTAAGAGTAAAAAAAGAGATCTGTTAGTTTCCTGACAACAAAGGATGGCAAAATTAGCATTTTTCTTTCAGAAGCAAATCATAACTTTAAAGGTTATATTCTGTATAGGAACCATAGCTACTGAACTAAGAAAGAGCAGAAGCTATTCATGTAGAGATGAAGAAATGAAACAAATAAATTAGATGCCAAGACATATCACCTGAGAGATGAAAATGTTGATTGATAATCCCTCTGTTGGTTTTTCAATGAGAAAAGAAATACTTTTTCAGATCATTTTGAGTCCGTCCTGAGCTGTAGTTGATCTTGAGTTTAAATGTTGGACCTGTTGGCTCAGGTGTTTTTCTGAGTCAGAAGGAGGCGTGATGCACATCATATTGAACCCTATGCTGGCTGTATGTGTGCATGCAGAAAGCCTGTTTGGCAGGCACCAGGAATTCCCAGGCTGTCGGTGTCTTATCACCACGGGTGGGCTGTCTACGAACACGGCCACTGTTCTCTCTAGCTGTGATCAATACTTGGGGAGGCTATTCTTTGTCATAGCTCACTGTGTTTTAAGGAAAGTGGATGTCTTTTTAAAGAGAGAGCAAATTTGTTGTAGGTTTCTTGGTCATTTCTTTAGATAGGAGCATTTTATCTAATGTATTCGTTTGCCAGAGCTGCTGTAACAAAATACCACAAACTGGATGGCTTAAAGACAAAAATTTATTGTCTTGCAGCTCCAGAGGCTGGCAGTCGAAGATCAAGATGTCAGCTGGGTTGGTTCCTTCCCAGGGCTTCAGGGGAGGATCAGTCCCACAACCCTCTCCTAGCTTCTGGAGGTTTGCTGGAAAATCTCTGCCATCCTTTGGCTACCGGAAGCATCACCCGTCTCTGCCCTCATCCTCCCAGGGTGTTCCCTGGAGGGCATGTCTGTCTGTGTCCAGGTTCCCTCTATTCCACTGTGATTTTGTCTTAACTTATTGCACCTGTAGCCACACTGTTTCCAAATTAGATAAAATTCTGTGGTACTAAGATTTCAACCTATGAACATTTAGGGGACAGAATTCAATAGGTAATACCTAAAAATAACTAAACATCAACAGCAAGCATGTAGCATAGAATGTGCCACACACTGTTCTGCCAAGCACTTCCAAGTGTTAACTCAGTTAATCCTCATAAGCCCTATGATATGGGTACTAGTATTATCCCTTCTTTACAGATTTAAAAAATTGAGGCACCAAAGGGTCATAGAGCTTTCAAATAGTGAGTTTGGGGTTAGAACCCAGGCTATCTGGCTCCAAGGTACCTTCTGTTACATGCCAAAGTACACAGTGCCACTTCTAGATATTCACAATCTGTCCAAATTGCTTTTATATTATAAAATTTCATAGGTAATGGAGTTTATGACCCTAATCTCTTAAAAAAATTTTTTTTATTGGAGGATAGTTGTTTTAGTATTGTGATGGTTTCTGTTGTGCATCAACGTGAATCAGTCATAATTATATATATATATATACACATATATATATATCTATATACACATATATATATACACCCTCCCTCTTGAACCTTCCTCCCCTCCCCCACCCCATCTTTCTAGCTCATCACAGAACACCAGACTGGGCTCCCTGTAGTAAACAGCAGTTTCCTGCTCGGTATCTATGATAGTGTATATATATCAGTGATACTTTCTCAATTTGTCCTACCCTCTCCTTCCCCTGCTGTGTCCACCATTGTCTATGTCTGTGTCTCCATTTCTTCTCTGTAAGTAGGTTCATCAGTACTATTTTTCTAGATTCCATATATATGTTAATATACGATATTTGTTTTTCTCTTTCTGACTTACTTCTCTCTGTATAACAGGCTCTAGGTTCATCCAGCTCACTGCAACTGACTCAAATTCATTCCTTTTTGTCGCTGAGTAATATTTCATTGTATATATGTACCACAGGGCTTCTCAGGTGGTGGCAGTTGTAAAGAACTTACCAGCCAATGCAGGAGACATAAGAGACAGGGGTTCAATTTGTGGGTCCAGAAGATCCCCTTGAGGAGGGCATGACAACTCACTCCAGTATTCTTCCCTGGAGAATCCCGTGAACAGAGGAGCCTGATGGGCTACAGTCCAGTGGGTCGCAAAGAGTTGAACCCAACTGAGCAACTTAGCATGCACACATCACAACGTCTTTATCCACTCATCTGTTGATGGACATCTAGGTGGCTTCTATGTCCTGGCTATCATAAATAGTGCTGCAGTGAACGTCAGGCTACATGTGTCTTTTTGAATTGTAGTTTTTTCAGGGTATATGCCCAGGAGTGAGACTGTGGGGTCATATGATAGTTTTTTTCCTAGTATTTTTAAGAAATCTCCATATTGTTCTCTATAATGGCTATATCAATTTATATTCAACGCCATCTCTTTAGATGGTTTTATGAAAGGAATTGTATTCCTCCTCTACAGAGAAAGATACTTTATATAGATTCAGAATGGTCCTTGATTTCCCTGTTAAAGAGAAAATATGTTAAGCTGATGAACTGACTTATTATATCATGTATATACTTATGTTAGATTAAGCCGTACAAAATTATTTTTTATAAGATAATAAAGCATCACTATGAACAAAGCTAGTGGAGGTGATGAAATTCCAGTTGAGCTATTTCAAATCCTGAAAGAGGATGCTGTGAAAGTGCTACACTCAATATAACAGCAAATTTGGAAAACTCAGCAGTGGCCACAGAACTGGAAAAGGTCAGTTTCCATTCCAATCCCAAAGAAAGGTAATGCCAAAGAATGCTCAAACTACTGCACAATTGCACTCATCTCACATGCTAGTAAAGTAATGCTCAAAATTCTCCAAACCAGGCTTCAGCAATACGTGAACCATGAACTTCCTGTTGTTCAAGCTGGTCTTAGAAAAGGCAGAGGAACCGGAGATCAAATTGCCAACATCCGCTGGATCATGGAAAAAGCAAGAGAGTTCCAGAAAAACATCTATTTCTGTTTTATTGACTATGCCAAAACCTTTGACTGTATGGATCACAATAAACTGTGGAAAATTCAGAGATAGATGGGAATACCAGACCACCTGACCTGCCTCTTGAGAAATCTGTATGCAGGTCAGGAAGCAACAGTTAGAACTGGACATGGAACAACAGACTGGTTCCAAATAGGAAAAGGAGTACATCAAGGCTGTATATTGTCACCCTGCTTATTTAACTTAGATGCAGAGTACACCATGAGAAATGCTGGACTGGAAGAAACACAAGCTGGAATCAAGATTGCCAGGAGAAATATCAATAACCTCAGATATGCAGATGACACCACCCTTATGGCAGAAAGTGAAGAGGAACTAAAAAGCCTCCTGATGAAAGTGAAAGAGGAGAGTGAAAAAGTTGGCCTAAAGCTCAACATTCAGAAAATGAAGATCATGGCATCCAGTCTCATCACTTCATGAGAAATAGATGGGGAAACACTGGAAACAGTGTCAGACTTTATTTTGGGGGGCTTCAAAATCACTGCAGATGGTGACTGCAGCCATGAAATTAAAAGACGCTTACTCCTTTGTAGAAAAGTTATGACCAACCTAGACAGCATATTCAAAAGCAGAGACGTTATTTTGACGACTAAGGTCCGTCTAGTCAAGCCTATGGTTTTTCCTGTGGTCATGTATGGATGTGAGAGTTGGACTGTGAAGAAAGCTGAGTGCCGAAGAATTGATGCTTTTGAACTGTGGTGTTGGAGAAGACTCTTGAGAGTCCCTTGGACTGCAAGGAGATCCAACCAGTCCATTCTGAAGGAGATCAGNCCGTCTAGTCAAGCCTATGGTTTTTCCAGTGGTCATGTATGGATGTGAGAGTTGGACTGTGAAGAAAGCTGAGTGCCGAAGAATTGATGCTTTTGAACTGTGGTGTTGGAGAAGACTCTTGAGAGTCCCTTGGACTGCAAGGAGATCCAACCAGTCCATTCTGAAGGAGATCAGCCCTGGGATTTCTTTGGAAGGAATGATGCTAAAGCTGAAACTCCAGTACTTTGGCCACCTCATGCAAAGAGTTGACTCATTGGAAAAGACTCTGATGCTGGGAGGGATTGGGGACAGGAGGAGAAGGGGACGACAGAGGATGAGATGGTTGGATAGCATCACGGACTCGATGGACGTGAGTCTGAGTTAACTCCGGGAATGGTGATGGACTGGGAGGCCTGGTGTGCTGCAATTCATGGGGTCGCAAAGAGTCGGACACAACTGAGCGACTGAACTGAACTGAATCCTAGTTTATTTAATAATTTTATGTGATTCAAACTAATAACTTTACCCATGCTTAAAGCCAACTGTTTGGGGCTTCCAAGACTTGTCTCTGCAGACAAAGTTGCAGATTGCCTCATTTCTTTAGAAATTTCTTTACCCTCCATACTCTGCTGCCCCAGCCTGTCCCAAGCATCGGATCTGCAGCTGTCTTTGCTTCAGAGAAGGATGACACAACACAGGAAGAACAGCACCAAGAAAGTTCAATGCAAATGCTTAACTCAGTTATCAAATATAGAATTTGAGAAGTAGAAACTCTACTACTTCTGTCCCTGGCTTTAATAAAGGTTCTCAGTACCACAAAGGAAAAGTCTGAGTAGCGGCAGGAACCTTCTGTTTTGAGGAGATGAGAGGTAATTACTGAGCAGGAGCTGCACCTTTCTTCCCCAGGCTGACCTTGGAAGGGATAGACAGTTAAAGATGATAGCCACATGCTCTTTTTCTTGGTTAGTGCCACGGAGAAGAGTAAGTATGCCGCAGTTTTCATGGGACCACATGGTCTGAGTCACATTATGGTAATAAATCTCATTCATTTCATAGTAAGTCTAAACTTATTGATAAACAGTAAGTTTACTTTGAAAAGAAATGAAACTTTTTGCACACTTGAATTTGTTGACTGACATAATAGCTACTTGAAAGAATTATGGTTTTGAATTTTTAGATCTTAAATTCAGTTTTTCTCTGTTTTTACACTAAATAAAAAAAATTTTTTTAAGTAGACATAGTTGCTAAGTTTCAATAATTTCTAGGAAGAATTATATTTATAATGTTTTATTTATGACCTAAGAGTCACCCTGGTAGCTCAGCTGGTAAAGAATCTGCCTGTAATGCTGGAGACACCAGTTCGATTTCTGGGTTGGGAAGATCCCCTAGAGAAGGAACAGTCTACTCACTCCAGTATTCTTGGGCTTTTCCGGTGACTCAGCTGGTAAAGAATCCGCTTGCAATGTGGGAGACCTGGGTTCAACCCCTGGGTTGGAAAGATTTCCTGGAGAAGGAAACGGTACCCACTCCAGTATTCTGGCCTGGAGAATTCCATGGATTATACAGGGCTGCAAAGAGTCAGGCACAGCTGAGCAACTTTCACTTTCTTTATGAGGTACTTCATGAAGTACTTAGATAGAATATTTCCAAATCACTCTGACTTTATTTAGAAAAATCAGGCACTATCCTAGGATGTCATATTTATTCACATTGATAAATAGGATAGTCTGTACAATTGACTGTATTTTGTGTATTTTTTGACTTCAATCCCTACTTGCAACAGTTTATGTTTACAGATTAAAGAAAAATAAGCCCTGGGTATACAAGCTGATGGAAGTGACTATAGTGAATAAAGAGAAAATTAGCAAGAGTTTGGAGCTTCACCTGTGACTCATCAGTAAAGAATCCTCCTGCAATGCAGGAGATGCAGGAACCACAAGTTCCATACCTGGGTGGGGAAGGTCCCCTGGAGGAGGAAACGGCAACCCACTCCAGTATTCTTGCTGGGACAGTGCCATGGACAGAGGAGCCTGGAAGGCTATCATCCTTGGGGTTGCAGACTCTGATGTGACTGAGCACAACATGAGATTTATTTGGGTAAACCTGGGTTAAAGAGTTAATAAATAAATGCTCAAAATAAGCAGTGGTGCTCTTTGACTATGATCCGTGAATGACATGTGGAAGTTCTTAAGAAGAAAGGTTACCAACTTTGGTGTCAGAACGAGATAGATCTTTTCTCTTAGTTGAGTCATCATTCTAGCTGCAAGATTACAAACAAGTTACTTCACATCACAAAGGCTAGTTTCCTGAGGGAAACTGAGATATTATCAGGATTAATAATAACTGACACATCCCTGCATCCCGGAGATAAGTCCTGTTTCATCACAGTGAGTGATTCCTGTAATGTCCTGCTGAATTTGGCCTGCTAGTTTTATTGAGAGTTTTTTGAATCTATATTCATCAGGAATGTTGGCCTGTAGCAAGTAACAATAAAATTTAAAAACTGTAATTCCAATTTGATGGAAAGGGAACATAGAATTAAGAAATAAGTGTGTCAGTTTCTGTATACAGTTAATAAGGAAGTCTGTCTGGCAAAAGTGATGGAGAGAAAAGAGATATGTCCCATAACAACATTAAGACGGGTGAAAATCATGGTTACAGACCCGCAGATCCGGCACACGTCAGGCTTACTCATAGGCGAGCGCTATCAAGGCAGGAAGTAAATGGTCAGATTCGTACCTTATTTGAGCTGACTGGAAAATAAATAACACATTTGAATAAATCTATATTAAGGGAATTAGATGGAAAGGTCAAAAATCTTCAGAACCCAGTCCCCGCCCCTCTTCACTTATGCTAACAAACATACATATCCAGCCCCAGATAATTTTACAGGTAAATTTTACCAAATATGTCATTAACAGATAATCTCAATGCTTAAACTTTTTCAGAGAGTAGAGAATTTGTGCCCTTGTAAGCACGTTTTAGAAGACTAAAAACCTCTGTATTGAAGCCCAAGAATGACAACATGAGAAAGGAAAATTGTAGACTCATCTTTCTTACGAATTTATAAGCAGAATTCCTAAGATATTAGCAAATCTAATCTAACATTGAGTAAAATAATACCTTAGGATTAAACTGAGTTTGTTTCAGAATACAAGGAGTTTTTATTTCTATGAAGTTTATTAGCATATTTTGCCCCATTAATAGATAAAAGCCCTATGATCACTTCAATAAATTTAGGAAAATCATTTGATAAAAATATGCAATGCTCATGTGCAATAAAAATTCCTAAAGAACTAGTAATAGAGAATTTCCTTAATCGTGTGAAAAATTTCTACCAAAACTTACAGCAAATACCGTAGTAAAATGCTTGACGTATTGTCATAAAAGGTTACTATCACTTTTTCTATTCAACATTTTGCTAGTGCAGAAATTAAACATAATTATTAATAATGAAGAGACAAAATTATTATTTTTTATCATATGGTAGGATTATCTATTTAGAAAATTCAAAGAATGATACAGGGAATTTATTTAACAGTAAAGAAATGTTAATAGGATTGTTGAAACGTAAAATTGACATGTAAAAGTAAACTGCTTTTCTTTAGTGTAAACAATGAGAAAAACTCAACTCAAAGCACAACATTTATAATAGTGGCAACAATTATATAGAACCTAAGAATAAGTTTAACAAGAAATAGGAAAGAATTTCTAGAGAAAATTTAAATGTTTTGCAAAACAAATAGAGGACTTACGCAAATAAGAAGCTATGTTGTGTTCATAGAGGAAAGTGCTATAAACATATATATATGTTTTATATATATATATAAACTGCCCTCATTTGCCTGTACATTCCATATAATTCCAAACAAAGTTACACTAGAGCTTTTTCCTTTGAATTTAACAAATTCTTGCCATAAATTCAAATGTAAAAGGAAGGCTCAAAAATAGTGATTGTGCTTTTCAAAAAGGTAGAGAGAACAGATACCTAGATTTACTCTAAAGTTAAAGAAATTTAGAGAATGCAGTATCTGTGCAAATAGAAGAACCAGGACAGAATATTCCCACTCATATGGTAAATAAAATGACAGAGGAGGAAATCAGCAGCAAATATAGTCTACTCAATAGGTAGTACTGGTATAATTGATGATCCTCATGGGAAAAAACTCATAAATTTAGACCCCTAACCTCACATTATACACAAAAATATGGGTTAAGACATAAACATTAAATCTCTAATTAAAGCAAAATCAGTGGGGACTATTTTTATGACCTTGTGATAGAGAAAGATCCTTAAAATCTAAAAGTTATAAACATTAAGAGAAAAGATTGAAAACTTTCACTGTTAAAATGAACAACTTTTCCATAGGTTGCAAAACGATATATACTTGTACGTAAAATTTACATAATATCTAAAATCATGCAAACTAATACACATTATTTATAATTATACTAATAAAATGTAAAGCTATGCATGTAGATTATAAACTGAAAAACTAGACAGTGAAGGTGAGGGGATAGGGAACAGATACCCAGGGTCTCAACAGTGTAGTGTTGTTTTTAATAAATCAAGTAAGACAAAATGTTAAAATTTACCAATCTCCCCAGAAGTGGTAGAGCCAAGAGTCTCTGACATATTATTACTTATAGTTTCTCTATGCTTGAAATAGTTAATAGTAAATTTTCTAAAAGAAAATAAAAATAAAAATTAAAATAATAATTAAAATAATTAGAAAGTGAAGATAAGGAAAGTGGTTGGGGAGGCCTAATGTGAGGGCTTCCCTGGTGGCTCAGAGGGTAAAGTGTCTGCCCGCAATGTGGGAGACCTGGGTTTGATCCCTGGGTCAGGAAGATCCCCTGGCACAGGAAATGACAACCCACTCCGGTACTCTTGCCTGGAAAATCCCAAGGACAGAGAAGCCTGGTAGGTCATGAAGAGTCTTACACGGCTGAGCGATTTCACTTTCACTTTTCAGGACTAGGGCTTTCAAATGTAGAAAGTGGAAGACTGTGAGAAGACTTGATGGAGTCAACCAGAATTAAGAATCTCATGGAACCAGTGAAAAATACTAAGTAAAGGATGCTAATGGTTCTTTCTTCATTTTAGTGAAGTAAATGCAGGAAACATCAGAGCTGATATCACTTCATTCAACAGCTAGAGAAATGATGAAACATTTATCCAAGTTTGTGACCATAAATGAATTTAATTTTAAGAACCTAAATTTTATGACCTAAAAGAAAATTCCTGTGCCAGAAATACTGACATATATCAAGCCTTTGATTCTGAGTTGGAACAGGGCACCCAGATATTCCGTAGTGTTAGGAACAGAGGTCAAGATAAGGAAGACCGTGTGACTGACAGTAATTTGCAGTAATTTGGTGACTCTCAAAAGCCATCTAAATTCTAGCCTTCCTTATATTACCACCTATGGAATTGTGGCAGAGAGAAGTCACACGGTTTGCTGAAGGTCACAGTAGCTAATTAGCAGCACACTCAGGTCTGTAAATCTGTGACTTGTATCCCAGTAATTTTATGTTAAACAATTCTGCCTCACTTTCCGATATTTTGGGGGTATTTACTGATTAAAGTGCATGCATTTATTTTGAATTTGCATACTTTTATAGTCTATTTCTTTTAAAACTGTGATTGATAGCTGGTATCAAAAACTTTAATTAAGTAGAATTTTTAAAAAGGTGGCCTTTCTTAATTACAACTCTCCTGAGTATTTCTATCTTTCGTATATATTCTTTCTTCTTCAAATGTGCTGGAATCCTTAAATGGAAACATCATGTCTGCATTGACGGGGAAAAAAAAGAATGAAAAATTGAACTTAGCTGATCAAATTGGAGATTTCCAAATATGCCTGTTAGCCAGTAGGTGTCGCTACAACCCACTGTAATTAAAAACTGATGTGATAATTTTGGATCTGCCCACGATACAGGAGACCTGGTTTGATTCCTGGGTCTGAAAGATCTCCTGGAGAAGGAAATGGCAAGCCACTCCAGAATTCTTGCCTGGGAAATCCCATCGAGAGAGGAGCCTGGACGGCTACAGTCCATGGGGTTGGCAAAGAATGGGACAGGACTGAATGACTAACACTTTCACTTTTCATGATAATTTTGTAGAAAAATCCAATGGCAACACTTTTCTTGAAGCACTAGGTGATATCTTTAGAGAGCAGGCTGCATAGCTGTTTTTTTTTTCTCCCACCCCCGAAATTCTATGGTTAAGACCTATTTCGCATAGTTATTTTCATAGTCCATGATTATAGTATTGAGGCAGATTTCAGTGACCAAAACAGTGCCTTTCACGATGCTAAATAATGACGTCGTTGCACTTGCCGTGCACGTGTTATTCCTGAGAGATGGGCCAAAGGGGCGGCAGGGCTGCGGAGGAGAGGGAAGGTCACTAAGGAGGTTCTGCAGGAGCAGCAGCTTTGGTGCTGAAAGGGCACATTAAAAAGCCAACTAGGTGTCTATTTTATGCTAGACCAGTTTGCAGCACTACCTTTAACCTCTGTGAAGGCTCGTTTTCTTCAGGTAGAATACTCACTCACTTTTGGCTGAAAATGAAGGTGTTAAAGAGTTTCAAAATGGATTTATCCATCTATTATTGACTTTTTTTAGGTTTTTTGTCCCTTGTTTCAAAAAAGAAAACGAGGATGGAAAAAGACATTTTGGGTTCTCCTCGATTCTGCCACAGTAGTCACTGGTAGATGTTTGTCACTCTGTTTGATTTCTAGGCACTCAAACCCCTTGAAGATCCCCTACTTTATAAGATAAAGTCCACCTCCCACTTTGTAAATGAAAATTAACTATGTTTCAGACTCCCCGTAGTGAGGACATGGGTACACCCCAGGGCACCTGCTCGTCAGACATACCTGCTCGCTGACCGGTGTGAATCAGAAGGGAGTCACATGGAGAAGCAGGGAGCAGCGGAGGCAGGGGGTGGGTTTGGGGAGATGGGGGTAGCAGCTGTGGTCCATTCTGGGGCAGCAGTGCTGAAGGATCTGGAAGCAGCACTGTGTGCCTGGGGTTTGGAGCGTTGGCAACTGAGGACCTGTTCCCCTGGGGTGAGTGGTGATGGCCAATGTGTGGGGAAGTTCGGGAGCAAGATCTGAAATGGAGTTTCCAACTTCTGGGCCCTATAGAGCTTAAAAGAGCTACCCAATAGGCCTCTAATACACGCATTCCTTCTTTGCCTAACTAGGTTCTTGTCTTGTCTTATTTTTGCTTACAGCAAAGAATCCTGACGTATACTTCCAAGTTCCAAGGCAGTAAATCGTTGATGCTTACCTTATGATAAAATAAGGCCTATCACCCTTTCTTACCAGATTATCAGAGATCTCCTGCCTATAATGAGATGGATAAAAAAGTGTTAGTGGCAGTGGTGTGTGTGTGTGTGTGTGTGTGTGTGTGTGTGTTAACTGCAGAGAAAGATTTCCACCAGTAGAGACCAAAGATCCAGGTCCCACCTTTGGTACTTAGTCATATTTAAGTTCTGTATCTTCCCTTCATCTTTCAGAACAGCACACAGGAGTCTGAGCAGGGGGACTGTCACAGTTCTGTGAAACAGAACACAAATTCCTAGGAGGACAGCACTGGGCACTTGTCCTGGAACAGTCTCTAAAGTCCCCGGTGCTAAAGGATACGTGGTGACCTGTTCTACACACCCAGTGCACCGAGCCTCTAACCCTGATTAAAATAGCTCATTCTGCATTCTTTTTGTGATGGTTTCCATGCCCACTGCCTTGTTCCTGGAAGTGTGGATGTTTTCTAGAGCATGTTGGTTATGAACTTTGGGGTTGACAGACCTGAGTTGAAATCCTAGCACTGGCAACATTTACTAGATGATCAGGCATGATTTCCTTAAGCTTATATAAAAACAGATTTTTAGTTACACAAGTAATGCACAAAATCATTCTCCCTGTGAAAAGCAAGCAATTATAGATAAGGCAGTGCCTGACCTCCCCTGAGGTAAACATTGTCCCCTTTTTCCTCACCTGCAAAATGGGTGTGAAAAAGCCTGCTCCACAGGCTTACGGTGAGGCTCTCTCACTTGGGAAACGTTAAAATCCCCTTTCTCAGGAAAGCTGTCCCAGTCTTCTGAACTAGGTCAGATTCCCTGCCCTCTGCACTCCTGACTCTACACGTCTTCATAGCAGTTTCTTCAGTTCAGTTCAGTTCAGTCACTCAGTCATGTCCGACTCTTTGAGACCCCATGAATCGCAGCACGCCTGGCCTCCCTGTCCATCACCGACTCCCGGAGTTCACTCAGACTCACGTTCATCAAGTCAGTGATGCCATCCAGCCATCTCATCCTCTGTCGTCCCCTTCTCCTCCTGCCCCCAATCCCTCCCAGCGTCAGAGTCTTCTCCAATGAGTCAACTCAATTTTCTTAATTACAGCAGAATACTATTTACTGAGCACATCCAGGATTTGGTCTGTGCAAGGCTGATGACACATTCAGAGCTTAGATAACCTTAATTCCAGAGAAAATACAACAAGGAAAAAGATGCCTTGGGTAGTTCCCTGGCAGTCCAATGGTTAGAACTTGGTGCTTTCACTGTTGTGGCCTGAGTTCAAGCTCTGGTCAAGAAACAAAGATTCTTTAAACCATGCAGCACTGCCAAACAAAACAAAACAAAACAAAACCAGACTTGGGAGGCAATATACATATTCCATGCCAAGTGTGTACTTTCATGCTGCTGCTGCTGCTGCTAAGTCGCTTCAGTCGTGTCCGATTCTCTGCGACCACATAGACGGTAGCCCACCAGGCTCCCCCGTCCCTGGGACTCTCCAGGCAAGAACACTGGAGTGGGTTGCCATTTGCATTCTCATGTCCTCAGCAGTTGAGTGACTATGGATGTCAGCCCATTAATTCATGTATTCGAGAAACTGAAATTTCATATCCTCGTAACTTAATTTCAAAATCTCTGATTCTTCTGGGAATACCATAGAACTGTGACCTCAGAGTAGAGAGTGTTAAAAGATAAACCAAGGCTTAGTAAAAGTGTTAAGAGTTCACTTGAGCAAAAATTGGTTCAAATTGGGCAGCATCTACTCTAACAGAAAGGCGCTCCAAGGAACTGAACAAAATGAAAGACTTTTATAGGAAGGAGGGAACAGGAACAAGGAAGTTACACTTGGGGGGTGGGGCGGAAAGCAGATTGGTTACCTCCAGGGCACCTCGCATTAAGGGATGGCAGGGGTCATCAGACAGACGACCTCACTAGTGCTGATCAGGTGACTCCTGACTGACCGGTACCAGATTGCATTTCTGGGACAGCAGCAGGCTACAGTCCATGGGGTCGCAAGAGTCGGACATGACTTAGCGACCAGACCGCCACCGCCGCAAAAGCTAATTAAGTCTCGGTTTGGTGATATGGGCCTTGGCATAAACGACTTCATTTTGGGCCCGTTGGCTTGTTTTGAGCAGAAGAGCCCACCTGGTCCTAGTTAGGTCCTCTGTCCATCCTGGCATCCCTCCACATTGCTCTCTGATCCTTGGTGGTCCAGCCACATCGACAACCTAGTCATCCCCAGTCCTGTCGAGTCCTCAGATGGTGCAGGCAGGTTGGCGCTAAGTTCTTCCAGCTCTCCGGCTCTTCCATGCTCCTCTGAGACTCAGAGACCCTCCTGAAGCTCCATCTGGAGCCCGGCCGCCTAGAGACCCCTTCAGTTCTCTACTGGTCCTGCGTTATGTGGAGTGTGGGGAGGCTTGGCCACAGGCACTTCTTCATCAGACTCAGCCCAGCACATTCCTCAGCACCTGGATTCCTGAAAGCACGGGAGAGTTTGTAATATTCCTCCCACGCCATCAACCCTGCTTGGAAGGTTGAGCCCTTTGTAGCTGGTCTTCATTCTCCCTGAAATAATCTTCCCAGAAACAAGCGAAGGTCACCTCTCCACTTCCTTCAGGGCCGAGGGCTTTAATCCCATCACATTTTTATTTTAGCATTTATTATCAATTGTTTTCCTTTCTGCCTATGTTCTTTTTCTTTCTTTGCTTCTAGGGTTCTTTTCTCCCGCCCTGTTTCCTGTTCTCCCCCTCCTCCCCCCCTCCCCCTGTCCCCCCTCTCCCCTCTCCCCTCCTCCCTTCTCCCTCTTCCCCCCTCCCCCTTCCTCCCCCCTCCTCCTGTGGTTTCTGAATGAGTGTGTAAGGAGAGAAGCAGGTGACACTGTGTGGGTGGAGAATTGGACTCCGATTGTAGGAATTTTATTTGGCTCACAGGTTCCTTCTGACTTCCCAGACAGTTGTGGCAAAATGATTTTCTCTGCAATAGATGATGGATTAAAAACTCCATATGATTCAGTGTGTATAAAACTTATTCTTCCAGCATATCTTCACAGGTATTTTATCAAGAAGTTTAATACAGCTCTTAGTAATGAAATTTCAATAATGGTCTTATTCACATATTGCAAAAACTCTAACAGAAAAGATTTGTTTGAGCCTTAACACCTATGGGTCTCTGATGTGTTCAGTTCAATTCATTTGCTCAGTTGTGCCCAACTCTTTGCCATCCCATGGACTGCAGCACACCAGACCTCCCTGTCCATCACCAACTCCCAGAGTTTACTCAGACTCATGTCCATTGAGTCTGTGATGCCATCCAACCATCTCATCCTCTGTTGCCCCCTTCTCCTCCTGCCCTCAATCTTTCCCAGCATCAGGGTCTTTTCAAATGAGTCAGCTCTTTGCATCGGGTGGCCGAAGTATTGGAGTTTCAGCTTCAACATCAGTCCTTCCAATCAAGACCCAGGACTGATTTCCTTTAGAATGGACTGGTTGGATCTCCTGGCAATCCAAAGGACTCTCAAGAGTCTTCTTCAACACCACAGTTCAAAAGCATCAATTCTTCAGCACTCAGCTTTCTTTATAGTCCAACTCTCACATCCATACATGACCACTGGAAAAACCATAGCCTTGACTAGACAGACTTTTGTTGGCAAAGTAATGTCTCTGCTTTTTAACATGCTATCTAGGTTGGTCATAACTTTTCTTCCAAGGAGTGAGCGTTTTTTAATTTCATGGCTGCAGTCACCATCTGCAGTGATTTTGGACCCCCCCCCAAAGATAAAGTCAGCCACTGTTTCCACCGTTTCCCCATCTTTTTGCCATGAAGTGATGCGACCAGATGCCATGATCTTAGTTTTCAGAGTGTTGAGCTATAAGCCAAGTTTTTCACTCTCCTCTTTCACTTTCATCAAGAGGTTCTTTAGTTCCTCTTCACTTTCTGCCATAAGGGTGGTGTCATCTGCTTATCTGAGGTTATTGATATTTCTCCTGGCAATCTTGATTCCAGCTTGTGCTTCATCCAGCCCAGTATTTCTAATGATGTACGCTGCTGGCACCCCACTCCAGTACTCTTGCCTGGAAAACCCTATGGACAGAGGAGCCTGGTAGGCTGCAGTCCATGGTGTGTCGCTAAGAGTCAGACACGACTGAACAACTTCACTTTCGCTTTTCATTTTCATGCATTAGAGAAGGAAGTGGCAACCCACTCCAGTGTTCTTGCCTGGAGAATCCCGGGGATGGGGGAGCCTGGTGGGCTGCCGTCTATGGGGTCGCACAGAGTCGGACACGACTGAAGCGACTTAGCAGCAGCAGCAGCATGTAAGTTAAATAAGCAGGGTGACAATATATAGCCTTGAAGAACTCCTTTCCCTATTTGGAACCAGTCTGTTGTTCCATGTCCAGTTCTAACTGTTGCTTCCTGACCTGCATATAGGTTTCTTAAGGGGCAGGTTAGGTGGTCTGGTATTCCCATCTCTTTCAGAATTTTCCACAGTTTATTGTGATCCACACAGTCAAAGGCTTTGGCATAGTCAATAAAGCAGAAATAGAAGTTTTTCTGGAACTCTCTTGCTTTTTCGATGATCCAGCGTATGTTGGCACTTTGATCTCTTGTTCCTCTGCCTTTTCTAAAACCAGCTTGAACATCTGGAAGTTCATGGTTCACATATTGCTGAAGCCTAGCTTGGAGAATTTTGAGCATTACTTTACTAGCATGTGAGATGAGTGCAATTGTGTGGTAGTTTGAGCATTCTTTGGCATTGCCTTTCTTTGGATTGGAATGAAAGCGGACCTTTTCCAGTCCTGTGGCCACTGCTGGGTTTTCCAAATTTGCTGGTATAGTGAATGGAGCACTTTCACAGCATCGTCTTTTAGGATTTGAAAGAGCTCCACTGGAATTCTGTCACCTCCACTAGCTTTGTTCGTAGTGATGCTTCCTAAGGCCCACTTGACTTCACATTCCAGGATGTCTGGCTCTAGGTGAGTGATCACACCATTGTGATTATCTTGTTTATGAAGATCTTTTTTGTATAGTTCTTCTGTGTATTCTTGCCACCTCTTCTTAATATCGTCTGCTTCGGTTAGGTCCATACCATTTCTGTTCTTTATTGTGTCCTTCTTTGCATGAAATGTTCCCTTGGTATCTCTAATTTCCTTGATGTTATTTTCTTACTTGGTCATGTAACAGCACTAAAATAGAGGCACAATTTCTGTACTGATTCTTAGAAATAGAGTATAGTTGAATTGGTTTGTATTATTAAAATTCAAAACCCAACCATTTACATCACATCTCTATCTTCCCCTGAAAATAGTAGGCATTGGCTTGCCCGTGATTCTGAGTCACTGCTTCTATGCGGATTTTGCAGTGCCTTGGTTGGGGTCTTCCTGGTGGCTCAGGTGGTAAAGGATCTGCATGTAGTGCAGGAGACCTGGGTTCAGTCCCTGGACTGGGAGGATTCCTTGGAGAAGGGAATGGCAACCCACTCTAGTATTCTTACTGGAGAATTCCGTGGACAGAGGAGCCTTGCAGACTGCAATCCGTGGGGTCGCAAAGAGTTGGACACAACTGAGCAATTTTCACTTTCACGTTTTGTTTTTTTAGAGTGGAAAATAATGGCAGTTTGTTGTCATTTCATAAACTTTCTCTGGAAACATTTTTAGTTTTAAAATAAATGAGGTCAAGAACAGTTGGCTAACCCATTTTCCTATCGGAACTTTACAGACTTGAGGAAGCAATGCTCTATGTCTCCCTCAGTGTTGTAAGGTGATCTGAATGGTCTCAAAATTATCAAAGTAGAAACACATGTTAAAATGATAAAGAAAGAAAGAAGTACGTTGTAGTCACACGTCATACATCTCTATGTCTCAAAGAGGATGATGACTCTCCTGTGTGGCGTTAGATGTCACTAAAAAGCATAGGCCATGGTTAAAAATAGTTGCTGTGGTCAGACATGTGAGACCACAAAGCGGAAGAAGTCTCATCTTGAGCCACATGTATATTTTAGAAACATCCAAGTGCCCATTTATTTACTGCAACAAGCTTGGCCATTCACTGGTAACCAAGGCAGAAAGAAATCACCTGATATTAATGTAAAATTCCAGCTCTTTCAAGTTGAATGACTATAATCTCAAAATGTTTAATTTTTAGGTGGTTATGTTTATTCTTAAAGCAGTAATTAAATTATGTATTAAACATTGTGTGGCATTTACATACATTATCTCGTTTTTCATAATGTTGTCTTGTAGAATAAAGAGCATTATATTATCACTATCTTACGACTGAGCAAATAAAGTCAGAGAAGTTAAGTGACTTGTTTTAGGTACATAGCTATATATTGGCACAATCTAGGCTCTAATTATAAATACTGTAGTCTTGAAATAAACTTAGAAACCATAAAAAAAAGTACTGTCCAGTCCATTGGTTTGCATGCAGTGTACATACTATTGGAATGAAAGTTATCTCAAGACTCTGTTAGCAACAGGTGATTTAGTATTTTATTGAATCCTATAATTATAAAACAAGATAGAGCCTGGAGATCTAGCTGGTCATGTCATTTTATTTTGTATTGTTGGAATATTTCCTTCCTGTTAATCCATTGAAATCAAATTTTAGCTGTTCATGTTTGTTAAAAAATACCAAATAAATATAGTTTGTAGCAAGTTTGGTCACGTGATGCTGAATATTTTTTTAAAATGTACAAGAAAGTCACAACACCCATATACTGAAACAACTATTTAAATCTCTCAAGAGAGAATGTAACCTAAATCAGTTCATCTAAAATCCATTTACATTATATGGCTTTCATTTTACTCTTCCCAGTTTGTCTTTAGTCTACTTAACATACATTCTTTAGATAAACACCAACAACAGAACAGAATTTATTTTGGCATATAATTGAGAGGTTCACTTCACGGCAAAGAGAGCTTCACTTGTCATGCTTCACTTCATGGCAAATAGATGGGGAAACAATGGAAACAGTGACAAACTTAATTTTCTTGGGCTCCAAAATGACTGCAGATGGTGACAGCAACCATGAAATTAAAAGATGCTTGCTCCTTGGAAGAAAAGCTGTGACCAACTTAGACAGCATATTAAATAGCATTGCTTTACTGACAAAGGTCATTGCTTTACCGACAAAGGTCCGTATAGACAAAGCTTTGGTAGTCATGCATGGATGTGAGAGTTGGACCGTAAAGAAGGCTGAGTGTTGAAGAATTGATGCTTCTGAACTGTGGCGTTGGAGAAGACTCTTGAGAGTACCTTGGACTGCAAGGAGGTCAAACCAATCAATCCTAAAGGAAATCAGTCCTGAATATTCATTGGAAAGACTGATGCTGAAGCTGAAACTCCAATACTTTGGCCATCTGATGCAAAGAACTGACTCATTGGAAAAGACCCTGAAGTTGGGAAAGATTGAAGGCAGGAGAAGGGGATGACAGAGGATGAGATGGTTGGATGGCATCGCTGATTCAATGGACATGAATTTTTTGAGCAAGTTCTGGAAGTTGGTGATGGACAGGGAAGCCTGGTGTGCTGCAGTTCATGGGGTTGCAAAGAGTTGGACATGACTGAGCATCTGAACTGAACTGAACTACAATTGAGAGCTAAAATCTTCCATAGCTTTGCCATCATGTAAGGTCATGACCTATCTATTTATCTTTCTGTCTTCCTAAATATCTTCCTTATATATTTAGGTTAAATTTATAGTCCAATACTTTGTAATTTATTTTATGAAAACTCCACATGACTTTCATTTTTTGAATTATTGTGAATGTTGAAATGAAATTATGCTGAAATCAAATATTTGTTATGTAATTGCAATGTTATTAGCAACAATTGTGTTATATCCTTGGGAGGATAAAGATAGTACAGATTGCAACTACTATAAAGTTCAGAATGATGTACTAGTGAAAATTTAGAATGTTCTTGTTGAAGTAGGGCTTGAAGTCATAATTGAAGGATAGATTTAGCTTTGCAGGATGGAAGAATACCATCCTAAACTTGGGGGACAATTAAAAAAATGGGACTCAGAGGCAGAGAGTAGAATGGTGGTACAGGAGCTGAGGGGTTGGGGAACGCAGAGGTATTGACCAAAAGCTTCAAAGTTTCAGTTATGTAGAATAAATAAGGTCTGGAGAGCTAATGTACCACCTGGTGCCTATATATAATCATATTCTGTTATGTACTTGAAATTTGCTAAGAGAGTAGCTCACAATGGTGCTCACCAAGAAAAGCAAAAATGTAACTATGGAAGTGATGGATATGTTAATTAGTTTGATTGTGGTGATTATTTCATGATGTATATGTTTATGAAAATATCATATTATGCACCTTAAGTAATGCAACTTTTATTTTTCATTTATGCCCAATAAAAGCTGGGAAAAAAACAAAACAAAGAAAAATGTGTGGGCCCATAATTACTGTGTGAACTCTGTAAGGAGGAGATTGAGTTTGTCTGTTTACAGCATGGGCCAGACTGAAGTTCAGGAATTAGAATCAGTGGACTCAAGTCTAAGCCAGCTCTAGAACATGAAATCAAGGTCATCTCAGAAGTGGTTGGTGTGTGACACCAGGATGTTTGACTGTTGGGAGAAAGCATACTGGGCAACTACTCAAGCATCCAAAAGAAGCACAAGAAGGGAAAGGCTAGCTATCAACAGAGGGTGACGCAGCAGCCAACCCACAGAAGCCCAGGAAGGTCGGAAGTCAGAGGAGATCTCTGTGGAGTTAGTATTAGCACCTGGTGCCTGGGGCTCAATAAGAGATAACTAAGTCAGGGTGAGGTGCTGGTGGTCAGAAGAAAAGATGAGAAGTGCTCTTGACAGAGTGGATGTAAGCAGCAAGACCAGGCCAACGTACCACAATGGAATCTACAAGTCCCCTTGTAAGCGTGGGTTTCTTAGAGCCTGGAGGCAGGGTTGAACCTGTGAGTAGGAATCCTTTGAAGGAATCCTTCAAAGATGAGAGAGATATAGGGGTTGGGGTCAACCATACCATTTTTCTTGATTGAATTTGAGGATGTGAGCTCTAGTGTGGGAGATAAAGCTGGATGTGAACACCTTGGAAACTGGGAGAAGAGTTAGGGTGTGATGAGGTTGGTCTTCAATAGGTTCTTCATGGGAGCAGACACAAGGTAGTTCTCTGTGTGAACTGCTGTGGTCATAGCCTGGAAGTGACGGGAAAAGGGAGATTGAGCAGGATGAGTATGAAGTCACAGGACAGGTTAACTTTAAGTTGTCAGGCAGTTTCAAAGAAGTCATGAGGATAGAAGTTTCAATGCAGTGGGTTGAAAGTGAACAGGAAGTGAGTCAAAACAATGCCTGGGAGAAAGGAAAAATAAGAAAGTTGTTGGAGAGGAACTCACAGTATCATTTTTGTTTTTTCAAAGAGGAAGGATACTTAATCATTTCTATTTCTATGTGGATACTTGAGAAAAAATGCTTTTCTGCTTTTAGGACCAAGAAGAATGGTACTTCTGAGCAATTCTAGTTGTGTGTGTTTGTTTTTTAAATGTTAGATATACTTTTGATTGTGAAATTGATCAAGTTTTCCCATTTTGCCTTGACTAAAAGAATTCAAGTTAACTCTGATCCAACCATAGGAAATTTACAGATCTTCATGGGATGGACTTAAAACATGATTCCTGATTCCATTTTATGGCCTTGGTCTTAATTTTCTACCATTTGATCCTATTTTAGTATCATCTCTCCCTCCTTCCCTTCCTTTCTACCTTTCTTCTCTCCTTTCTTACAGTCTCTCTTTTAAACTTATATATCATTTATATTACTTTCTAGAATGAGATGGGGATATAGATAAATTAATCATATTTCTAATACCTATAAATATATTGCCTGGCACAGGGTAAGAATTTCATCAGTGTTTTTTAAGTAAAGTGAATAAATTGAGCCTGACCTATGAATAAAAAGAAAAATCTTACTGACACTTCAGAGCATGACATGCAGGGGTTGAGTAACAGATTGTATAGAGGGAATGAGGAGAGGAAATAGTGAAAAATAAGCATCAGTTCTAATGTGAAGCTTTGATGGGGAAACCTGGAACACAAGTGGGTATTAAAAAGTAATGTAGCTTCATTTGCTATTATTTTCTCCCATTCAGAAGGCTGTCTTTTCACCTTGCTTATATTTTCCTTTGTTGTGCAGAAGCTTTTAATTTTAATTAGATCCCATTTGTTTATTTTTGCTTTTATTTCCAGTATTCTGGGAGGTGGATCATAGAGGATCCTGCTGTGATTTATGTCTGAGAGTGTTTTGCCTATGTTCTCCTCTAGGAGTTTTATAGTTTCTGGTCTTACATTTAGATCTTTAATCCATTTTGAGTTTATTTTTGTGTGCGGTGTTAGAAAGTGATCTAGTTTCATTCTTTTACAAGTGGTTGACCAGTTTTCCCAGCACCACTTGTTAAAGAGATTGTCTTTACTCCATTGTATATTCTTGCCTCCTTTGTCAAAGATAAGGTGTCCATATGTGTGTGGATATATCTCTGGGCTTTCTATTTTGTTCCATTGATCTATATTTCTATCTTTGTGCCAGTACCATACTGACTTGATGACTGGTTTTGTAGTAGAGCCTGAAGTCAGGCAAGTTGATTCCTCCAGTTCCATTCTTCTTTCTCAAGATTGCTTTGGCTATTCGAGGTTTTTTGTATTTCCATACAAATCTTGAAATTATTTGTTCTAGTTCTGTGAAAAAT
>SJYO01042757.1:34598-54979 GCA_006410555.1 Capra ibex
CAAGCAATAAATGCTGGAGAGGGTGTGGAGAAAAGGGAACCCTCCTACACTGTTGGTGGGAATGCAAACTAGTACAGCCACTATGGAGAACAGTGTGGAGATTCCTTAAAAAATTGCAAATAGAACTACCTTATGACCCAGCAATCCCACTGCTGGGCATACACACCGAGGAAACCAGAATTGAAAGAGACACATGTACCCCAATGTTCATCGCAGCACTGTTTATAATAGCCAGGACATGGAAACAACCTAGATGTCCATCAGCAGATGAATGGATAAGAAAGCTGTGGTACATATACACAATGGAGTATTACTCAGCCGTTAAAAAGAATACATTTGAATCAGTTCTGATGAGATGGATGAAACTGGAGCCGATTATACAGAGTGAAGTAAGCCAGAAAGAAAAACACCAATACAGTATACTAACACATATATATGGAATTTAGAAAGATGGCAGTGACGACCCTGTATGCAAGACAGGAAAAAAGACACAGATGTGTATAATGGACTTTTGGACTCAGAGGGAGAGGGAGAGGGTGAGATGATTTGGGAGAATGGCATTGTAACATGTATACTATCATGTAAGAATCGAATCGCCAGTCTATGTCCGATGCAGAATACAGCATGCTTGTGGCTGGTGCACGGTGATGACCCAGAGAGATGATATGGGGAGGGAGGTGGGAGGGGGGTTCATGTTTGGGAACGCATGTACACCCGTGGTGGATTCATGTCAATGTATGGCAAAACCAATACAGTATTGTAAAGTAAAATAAAGTAAAAATAAAAATTAAAAAAATAAAAAATAAATAAAAATAAAGGGGGGGGGGAAAGTAATGTAGCTTTATAGGAAAGTGATTAGCATGGATTTGAAAACATCTGCTTGACTATTATGTATAAACAGTTTCAATTTTTTGGCCCTCAGGTAGTTTCAACTTTTTGGTGCTTATTTTCCTCATCTATGAGTTTATGTAGGAGGGGGGAGGATCATACTGAGTGGAAGGATGGAGTCTTTGAGGGAGGAAGATAGTGATGCTTCTTGCCTAGTTGGCATTACCAGGGAGCCTTATACACAGGACTGTGCTCAAACCCATGCTGGGCATAGTTAGGGACTGATTTCTCTCAAGTTAGAGACAAATTTTAAAAAAATTGTCTCTATTGTCAGCATGATCACTTCCTTCAATTCTAATCCTTTTCAGGTACACATGACATTAACACTTTTGACAGTGAGGAGAGGACAGGGGCATCTCAAGAGGGAAACGAGAGAATAAGAGTAAACAGTGCTTTTAGTAACATGGAATAGGAACAGGAAAAAGTTAGCAGACATACACCTAAAGCTTATGCTGCTGCTGCTGCTAAGTCGCTTCAGTCGTGGCCGACTCTGTGCGACCCCATAGATGGCAGCCCACCAGGCTCTTCCATCCCTGGGATTCTCCAGGCAAGAACACTAGAGTGGGTTGCCATTTCCTTCTCCAATGCATGAAAGTGAAAAGTGAAAGGGAAGTTGCTCAGTCATGTGCGACTCTTAGCGACCCCATGGACTGCAGCCTACCAGGCTCCTCCGACCATGGGATTTTCCAGGCAAGAGTACTGGAGTGGGATTATGTTTAGATTCAAATAATAGGATGTATTTCTTTCTATTTTTTTTTACATGAAAGTGAACAGAAACAATGTAACATAATCCAAAAATGTTATGTAATTAAATAAGGAGAGGATACACCCTGACAGAGGTGAAGAAGGCTCAAAGGAGAGAACAGTTTCCTTGTGTTCTGCTGGAATTCCCTGCTCTGGGTCTTTGTAACTAGACCCACCGAGACAGATGTTGGGTACCATGACTCCAATGGAACATGTTATAGGACCTGTCAGGACGAGTTGCCACAGGACATGGAATTGTTAATTCTGGAGAAGAGGAGCTCTGTTAAGTATCTTGCATGTGAAAAGTAACTTGATTTATTCTGCAAATGTCTAGGGAATATACCACAATCATTAAACATGAAATCATGAAAGATTTCTTGGTCGTCTATTGCTAGATGCTGTGGAAAGGGAGGAATAAGACAGGCACAGCTCCTGCCTGAAAACAGTGACAGCTTGTAACACTTGAAATGCGTTGAGGTGAACGCCAGGAGGAGGTGCAGGACCCCATGTGTGCATACAGCAGTGGGACCGATTGGCAGGAGATGTAGGGAGTCAGACTTTTAAACTATCACTGCTGCTGCTGCTGCTAAGTCGCTTCAGTTGTGTCCAACACTTCTACATAAATGAAGCGAACTTCCCAGCCCCTAGTCCCCATCCTCCGTGAGGAGTGCTCCTTACTGCATCAGTTCTAGGAGCTGCCAGGTGGCTTTGTGTGCAAAGTCTCACAGGGAGGGTTTTTCTTCAGGTGCAGCGTTGGAGGAAGGAAACTCCTAACCATAGTAACATTTTCAGCTGCAAATTTGTATCTCTGTTGAAGTCACTTGAGACTCTTTAACACATGAAACAAGTAACCAACTGCCAATCTTGGTTACTTCCTTTTCTTCCGTGACTAAGTGGTCTTACTTATAAAAAAGTGTTGAGTGGGTGGAAGTAAAATACTGTTTGAGAAGGAAAGAGGGTGGTTAATAACCTTCAAAAACCTATCACCATCTTTGAGTTTTAAATAAACTCAGGAGAAAAACATGCCTCATCTAGCATCTTTTTTTTTTTTTCCAGAAGTTTCCCAAAGGTTGGTGCTTTCTCACCTCTTGAATAACCACAGTAAGAAAGAAGAGGGTCACAGTGTTTGTGGTTATATCATTTAGTGACCAAAGTGATGCTTATCATCTTCAGGTGATGACTTGTGAGCTTTTGTCTCATGGTTGCACTGCTGCCATTTTCTTCTGCTCTGGATTTTCCCATGAGGCTTTCAGAAGATGCTCTCTGGCCGCTGGAGGCCACGGACTTAATGATGAAAATTTCTCCTTTTTGGATTATTTTCAAATAAAGTTAGACTTTAATAATCAAATGCAGAAGGGAGTGAAACCATGCTGAAAAGAACACCTGCCTGAAATCCCTGAAAACTGAGTTCCAGTCTCCTTTTGTGTTTGGTGAGTCAGGTGGGCTTGAGCAAACCCTGTGTCTCTCTCAGCGTTGGATTCCTCAGGTGTGTAACGAGAGGGTCCAGATGATCATCCCTCAAAGTCCCTGCCAGCTGTGCCTATTGGAGTCTGTGAGCTGTTCACAAAACCCGGGAGGTGGTTTTTCCTGATTATGTGACTCTAGCCTGCAGTCAGGCTGACCAGCTTCAGATCTGGTCTTCCCACTTGGTAGCAGTGAGAGCTTGTCCATATCACCTCACCTCGCTGAGCCATTGGCCCATCTGGGTGATGGTGAAAATAAAAGCGCATACCTTAAAGGGCTGCCTGTGAGGATTAAATGAGAAAGCTTCAGCAAAGCACTTGGCGTAGTGCTGACACACCAGAATGACAGCCAGATGACCCGAGATGTTTATTAATAAGCCTGAGTCATGTTAGGGGAAAGATCATTGTCTTTTTTATTTTTGCAGAAAGAGTCTAAGAGTTAGGATTTGTTTTGGGAATAGCGTTTATCCCTTTGAACAATCTTAAAGTACGGAGATAAATTATGAGTTGTTCAGTCACTCAGTTGTGTATGATTCTTTGTGATTTCATGGACTGCAACACACCAGGCTTCCCTGTCCTTCACTATCTCCAAGAGTTTGCTCAAACTCATGTCCGTTGAGTTGGTGATGCCATCCAACCATCTCATCCTCTGTCATCCCCTCTCCTCCTGACCTCAATCTTTCCCAGCATCAGGGTCTTTTCTAATGAGTCAGATCTTCACATCAGGTGGCCAAAGTATTGGAGCTTCAGCTTCAGCATCAGTCCTTCCAATGAATATTCAGGACTGATTTCCTTTAGGATAGACTGTTGGATCTCCCTGCAGTCCAAGTGACTCTCAAGAGTCTTTTCCAGCACCACAGTTCTTAAGCATCAGTTTTTTGGCACTCAGCCTTCTTTATGGTCCAACTCTCACATTTGTATATGACTACTGGAAACACCATAGCTTTGGCTATATAAACCTTTGTTGTCAAAGTAATGTTTCTGCTTTTTAATATGCTGTCTAGGTTTGTTATAGCTAGAAAGAATTTGTGCCTTTGGAGGAGTTATTTTACTTTTCTAAACTTTTATAAAGTAAGACCTAGATGATCTCCCATACTTCTTCCAGATCTAATAGCCTTTGATTCTCATGAGTCTGTAGATACCTATTATTTATATTTATAAATTATAGACATATATTAACTATGTATTTCTATTTCTATCCTGGAAATTTCTCTTTATAGTGTAACCATCACATGTTGAGGATTTTCTTTTGGATAAACTAGTGTTCTGAGCATATTCCAAAATTTGTCCTGAAAGACAGGAAGTTCCTGTTAGAGGTGTGCTTTGATGAGTATGAGGAAGTATTATTTAACGTAATGGTTATTTTGCTTAAGGAACTTGTCACCTCAGAGATGTGTAACTTTAAAATGTCAAATATATCAAATCCAGTCACCATTTATTGGCTAACTTTCCATAGACACTGAACTGCAAGCTTTACTATCAGTACTTTATCCTACACACACACACACACACACACACACACACACACACACTCTCTCTCTCTCACACAAACACTCACATGCACACATACTCCTTGTCAGTGAGGTGTTCTCATTCTTTAATTGAGAACCCTGAGGCTCAGAGATGTTGAGTGACTTGTCAAGGTCATATAGGTGGTGACGAACTCCAGCCTTGCGCTTAATTTTCCTATTGTCTCCATAAAATGGTGTAAGTGTACAATGATTAAGAAGCCAAACTATTGGGTTGGCCAAAAGATTCATTTGTTTTTTTCCATTAGATGTTACAAACCCTTTGGTCAACCCAATAAATGTTCTGGGGAAAAACCACTAATGGTCTGAGTTTGACATAAATCATGATAATCTTTTCATTTTTCTTCTGGAAAACTGAAAACCCTTGGGTAGGATCTAAGGATCTAATTCTGTAGTTTTGAGGAAGAATTTCTTCTCTCCCAGGGAAATCTTGATTTTGCTCATAAGGCCTTTCAACTGATTGAATGAGGGTCACCCACAGTAGCAAGGATAATCTCCTTTACTTAGAGTTGACTGACCATCAATGTTAACCATATATACAAAATGCCTTTCACAGCAGCAACTAGATTAATATTTTATTGAATAACTGGATGCTATAACCCAGGGAAGTTGGCATAGAAAGCTAATCATCACGGTCAGCTTTGTGATATGAAGAAAATTGCTAAAATGATAAAATAAGCAGTTTTCCTTCCTCCCTCCCTCCTTCCCTCTCATCTTTCCTTCTTTATGTAAAGGACTCTCTTCATGGTTTGTTCCATTAAATCTCCAGATTAGATTTTGTGGGTCTGCAATCTTCAAGAGGAACCATAGAATTCTGAAACATCAAAAGTAATGTTTTGATTTCAGCAAAAAAATTTAAAAATGTATCCTTTCAAGTAGTATTATGGCAAATACTTCTAAGAAATCTACACTTCATAATACATTGTTGAAAAATACACCATTTTATTAAGATTTCGTTTTCTTTTCTTCCTACCACTTCACAATCACTCACTGACTCAGAAACATCTTATAGCAAATAAAGGCCTGGCCTCATTACTTGAAACCAGGGAAGGAATGCTGGCAGCAACCCACTCCAGAAATCTTGCCTGGAGAAATCCATGGACAGAGGAGCCTGGCAGGCTACAGTCCATGTGGTTGCAAAGAGTCAGACACAACTGAGTGACTATCACTCACTCATCACTCGAAAGAGTTCCCTGTAAATCAACCAAAAACCTCAAATTTTCTTAGACATATTTTCTGATTGCCTTTCAATGTGAGGATGAATACAGGCTCAAAATCAAGACTAGCTCCAAGTCTAATTTAGCAAAATTTCTATGCATCAATTTATATATTTCTCTGAAACAATCTTTTAACAATTTATTTCGCATTAAAGAGTTCATTCTGAGAAACCAAGTGCAAATCACACCTCTTTAGGGACTTTCCTTTCTCTCTCTGAATTCTTGGTAAAAAATGTTCCTGAAACTTAAACTTTATAGCCTGTGCAATCCAAAAACCACATTGAGTTTCCTGTGAATTCTGAGGATGATGAAGTTGGAGAGCTTATAATGCATAATTTCCACTGCCTCCTAAGTTTCTTTTCTCTATTTCTTAGTAGGCTTTGCTTATGCATTAGACCCTCAGTGCAAACATGCTCAGACTCCTCACTATATTAGCAGCAAGAGCAAAATATTGTCTCCATTAACACAAAACTTTTATTAGGCAAGTAAGTAAACATCTTTGTTGTTGTTCAGTTGCTCGGTCACGTCCGACTCTGCCACCCCATGCACTGCAGCACGCCAGGCCTCCCTGTCCATCACCAACTCCCGGAGTTTGCTCAAACTCATGTCCATTGAGTCGGTGATGCCATCCAACCATCCATCCTCTGTCATCCCCTTCTCCTCCTGCCTTCAATCTTTCCCAGCATCAGGGTCTTTTCTATGAGTTGGCTCTTCGCATCGGGTGGCCAAAGTATTGGAGTTCCAGCTTCTGGATCAGTCCTTCCCATGAATATGCAGGGTTGATTTCCTTTAGGATTGACTGGTTTGATCTCCTTGCAGAAAATTTTTAAAAGCAACAACTATATACATGTGTCTGGAAAACTGGATGAAGTAAAGGGATTTACATCCTGACAAGTCAGCGTAGGATGAGGCAGAAGACAGCCAGCGCACCTTGGTGCCGCACGGCCTTCCTTCCTTCCTCCTGCTTCTCTCTTCTGCATTTAGAGCTGTTAGTTGTTTGGAAGAGTTGTTATAGCAACTTTCTCTGTTTCCACTATGGAACATCTTAAAAAAATTTTTTTGCATATTTTAGATTTATTTTTTATTGAGGTAATATTGATCTTAAAAAGTTCATGTATTTCATGTATATACTGTTATGTTTCTACTTCTATTTACCCTGCAGTAGGCTCACCTCCAAAAATTTCAGTTCTACCCCTCACTGTGCCATCAATCCTCTTCACCCTTTCTGCCCTCCTTCCTCTTCCCCTCTGGTAGCTACTGTTCTGTTCTCTCTCTTTGTTTGGTCTGTTCATTTATTTTGTTTCTTTCATTTTTTATATTCTACTTATGAGTAAAATCATATGTTATTTGTCTCTCTACCTTGACTTATTTCATTTAGCACCATACCTTTTCATGAGTAAAATCATATGGTATTTGTCTCTCTACTCGGACTTATTTCATTTAGCACCATACCTTCAAGGTCAATCCATGTTGTTGCAACTGGCAACATTTCATCTTTTTAATGACTCAGTAGTATTCCATTGTGTGGTGTGCATATGTAAAATATCCTCTTTATCCATTCATTCATTGAACGGCATTTAGGTTTCAGTATCTTGGCTATTATAAATGGTGCTGCAATGAATATGGGGTGCAAATTTATTGTTTTTCATTTGCTAAGTTGTATCTGACTCTTTGTGACCCCATGGACTGCAGCATGCCAAGCTCCTCTGTCCTCCACTATCTCCCAGATTTTGCTCAAATTCATGTCAGTTGAGTTAGTGATGCTATCTAACCATCTTATCCCCCTTCTCCTTTTGTCTTTAGTCTTTCCTAGCATCAGAGTCTTTTTCAGCGAATTAGCTCTTCACATCAGGTGGCCAAAGTATTGGAGCTTCAGCTTCAGCATCAGCCCTTCCAATGAATATTTAGAGTTGATTTCCTTTAGGGTTAATTGGTTCAATCTCCTTGCACCTTCTTAAAATAGAAGGTGCATATTCTTTGGGTAAATGCCCAAATGTGGGATAGCTGGATCATCCTATATTCCTTCTGACACCTGTGTCCTTAGATTCTAATTTATCCTAAGGAAAATACTGACTTTTAAAAAATCACGTGTTAAGTACCAAGACTAATGAAAAGGGTACATATTTATTGCAAGCAATGAAAATGATGGAACCTAAGATTATACTTTCAGATAATATCCAGGTTAAGAATGGACTGTTTCCTGTTCCATGGAAAGCTGTCCCAAACCCAAATAGAAGTGGTTTCCTCTTCTCTGTTCTTTCAGTTACCCAGAGGGAAAGTTTTCTTCTGAACCTTTATATTCCCTGCACAGAGTATAATGGTGAACACTGTTGTTTGAGATTATTAACAGATTGTTGTTTTCATTCATTCAGCAAACATGCAAATTTATCCAGAATAATAGAGAGTGGAGATGCAAAAGATATCACAAAAATACTACAGTCCAAGCATTAGCATTTAAATAAATCATAGAAATACATGTTGTCAACTCTACATAAGGCTGTGTTTTGGGTAAATCGACCACAAAAGTTATGGACAATTTTTCACTGACAGTGAATGTTTGAGTGTAGATGCCAGAAGTCATTTTGAGAAACAAGTAACTGTTAAATGCTCTGAAGGCAGACAGTTCAACACTGGGGAAATGAAAACGTTTTTCTAATGAATCAAAATAGGTGCTGGTTAAGAGTAAGGGCAGGTGTAGAGAAAGGTGAGAAATGATGGAAAGTTGGAGTAAGGATGAAAGGAAAGTGAAAGGCAAGATAAATGGTTCTCAGTTTATCCGGTCTACTTCAACACAGTCAGATTACTGGTAGCAATTTTCTGAAAGTATCTAGTGGAATTTTGCTGTTTTCCAGCTATGAGTATGATAGGTCACCAAATATTTACTAACAGCATAATAGGGAATATGTCAGAGATGAATCAGTAGGCTGGCTGTGGTGTGTAGTCAGGATCGGTGATTCACCTGGTGCTAGTGTGTGGATGGGCCATTGCTGGACACACAGTAGAGGCTGCTGAGTTGTTAAATAACAAAATATTCATCTACTGTTATTGGCACTTCCTGTTTTATCTTGAGAAGCTTTGTAGGCCATAGATTTCCTGCTTATGGATAATAACTTGTGTGCATGGTAAACTGCTGAGTTCTAATCCATCAAACAAAAACAGAACAGCCTGTAGCCCTGTGTTACTGGAGAATTACTGAGGCATTGTCTGCAGTGTTGCTGAAACATTACCAAGTTACATTTGTATGAACCCGCTTTAGTTTTTAGAACTCTCAGATCTGAGCCAGGCTCCAGGGCATAAACAGAAAACTTAAAAACCCTGATCTTTTTGCACTGGGGCTTCATAATCCTTAAACAGGAAAAGAGGATTAGACAGAACACCATCTGACGTTCTCTGAGTCCGGAGAGACTTTGTTTTCCTCTCTCACAGTAGATGAGGGAGCACTTAGGCGGACAGAAGCCCCCTTACACTGCTTTTCCTTCTCGTGACTTCCTCCCAGACACCACTGGAGTGAGACAGACATTTAAGGGCCCTTGTTTGACAGAATGATATTCTTTCAGGATGGTCAGGAGCCCTCAGAGATTTTTATGAATATTCTCCAGATTTGTACCCCAGTGTATTATAGGAAGATACCCCATTTTGTCAATGATGTTCCTTTTAGCATACATCTAAAAGCAAAAATTTAGCTTTGGGGACATGTGACTAAAGTTGTTTTAGTCAGGTATATTTCTGGAATGTATTTGAACTTCATTTATAATTGGAAATTTTTTTCCTGTAATTATGTTATGAAGGCCAGGATATCGGTCCATTTTGAAAAACGCAAAAGTAAAGTAACCCAGGCCAAAGAGATTCCTGTTTGAAAGAGAACCCGGTGGAGATACAGCATCATCCCACCTCAGAAACTTGATGAACAAGCAGCCAGGAGAAAAATAGAAACCACGGGTGCTACGACAGGCTCTGAACCATAAGAAGCAGGAAGAATGTGGAAGGAAGGGCCTGAGTTTTGCCCACAGGAGGAGTCGCAAAACCTCCCTTTGTGGTTTCCAAGGAGCTCCTCTGAAAGGGAAATGGATAGTGGAGGGTCTTTCAGTTTCCAAGTTTAGTCAAAAGGAGTATCTGTCCTGCTGCATGTGGCTCATTCAGGAAAGAGGGAAAACGAAAGATGAGGAAGCCGTTTAAAAGCAGGAAGTAGCTTTCAGTTAGCGTTTTGTCTGTCTCTTCAGCTGGTTGGTGTTTTGTCTGTTTTAATGTGCAACGTCTGGCATGAGGCCACAGGCATGTCACTGAGGAGGGTAAATGATGTAAGAACATAAAGTGTAAAAATGGAAACAGTCGTTTTAAAAAGCAGCTGAAGAACTGGGGTGGACATGTTTAAAAACTAAATCAATACTTCCCTAATCTTTTCACACAGTGGCATATCTGTTAGGAAATGATAACATGTGTCCATAGCACCATGGTTACTGCTTGAAGACTTCAGCTCTTGAGGTGACAGACCAGCTCTGGGACTTTGGCCACTCCAGGCCCAACCTAACCAGACCCGAGGGCCAAGGAGGTGAATATCCTTGTTCACCTGAAACTGACTTAGTGATAATAAATATATTAGTGTATTAGCTAGGGTACCAGTTACAAACAAAGAGACTCCAAAGGCATGGTGAAACTTGCAGAGAAGAAGCCAGTTCTGACTCCATGTGGGAAACTTTCTTTGACTTGATTGTCATTGCTTTTGTTATTACAGTCATGCATGATGGCCTGCTTCAGAGAACCCTGCCTCTCTCCATCTGCCTGACTGTTAAACTAAAGTGCTTTTGTTCAGAACCCTGTCCACCTGTAGATAGCAGGAAGGAAGAAATGAACATATCCCCCTTCAGGAGGCTTGGTGTTCTAGGAGATGTTTGTCAGATTCATGGCCTTTTTCCTTTGGTTCCTCACCACCCCCCATCTCTGATCTATAAAAGAATCTGGCATCCAGACCCACGTAAGATGGTTATTTCATGACATTAGTCTGCCCTCTTCTTGGTCAGCCAGCTTTCTGGATAAAGTCATATTCCTTGCCCTCAGCACCTTGTCTCTGGGATTCATTGGCCTGTCATGTGGCAAGTAGAGCGAGCTTGGACTCAGTAACAAAATATCTCCCTCAGGAATCAGGGCAGGTGGATCTCTGCTACCTCTCAGCGTCATCCAGGGACCCAGGCTGGAAGTACTGTGGCCTCCTCTGGGACATGGTCACCATCTGCAGACTGAAAGCTGGGCGGGGGCAGGTGTGGGTCCCAGCCAGGGAGAGTGGCATGAAATAGCAGGAGCATCTGTGCTCTGTGGCCTGGGTGTCGGGGGGCGCGTCAGCTCACTCGCAGCCCGCTTCAGGGGCTGAGCTTGGCAGCACAGCCTGCACACGAGGAAGGGAGGACAGGTTCTGCCAAATAGCCAGCGTTCCCCATGACCATCATTTCATCCTGGCTTAGAGAAGTAAAGATTACAAACATAATTTAACACATGGACTCTTCTCTTTGGGAACTTCCATAGGAGATAGAAACCCAGGAAAACACACTGATTTAAGCTAAAGTAGAAGGGGCACAAAGTCCCTATTGCCTAGGGCAGGGTGGAGGTAGAAAGTAGTATAGAAATTCAGAATACAACAGATTGACTGAAATCATGTTCATTTTAAGAGGGCTTGATGGAAAGAATGAAATGAGCTGGATTTTGAAGGAATGGTGAGAGCTGGGTGGCAAAAAAAAAAAAAAAAGTGAAGTTATTCTATAAAGGGGTAAGGCTACCACCAATCCCCTTACAATATGTGGAATTTGGCACATTAATAGAGTTTATTAAAGGAATGAAAGCGCTTGGTGTCTCAGAAGGTAAAGAATCTGCTTGCAGTCCTGGAGACCCAGGTTTGATCCCTGGGTTGGGAAGATCCCCTGGAGAAGGAAATGGCAACTCACTCCAGTATTCTTGCCTGGAGAATTCCATGGACAGAGGAGCCTAGCGGGCTACAATCCATGGAGTTGCAGAGTTGGACACGACTGAGTCACTGACTTTCACTTTTATTTTCAGGCTTATTGATGAGATATTTAGCTGCCTTCTTGGGTTGGAATGAAACGTTTTAAGTACTTAGGTGACTTGCAGATGGGGTATGTTGCAAATAGAATAGCTTTTTATAAGAAAAATATTGGGTCAACTGAATTAAACAGTTGCTGTTATTAGCAACAGTTACTGAAAATAGTGGCATAGATATAAGTACACTTTCATTTCTTACATGGAAAGACCTCTTGGAGACTTTGCCCATAAGAAGGATTCAGTATTGAAATGTCTGTCTATGGGTCACATGCCTCTCCATACTTTAAAAATTTTGAGGCAGAAACAGCTGGCTGTCTGCTATATATTCATATTTCACTTTTAATAGAATATATTTATCACTAGGAAGTGGCTGTCCTTCCAGGGACTGTACTTCCTAACCTCCTCCTGAGGCTATGTGATTAGTTCTAGTCGACGGAATCTGGACTAATATTCTCATACTGCTTCTTGGCCCCACCCTAAAACAAAAGTGGACTTTTCATGGCTGAGAAATGAACTTCTGTAATGTTAACCCTCCTGAGATCTTGTCTTTGCCCTCTGATAACACAGGTAGACTTTACCTCATCTAAAGATATTTTTGATTCCAGAAACATTTGTCCTATGATTTTCTTTTAATATGCCTAGTAAATTGCCCTGCTTATGACACGCATTTAATAATTTCTTATGGAAAGATTGCATTGAGGTCTTCAAAAGAAAATGTCAAGAATCCATTCTGAGGCTTTCTTATTATTTCAAGTAAAACAGCTTTTTTTGGTGATAAATACAAATATAGCAAGTTAACGAATGGAAATAAAAATAAAAATCAAGTTACTTTAAACACATGCCCACTTCCAAGTGGTTTCTAACTCCTGGGGCCTCAGCATTCAGAGAGATAGGAGAAAGCATAGAAAAAGGAAAATCGTCCACACGTGCTGTTTGGTCCATGTTGGTCCACCTTTTGTCCGTTCATGATGGGGGAGCAGAGGGCGGGTCGTTAGGCTTTCTCTTTTCTTGTTTTTGGTCTGCATTTTCCTGCCTTACTTGATTCCCTTACTCGGCTCCTATCCTGTTCCCTGGCTCCTAGGTCAGAACCAGAGGCTCTCATCAGCTTTGAGATAAGGCAGCTTCAGAATTCGACAAACCTGACCACAAAGCTTTGACCAATAAGGCAAAATGATGCTGTAGGTTTTCTGTGTTTGTGGCTTTACATCTGAGGGTGGCACCTCTGTGGAAAGTACACCTCATAAAACTCATCGCGGGTCTTCTTTGTGGGGCTTCTCACCATCCTGCCCAGGTCTCTGTCCTGTTCCGCAGTCGTGTTAACAGCGTCTCTCTTTGGCCTCATTGCATTGTCTCTCCTGCTCCAGATGCTTAGCTGGATTTCCTGGTGAGCACCCTCAGTCATTCAGTGCGGGAGACCCCGGTTCGATTCCTGGGTCGGGAAGATCTGCTGGACAAGGGATAGGCTACCTACTCCAGTATTCTTGGGCTTCGCTTGTGGCCCAGCTGGTAAAGAATCCACCTGCAATGCAGGAGACCCTGGTTGAATTCCTGGGTTGGAAAGATCTCCTGGAGAAGGGATAGGCTACCCACTCCAGTATTCTTGGACTTCTCTTGTGGCTCAGCTGGTAAAGAATCTGCCTGGAATGCGGGAGACCTGGGTTTGATCCCTAGGTTAGGAAGATCCCCCGGAGAAGGGAAAGGCTACCCACTCCAGTATTCTGGCCTGGAGAATTCCACAGACTGTACAGTCCATGGGGTTGCAAAGAGTCGGACATGACTGAGCGACTTTCCGGCATTCAAGGGAAGGCACCTCAACCTCTGGTCAACCTGGGCCCTCTGGCAGCTCTCCCTGCGTGTGTCCCTCGCCTCAAATCAGCCTCAGTTCCGCTTCTCCACAGCCCAGTCCAGAGGAGGCAGGCCTCTTGCTGTTCCTTTTCTTCCTTGTCATTTTCTACTGTTTCCTTCTCTTAGGAAGTCGGGCCAGCCTTTCCCACTTGATGATTCATCTTTCTCCACAGGGTCCTTGGCTAAAAGCCTAACCTGAGAATAGAATCTGTACTCTCTATTTCACAGTTTCTATTACTATTATGCAAGCACCCTTCCGTGAAGTAGCGATTTCATAATAGTGAAATACCTAGGGTGTGAGTCAGCAAACAGCCAAGCCATCATTCTCATCTTATGAAGCTCAAAAGATTCACGTAGCAGATAGTACCCAATGTTATGCCATTGAATATTTTTAAAAATACTTTAAAAAAGAATATAGGATACTAAGCAAGATGAAACAAATTCTCAAAATGGTTAAAATTGCAAAATGGAAGTCTTTTTGAGGCTTTTCAATGATGACTGAGAAAATGTGTTATCTTTTTGGATAATACCATCATCCATACAAACGTTTATCATAATGTGGTGAAAGGACAATTGGATTTAAAGTAAAAAGTAATTCTCTCATCTTGGGGAAATCACTTGCCCTGCTAAACTTTGGTTTGTGGTCTACAAAGTAAGAACAGTATGAGCTCTTTCTCATGATGCTGTTCTATAGACAAAGAAATGGTGCATGTTAGGGCTGGAAATACTGAAAAGTTCTTATTTGCCTACCCTGCACTCTTTCATGCAGATGCCCTCTCTAGATCAAGCTGTGAACATACCTGATGGCTCAGTATGCACCTGTTGGGCACAGCACCTCCCCCAGTACCTTATTTGCAGAATAGTTTTAATAAATATTTGTTGTAAACAATGAACTGATATTCCTTTTAATTAGTTTGGCCTTATTTCATTTTAATTTGGAATTTCCAATTAATTTGAAATTTAAATTAAATGAAACTTCCAATTTAATTTGGAATTTAATACGATGGCATAACATGCGAATTGTATAACTCGATTCAGTTCCTTTTTAAAAGGAGATGGGTTATAAATCTTAAATGTTTGATACAGATGTGATAGAGATCTCAGATGATCCTTGCAGGAGTTTTGGAGGTAAAGTAGCCCTTCCTGTGTGACCCAGTTGAAGCAAGACATTTGGATCCTGCACTGACCAGTCCTTGACTGCGGGTTGCGTCCAAAAGTGGCCGTAAACCTGGCCAGGCTGCTTCTGGTGGATGGGGGCAGTTCCTGGAGAGGAAGCACCAGTGAGCTGTCAGCCACCCTAACTCCCAGGGCTGGAAGAGAGGGCCTCAGGTCTGAAGGGATTTTGCCCTTACAGTATCCTCTACCATTCGCCCCTTGCACCACCCACTTATAATTGCTTCACATGGAGTGTTCACCCACATCCAGGAATAGCTTCTCAGGTTCTGGAAGTTTTCTTGGGGAAGACTTCTCAGAGGCAAATCGGTGGGGTGGATAACTTCGCCGACACCATCACTGCACTTGGTCTAGAGACCACACTTGGCGCTTTCTCTGCTATTACTCATCCTAGATTCCTCTCACTCTGGGTCAGGTCCTCTGATGGTGTTGGTGCCTTATGTGGTGAGGTGTCCAGGGGTCTGATTTCCATGTCACCGCACCTCTCCCGGGCCTGCCTGCTGCACGGGTAGCAAGTGTGGACACTCCCATTCCGGCCCTTGGGTTCCCAGACCCATGGATTCCACAGCACCGTGTCATGGTCATGAGGAAGGGTACAATTTGTTTATTCTAGGGGACGACACACCTTCCTTGAAGGCTGTCATCTCACAGTGGAGCCTGTGCCATGGGAGGACCATTCCATGAGACCTTCTGGCGGGAAAGGCAGACCTGTACCCCCATATATGTTGATTCAAATCAAGATGAGTCACTGCTTCTTAAGAGTGGGAGGGGTCCAGTGTAATCAACCTGCCATGGTCGATTGTTCTCGTTGAGGTTTCATTTGTTGAACATTGATTTCTTTTTCTTTTTTGAAAATCTATTTGGGGTATGGCTCTCATTTTAAAAAAATGTTTGTTTTTGGCTGTGCTGGGTTTCGTTCGTGTGGGCTTTCTCTAGTTGTGGCGAGAGGGGGCTACCCTCCAGTTGTGGTGCCCGTGCTTCTCGTCACAGTGGCGTCTCTTGTCACAGAGCATGGGCCCTGGGCCTGCAGGCTTCGGTAGCTGGGGCACATGGGTTTAGTTGTCCCATGATATGTGTCTTCTTGGAGCAGGGTTGAACCTGTTTCCCTCGCATTGGCTGGTGGATTCTCAACTGCTAAGCTGCCAGGGAAGTCTTGATTTCTTTTTTTTTGATGGTTGAACTTTGGCAAGGGCAGTAGCCAGAGTGGCTTTCAGAGGTGGAAGTCCACTCTCTTGGGCCAGCCGCCTCTACCGCCATGGCTGCTCTGTCCATGGACCCCAAAGGGCTGGCTGATGACCGAGGCTGTCTGGGCTCAGCTGGCATAGTTATTCTGTCTTCTTGGTTGTTCTTGTCTTTTGTGTGGTGGCTGTTGCCGTGTAATATAAGGACTTGCATACTTTTGACTTCTCTGATAGCTCCACCCACGTGCATCTTCTCAAGACTGTTTTATTCCCAACTATCCAGTCTCTCTCCTCCCAGGCCCCAGCTCACCAGCCAAGCTGTTCACCACTTCCCATGAGTCAGTATCGATCCTAACCTCAGGTCAGTTCTCTTTCCATATGAAGTGGATGAGCGGGTGCGTTGTCCCTGATTCTGCGCCTGGGGAGGGTTTCCACTTGCTGCTCCCTTTTGAGTCCACCTCTTAGCAGAACTATATTGCAGAATCAGTCCATTTTCAGCTATCACCTACATACTATCCCAGCACAGAAGTGGTTTTATTTCTCCATCATTAGTCATTAGAACCTCAGCTCCTGCTGAGGTTCAGTTCTGGGCTGACCATTTCCATCTCTCAGTGGATTGCTGCAGGGCCCAGCTGATCTTCTGTTCTGATGGTCTGAGAGAACCCAGCTCATCTTGATTAGGCCCAGTCACTTCCAGGAACTCTGAGCTGGGCTGACTTTTCACATGAGTCCTAACTGAGACAAGACCCCTGGGTGTATTTGCTCCCCACATTGATTGTCCACCGTGTAAAGATTGTGCCACTGTCTTACACTATCGGTAATGGAGTAGTAGGCTCATGGAACTTCAGAGTGAAGTTAGCAGGCCCGTTTGACTTTCTCCCAATGCTCTGTGCTCTTCTCTGACTGTCAGTACCTTGGCCCCTCTTTGCTCTTATTTTGCTATTTCTCAAGTACCCGGAACCTGAGTGGGGAAGGACATTGAGCCCCTCAAGATCGCCACACAGTAAGCTATTAGGCTACTGTGACTGTGTGTCTGCTGACGTCTCCTGCAGCATCACCCCCTTTTCCAGGTCTTCTCCTCCCAGGTGAGGAGGGGGCCTCTTTCCAGCTCAGCATTTGCTCTGTCTTGTCAGCACTCTGCTCCGGACTCCAGTGGGGTGCTTTAGCGTCCCTTGAGGACACCCTGTTCCCATGTGTGTCCTCAAAGGTTTAGAGAATGCTCATGAGGTGTGTGTGTGTGTGGAGGGGGGTGCCCATCTAGTGCTCATAACTCTTATGCTCTCTCCTCTCCTGCAGATTTTGGATCAGCATCAAAGGGCGATCTGAGCGTCAGGCACGAGGTGTATCTCAAGTACCTTTCTCCTCCAGCTCTGTCCCACAGTTGTTGTTGTTGTTGTTTTAATTTGTTTTTATTGCAGATAATTGCTTTACAGAATTCTGTTGCTTACTGTCAAACCTGAACATGAATCAGCCATCAGTTCAGTTCAGTCGATCAGTCATGTCTGACTCTTTGCAACCCCATGAATCGCAGCACGTCAGGCCTCCCTGTCCATCACTAACTCCTGTAGTTCACTCAAACTCACATCCATCGAGTCAGTGATGCCATCCAGCCATCTCATCCTCTGTCATTCCCTTCTCCTCCTGCCCCCAATCCCTCCCAGCATCAGAGTCTTTTTCAACTCTTCGCATGAGGTGGCCAAAGTATTGGAGTTTCAGCTTTAGCATCATTCCTTCCAAAGAAATCCCAGGGCTGATCTCTTTCAGAAGGACTGGTTGGATCTCCTTGCAGTCCAAGGGACTCTTGAGAGTCTTCTCCAACACCACAGTTCAAAAGCATCAATTCTTCGGTGCTCAGCCTTCTTCACAGTCCAACTCTCACATCCATACATGACTACTGGAAAAACCATAGGCTTGACTAGACGGACCTTAGTCGGCAAGGTAATGTCTCTGCTTTGGAATATGCTATCTAGGTTGGTCATAACTTTTCTTCCAAGGAGTAAGTGTCTTTTAATTTCATGGCTGCAGTCACCATCTGCAGTGATTTTGGAGACCCCANCTCACATCCATACATGACTACTGGAAAAACCATAGGCTTGACTAGACGGACCTTAGTCGGCAAGGTAATGTCTCTCCTTTTGAATATGCTATCTAGGTTGGTCATAACTTTTCTTCCAAGGAGTAAGTGTCTTTTAATTTCATGGCTGCAGTCACCATCTGCAGTGATTTTGGAGACCCCAAAAAGTCTGACACTGTTTCTACTGTTTCCCTATCTATTTCCCATGAAGTGATCGGACCAGATGCCATGATCTTCGTTTCTGAATGTTGAGCTTTAAGCCAACTTTTTCACTCTCCTCTTTCACTTTCATCAAGAGGCTTTTTACTTTCTCTTCACTTTCTGCCATAAGGGTGGTATAATCTGCATATCTGAGGTTATTGATATTTCTCCCAGCAATCTTGATTCCAGCTTGTGTTTCTTCCAGTCCAGCATTTCTCATGATGTACTCTGCATATAAGTTAAATAAGCAGGGTGACAATATACAGCCTTGACGTACTCCTTTTCCTATTGGGAACCAGTCCGTTGTTCCATGACCAGTTCTAACTGTTGCTTCCTGACCTGCATACAGATTTCTCAAGAGGCAGGTCAGGTGGTCTGGTATTCCCTTCTCTTGCAGAATTTTCCACAGTTTATTGTGATCCACACAGTCAAAGGCTTTGGCATAGTCAATAAAACAGAAATAGATTTTTTTTGGAACTCTCCTGCTTTTTCCATGATCCAGCGGATGTTGGCAATTTGATCTCTGTTTCCTCTGCCTTTTCTAAAACCAGCTTGAACATCAGGAAGTTCACGGTTCACGTATTGCTGAAGCCTGGCTTGGAGAATTTTGAGCATTAATTTACTAGCATGTGAGATGAGTGCAATTGTGCAGTAGTTTGAGCATTCTTTGGCATTGCCTTTCTTTGGGATTGGAATGGAAACTGACCTTTTCCAGTTCTGTGGCCACTGCTGAGTTTTCCAAATTTGCTGGCATATTGAATGTGGCACTTTCACAGCATCGTCTTTCAGAATTTGAAATAGCTCAACTGGAATTCCATCACCTCCACTAGCTTTATTCGTAGTAATGCTTTCTAAGGCCCACTTGACTTCACATTTCAGGATGTCTGGCTCTAGATGAGTGATCACACCATCGTGATTATCCGGAATCAGCCATAGGTTTACATATATCCCCTCCCTTTTGAACCTCCCTCCCATCTCCCTCCCATCCCACCCCTCTGGGTTGATACAGAGCCCCTGTTTGAGTTTCCTGAGCCATACAGCAAATTCCCATTGGCTATCTATTTTTCCTATGGCAATGTTAGTTTCTATGTTACTCTTTCCATACATCTCATCCTCTCCCCCACCTCCCCATGTCCATAAGTCTATTCTCTATGTCTGTTTCTCCATTGCTGCCCTGTACAGAAATTCTTCAGCACCATTTTTCTAAATTCTGTATATGTGAGTTAGAATACGATATTTATCTTTCTCTTTCTGATTCACTTCACTCTGTATAAATAGGTTCTAGGTTCATCCACCTCATCAGAACTGACTCAAACGCCTTCCTTTTCATGGCTGAGTAATACTCCATTGTGTGTATGTAGCACTACTTCTTTATCCATTCATCCGTCAGTGGGCATCTAGGTTGCTTCCATGTTCTGCTGCTGCTGCTGCTAAGTCGCTTCAGTCGTGTCCGACTCTGTGCGACCCATAGACGGCAGCCTACCAGGCTCCTTCGTCCATGGGATTTTCCAGGCAAGAGTACTGGAGTGGGTTGCCATTGCCTTCTCTGTTCCATGTTCTAGCTATTGTAAATAGTGCTGCAATGAACTATGGGATTTATGTGTCTTTTTCAACCCTGGTTTCCTGAGGGTTTATGCCTAGGAGTGGGATTGCTAGGTCATAGGTGGTTTTATCCCTAGTTTTTAAAGGAATCTCCATACCATCTTCTGCAGTGGCGGTGTCAATTTCCATTCCCACCAACAGTGCAAGAGCATTCCCTTTTCTCCACACCCTCTCCAGCATTTATTGTCTGTAGACATCTTGATGATGGCCATTCTAGCTGGTGTGAGGTGATAGCTCATTGCGGTTTTGATTTGCATTTCCCTAATAATGAGTGATGTTGAGCATCTTTTCATGTGTTTGTTAGCCATCTGTATATCTTCTTTGGAGAAATGTCTGTTTAGGTCTTTTCCCCACTTTTTGATTGGGTAATTGTTTTTCTGGCATTGAGTTGTATGAGCTGCTTGTATATTTTGGAA
>SJYO01042775.1:0-30000 GCA_006410555.1 Capra ibex
CTGTCTCGGTGATTCCTTCTCCTAACCTTTAGAAGGTGGGTCGGAACGTACGACTTCTAATTTATGTATGTTAAATACTGTCTTTGGGACATACATACCTTATGTAGTTTTCTACATTTTTCCGGTTTACCTTCTACTACGGGTCGGAGTACTTCGAAATTCTTACGTGTCCTTAATATCGTCAAAACTCAGATACGACAGGAATCTCTCTAGGTCTCAGGTCAAAAGAGGTAGAAACCACTTGAAGGGTTCTCTACATCAACAGGAGACCAGGGAAAACCCCTGATACTGTGACTGTCTACTCTGTGATCCTTTATACATAATAAGAAAACTACAGACTTAACAACACAACAACCACCTGATAAAAAGAGTCAACATCCGAAAAAATAATCATGTGTAACTAAACCAGAAAATTCTAATAAAGTTGGTATAAAACATTTACATCGATAAAGATTAAAGTGAAACCAAAGGATAAAAGACACGGAAAACAACGACAACGTAGAGCAATAAAAAATGTTGTCCATACGTAAAGATATAATTGACACTAAAAGACAATAAGACACCCCCGAGATGGACGAGAAGAACAGTCTAAACGAAATAAGAAGTAATCCGTAAGACAAGGTCACAACTAAAAACGGAACACTAAATGAACTAACCAAGACAAATACTTAGACAACAGAAGAGACATCACAAATAACGAACACCATTGAAACTAAAAAAAAGGTAAATAGATACAATGAAAAAATTAGAGGAGTTAGAGAAAGATACCATAGGACCAAGAGACTCGTATTCAAACCCGGACTAGAAGAACCCACGGTTGTGAACTCTCCCATTGTCGGACCTTGAGATTCCCAGAGTTTTGCTTCCTTTATCGGACGTTCACAGTCTGTAAAAATAGAGAGAATTCACCGTCCTCATCTGTTTGATCGTTATAAAAAAAGGAAGAGATATGTTTAAATTTTCCTCCAAAGAGAATTTTAAGACACAACGGTACTGTGGATCAAAGTGGACTTCAATTGACAAGATTGATAAGAGTCTGGATCTCTATTGGTTACGGAAAAAAGAATACCTTTAGAAATAGAATTCGATACTATTACATAATACGTAAGTGGGGTTTGAGAGAAGTTCAGTCAAGGCGGAAAACCGAGTCTTAGATGTACTGTCTGGTTATACAATATGAGCCAATAACGAGGAGATTAAACACATTTACTTTGATAAATATACCACTAGACAGGAAGAAGTTCTAAATTCAATTAGTAAAATACCGGGTCCTACTTGGTAAACCACGATTCTAAAAGGGTTTTATGTAGAATACCCAGTCCCCGGACCACGGTAAGACTTAAAATTCTGTAAGGAAAGAAAGTAATTGTCTTACGATCACTGATATATTGTAGGTCGACTTTTGATCGTCCCACCACGAGAAAGAAGGGGAAAGACGGAGGACCCGGTTCTTAGGGACATAGCACTTAGTTGTTTTTTGAAAGTAGAACCCCCGAGTAGGCCCTAGGAAGTCCTGTTCCATTCCTACGAACCTCGAGATCAAGAAACAAGAGAATCACTTGTGTAAAAGACGACAAGAGATGATTGAGATGCCACACGAGGACACTTATTTACTGTGCGGGACTCACTTCGTTCACCTCTCGGGAAGAGGTCAAGGTGTCACTAGAGTATGTCGAATACCGTGTTTGGACAGCCCCCGAATATGGTTGGACGGTTACGGTTCTCCATGGGTTGTGGAGGTGACCCGTGGCTGGTCTTTACCCGTTTAGCACGCCTGACTTGAGAGGAAAGAGCCAGTTTAAAAGCCAGAGGAACTGGTAAAGTATTGAGGAGTCCTTAATCTTCATGATTGAATTAAATAGTCTATCATCTGAAAGTTCCCTGAAAACTAAAGATGGCAGTGACAAATGACACCGAATCCAGGGTTTGAACCTAGTCATCAGTTCTTTCATGGAACGGAGCGATCCTTGGTTTGTAAGTCTTCGATCTACCTCGAGATCGAGGTTCTTATAGATACTCCAATTTCCAATGAGTCTTATCCCGACGTAAAAAAAAAAAAAGGAAACAATTACGACCGAGAATCACCTGGTCTGCTCCGATAATATGACCACACCACTAGGAACCCTCCTTGTAGAGTCGAAATACAAGTATAGTCAGAATAACACCAGTTCTTATATGAGTCCCAGAACGTGTCCATGAGTCCACTGCTTATAAAGGGGGTCACTAGAATTAAACCCTCCGTAAGGTCTTCCAATGAGACTAACATGGGACCCACCGTAGTCTCCGTCCGTTCGTTCAAATTTCCACTTCTCGACCTACAGTCCATCTCTACGAAAGTCCAGATACAGACCACGTAGGGGTGGGGTAGAGTCACCATCTTGACCCTCCCAGCTCCCACCGAGGACGCAGTCATTCCCTTCTGATTCAGACTGGTCTTTCCTTTTCCAAAACCTCATTTCAGACAGATGTGGGGGTAGATCACGTCCATCCCTGCGGAAGTCACCTTTTTACCACGACAAGCGAAAGAAGGACAATGTCTACCCTCGATTGTTTTGGTCGGAGTGAGGAAATTTCACATAGGTCTTTTTGAGTCTGTCTAAACTAGGGGTCCCGAATTTCTTCTGTGTGAAACAGAAGGATACACTATGACGTACCGGTGCCCTAGGTAACTTCCTACCGTTTTCCACCGGTCAACCTCCCAAAGAATTCATATTATGACAAAATGTTAATCTAGACAAAACATTCCTTGTTCTCTTTTCACGAGAATTTCCTATTTAAATAGTGAGTCATCCGGGGTCTATAGGTGACATTCGATAATTTTGTCCGCATACCTAGTTTAGTCAGAAATCTATGAGACAATGTTGACCGAGTCTGTCCGATAATACCATCCCCTATACTCCTTTTCTTTCTTTCCGTCTTTTTTCTGTTTTATTTTCCACCTTCGGAAACGTTGTCGATACTTTTTGAAAGAATTTGCCGGACTCTTTCTACGGGTCTCTCTGGGTCTACTTTTCCCAACCCGAACGATAATGACACCNCACCCCAAGGAGTTCGTCCTAACTGCAGTCCGTAGATTCTGTGGAGGTCGAGGTACCGGTCAGACGTTTTGTGACCTTCTTTCTGAAGGGAGTCTCCGTATCCAGAGCCCCAACCTGAGACTTCTGTTAGTTCTGACTTCCACGGGTCCCCAGGTGTGTGTTCGAGGGTAGGTTTAATGTGGACTCCTTGGGTCCATAATTATTGACACACACACCCCCCCCCCCCCGTTTTGTAGTAATAGGAAAATCTATGACCCCGTTGAATGAGACACGGATGACTTTGGAGATCGGGTGAAAGAAGGACTAGACGAAGGTATTACCCTAACTGACCTGCTCGGTTTTCCATAATAAAGTCAATAAGAAATAGAACGGTGACCATAAGACACGAAGAGTGTACTCAAAGACTAACACGGTCTTAGAGAGAGTGGGGAAAACGTCTCCCTATATTCCTTGTTCCAGGTACGGAGACAAAAGTACTTATACGGGGGGGGGGCGGGGAAGAGAGGGAAATCAACTTGTTTTACATTTAGGATTTCATACTCGAATACCTCTGAGTCACCTATTTTGTGTTTTACGATAATGACATCAACAGTTCGAGTTTCTGGACGTGCATAAGAGTGTATTCTTCGTCATAGGTGACTTTGGACTCCAATTCCTTCCAAATTTTGAGTAGTAGCTTTTAAATTTTCTTGTTCCTGATAATTAAGGGACATTGTCAGGTAGACGACGACGACGACGATTCAGCGAAGTCAGTACAGGCTGAGACATGCTGGGGTCTCTACCGTCGGGTGGTCCTAAGGGGTAGGGACCCTAAGAGATCCGTTCTTGTGTCCTCACCCAACGGTAAAGGAAGAGGTTAGATTGTGAGGATAAAACCCATATTTATTTAGTTTACCATTTACCTCTGATTAAGTTCTAAATGTATATTATTTACTCCGAGATCAAGGAAATGTGGGACACCACGGATTAGGAATGTGAGATAACAGACTTAAAGGACTTCTTCGGTTTATAAAGAGTCATTAACTAAATTTTCTACGGAAGATAAGTCACGGAAACTGTCTTCTTTCATTTAAAGATAAACGGAAACTTCCGGGATACGTCGGTCGAAGAGTCAATTGGACCCGTCGAAACGGGGTTCCTAAAGCACTGTCAGGAGTGAATAAACCTGTTTCAAACAGTGCCCTAGATGTTTTCGAATTGTCGAGACTCCACCACCACAATATTATACATCTACTATAAAAGAGGACACGACTCTGTCTCCTTCGAATAAAATCCCGGAGTCTTCTAAAGAATTTGAAAGACCGTCCGATACCGATGTTCCGTAGTTCTCTTTTCCGAGTCGAAAGAGTTTTTAACCAAACTATAGACCCGGATTAGTATAGTCTTCCCTGATCTCGGTATCCGGGACTTTTGTAATTTGGATATGATTTGGTATGGTTTGGATACCGAAATTCTGTTAAGTCTCCTAAACCCCCTTAGTGTCCAATGACAACGTAAACCTAAGACCCAACGCCCCTTGAACGGGTCGGAAATATATTTGAATATAGACTTTAAGTTGTCCGGGTATGACTATTTGACCAAACCAGAGGTCTTTGAATTTTCCGGAAATTCCAAGAAGTCTGACGAGAGGACGTTCAAGGTCGAGACTTGAACGGGTGTCCCAGTTTTAAATTAAACAAACAGTGATTTTCCTTTTCATACCGGAACCCTCAAAACTGTGTTGGGACTCCTGGAGTGGTTTTTGGATAACGAATAGATTTGTTTTTCAATCTACATTAAAGTGTACACAGCGGGGTGACGGATTATCATTAAACCCGTCGTCGAAATAATCGTGGACTTCGAAGTCTTTATTAATTACCTACTATAGAATGACATGACTGAAGAGTACTACATTCACTTTAGATTTTAAGATTCGAATTATAAACCCACTGTCTATCATCCGAGGAATTTATAGTCAGTAACAACAATCTCCCTGGTCATTGATTCGAATTTCAAATATTTTAAATTTGGACCGGTGACAGGAACGACTCTTCCTTTTACTTTGTGGACTAGTTCTAACAAGAGTTAAGGATTGAAATTTGATATGTCGAGTCTTTCTAGATTACCTATAGGGTAATCTGTTAGGACTGTACCTTTATAAATGTCTACTGACAAGTAAACAAACCCTACTTTTCGTATTTCGTCCAATGTGGCACCATTGACGACTTGTCCAAAACCTTCGTTTTAGAGAGGGGGTCCTTTGGTCACGAGTCAATCGTTTCGAACACCGAGACTGGACTCGAGATCTCAATTCGTTTCCCGTCGCTCATTTATAGATGTGTGTAAGATTCATAGGAATAAACTAAAATGTACGAGTACGACGTTATATATAATAAATATATATATTTGATAATTTGTAAAGTCTCTCTAACTCTCTGAAAATTGACGATATATAACAGGATTTTTCTATCAAGAATATCTAACGTTTGTCGTGTGGTCCCTACCCTCATTTCATCGGTTTCCATTAGTCGACCGAATGACAGTTCGGTTTTTTCGTCGTGAAATGCTTTAGGGAAGTGACGTCTGCGGAAACTACACCTGTCCAGGATACGTTGTCCTTTTTTGTGTTATATGACTCTTTTTTAAATTTTATATACTTTTTTCTCCCTGTGTCTAATGGCTATTTTCTACCAATGTCAGGTTCCTAATTACTAAGGACTATTACGAGTTATCTTTTAAGAATTTCCAAATGTAGTCTCAAAAGTAAACCAATGTCTCTCATGAATGATTTACCGAAGAGTAAACAAACTTCCGTTTTTACGTTATTTTTGAAATTTTTTATAATAGCTTTCCACACTCTAAACAGTCTTTTTATTGGGTTTCTGACTTTTCTATCTCTTTAGATCTAATGTTACTTCACCCTTCATAGGACCTCTCCTGACCCTTTAACTAAAGTGAATATACGGTTTTCGATTACCTATAAGAACGAATGTTCAAACCCATCTATGAAAACGACCTACCTAACTCCGCAAAAGGACAGTATCTCTTCACCGATACCTCCAACATTTCTAAAATTAGGTTCTTTAATAGTAGTCCAAACCCGACGGTGTCTGGGAAGTCTCACTGTTACCGAGACGGAAATTTCGACGAGATTGAGTCACCTATGGATTTCGAGATTCTTATTTTATAGTGAATGTGACAAGGACCTGTGGGGTTAGGAGTCTTTTCCAACTTTTTCGATTACTGTAATATTTTTTTGTAGCCGTGTTTAATTGAGTTCTCTGTGTCCTGTTAACCTGATTTCAGGATGGGTATCGAAATTAGTCCCGAGCTTGACGGGGGTTTTACCTCCCTGACAGGGGGAAACTTACATGAATACCTTCCGGAAAGAATGTGTCTCCATAACAATATCTGGGACTTCGGAATCTTATTCGAACAATACAATGAGTCGAGATTCGAAAGGTGTCCGAAATTGTCTTGAGGTCCTCTACTGAAGACTAGGGTGGAGATTCAGTTCGTTCGAAGGTAAACTCGGTTCTTGACTCCAGGAGTTTTTTGAAACCCTAGAACCCCGGGTAGGGAGTTCGGGGAGACCCTTCCGGGAAGGGTCCAAAAAGAAAGAAAAGGGTGTCCACAGTTTCACAGTATTTAACTAAGCACCCATGTAGTGTGAGCTCAATCCTCTACCGTGGGACTGGTTTTGATTCACTGAATAAAAATACAGAAATGTAAGATACGAGACTGAAACGTGAAAAGTCCGTCCGGACTATTGGATACACTCGAATGAAGACGACTGAGGTTTATAGGACTCAGACGGTAACGCCCAGTGAACTCCCAGTGGAGTTCTTTTACGGAAGGACAGGACCCGAGTGAAGATACGATGTAAAGTGTTAGTCAGATTGACGACCCAGAGACCTCGTGGGGACAGAAGTAGTCACCTTCCGAAGGACACCACCTTTAGAGGTGAAGTTCTTTTTCTGAAAGAGGTTCAGAAATTCATGGAAACTGTTGTTGGTGTACAGTACGGAGAAGAAGTAGACTACTGTAGATTGTTGGGACCTGACCACGTTGAGAAACGTGAAATTGATACCTGTATTACACTAAAAATTAAAACAAAAATAGAACAACATTACCGATACAACGGAATGTAGAGATTGACACAGTAATTTAAATAAAGACCGATGGTCTTTCGAAATTTCAATGTCTACCAATGAGTTTGAGGACGATGACGACGTCGACGGAGGTTGATGATAAACCCCGGGGATAATGTCAGGTACCCCATCGATTCTCAGTCTGTACTGACTCAGTGAAGTGAAAGTGAAAAGTGAAAGTACGTAATCTCTTCCTTTACCGTTCGGTGAGGTCACAAGAACGGACCTCTTAGGGTCCTTGTCTCCTCGGACCACCCGAAGGTAGATACCCCAACGTGTCTCAGCCTGTGTTGACTGTGTCGAATCTTCGTCGTCGTCGTCGTCTAGTCTATAGGAGTTATACTCCTTATCCTCTTATACAACGGAGTGGTTAAATCCCTGTTGCGGGGGAGAGTCGAGTCTTCGTCAACACCTTACTCTTACTACGGAGAAAAGGGATCCGTTGTATTAAGAGGATCTTCTTTTCCCCCCTTACTCTCCCATTGTCATGCCCTCCGGTCCGTAGAGGTTTGTCTCCTTTATCGGACGTTCACAGTAAAAATAGAGAGAATTTAACGTCCTCCTTTGTTTGATCGTTATAAAAAAGGAAGAGATATGTTTAAATTTTCCTCCAAAGAAAATTTTAAGACGTAACGGTACTGTGGACCAAAGGGGACTTCAATTTATAAGAGTTTGGATCTCTATTGGTTACGAAAAAAGAATACCTTTATAAATAGAATTCGATACGATTACATGTTACGTAAGTGGGGTTTGTGACAGAAGTTCAGCCAAGGTGGAAAACGGAGTCTTGGATGAACTGTTTGGTAATACAATATGAGTCTATAACAAGGAGATCAGATACATTTACTTTGATAAATGTACCACTACACGGGAAGAAGTTCTAAGTTCAATTATTAGAATACCGGGTCCTACTTGGTAAACCACGGTTCTAATAAGGTTTTACGGAGAATACCCAGTCCCCCGACCACGGTAAGACTCAAAATTCTCTAAGGAAAGAGAGCAATTGTCTAACGATCACTGATATATTGTAGGTCGACTTCTGATCGTCTCCCGATGAGAAAGACGTGGGGAGAATACGGATACAGTTTTCGAAAGAGATAGAGGAAATATGAAATTATTTTAAAATAATATGTTTTCGAGACTCACTAGTTCGGAGCAGAGACCGGGGCCTAATTTAATCAGATTAGGTCCCCGGTTCTAAGGGTCGTAAGTCTAAGTTTTTGTTTGAAAGTTGGACTTCAATGGATAAGAATGTGGAACTCTATTGGTTACATAAAAAGAATACCATTACAAACAGAATTCGATACGATTACATGTTACGTAAATGGGGTTTGAGACAGGAGTTCAATCAAGACGGATTATCGAATCTAGTATGAACTGTTTAGTCATACGTTATGAGTCTATAACAAAGAGATTAGATACTTTTCCGTTGATAAACATGTCATTAGACAGGGAGATTTTCTAAGTTCAATTAGTAAAATACCGGGTCCTACATAGACCGTGGTCCTAATAGGGTTTTGTGTTGAATACCCATTCCGCGGATCACGGTAAGACTCAAAATTCTGTAAGGGAAGGAAGTAATTGTCTGACGATCACTGATATATTGATGGTCACTTCTTAGATTCTATGAGGTAAAACAATTGTCTTTTTGAGGTTAAAAATTCCAAGGTCCTTTTGTCGGAAACCTTTAGGTTATCGAAAACCTTTAGGGGACTGGAGTGCGGTGACAGGTACTCGGTTAGTCTGAGGTCTGGTTTTAGAGGACTGAATTTAGAGTCCTTGAAAACCAGATGGAACTGTTATCCCTGTTTAGTTCTTGGTTGTGTGTTGGGAAGATTTCTTTCACTGGTTAGCCTGTAAGAGGATGGATCTTTAGGAAAAAAGGTATATATGAGGGATATATTCGTTACATTAGGTTTTGGGTCCCGAGGAAGGATATCGGTGACACAGCCATAGTCACCTTCGGGGTCGAGCTCGAACCAATATTTTAATAGAACGAAAACGTGACCTATAGTCGAGGGACCACCAGTAACCCTCTAAAACGTTGAACCCGTATTGTGGTCGACTTCTGATCGTCCCCCTATGAGAAAGACGGGGGAAGACTAAAGATGCAGTCTCGAAAGAGATAGAGGAAATATGAAACTACTTTGAAATAATGTTTTTGCGAGACTCTCTAGTTCGGAACAGAGACTGAGGTCTGACTTAAGAAGAGGAAGTCTTCGGTTCTCAGGGTCACAGAAAAGTAAATTGTTGTTGGAAAGTGGAACTCTCAAGAAGACCCAAGGAAGTCTCGTTCCATTTCTACGAACCTCGAGATCAAGAAACAATAGGATCGTTTTTGAAAACATAAGAGATAATTAAGATACCACACGAATACACTTACTTACTTTGTAGGATTCTCTTTGTTTACTCCTCGGGACGAGACACCAAGGTGTCACTAGATTATGATGAATACCCTCTTTGGACAGTCCCCAAACATGGCTGTACGGTTACGGTTCTCCGTGGGTCACAGAGGAAGTCCTTGACTGGTCTTTACCCATACCACACACCTGACTTGAGAGGAAAAAGTCAGTTTGAAAAACCAGAGAAACTGGTAAAGTATTGTGAAACCTTATTCTTCATGATTGGATTAGAGAGTCTAGTAACTGAAAGTTCCCTGAACACTAGATGTGACAATGACACATGATACCGAATCCAGATTTTGAACCTAGTCATCGGTCCTTTCACGGGTCGAAGCGATCCTTAGTTTTCAAGTTGTCGATCTACCTCCAGATCGTGCTTCCCGTAGAGACTCCACTTTCAAATGAGTCTATCGATGACGTTAGGGGGATGGGAAACCATTACAACCGAGAATCACCTGGGTCCCACTAAGAAAATGACCACACCACTAAGAACCTTCCTCGTAGAGTCGAAATACAAGTATAGTCGGAATAGCACCAGTCCTTGTATGAGTCCCAACACGTGTCCGTAAGTCCACTGCTTATAAAGGGGGTCGTCAGTCGAACCTACCGTAAGACCTTCCAAAGAGACTAAGGTCGGACCCACCGTAGTCTCATTCGTACCAAAATTACCACTTCACGACCTACAATCCATCCCTACGGTAGTCCAGATGTGTACCATGTAAGGGTGTGTCAGGGTCACCATCTTGGTCCTCCCTGTACATGTCACGGACGCAGTCATTCCTGTCTAATTCAGGCTGGTCCTTTCTTTTAGGAACCAGATTTTAGACAGATGTATGGGTAGAGTTCGTCCCTTCCTGTAGAGGTCATCTTTCTACCACGACCAGTGAAAAAGAGAGAATGTCTACCTTCGATTGTTAAGGTCTGAGTGAGGAAACTTGACATAGGACTTTTTGACCCTATCTAAACTAGGGGTCCCGATTTTCTTCTGTGTGGATCAAAAGGATACACTATGACACACCGGCACTACAGGTTCCTTCAGGAGGATTCATAATATGACAAAATGTTAATTTGGACAAGATATTCCTTCTCCCTTTTCACTAGAATTTCCTATCTAAAGATAGAGTCAGTCGAGGTTTATAAGTGACCTTAGATAATTTTGTCCAGATATGTGGTTTAGTCAGAAATCTATGAGACAATGTTGACCGAGTCTCTCAGAAGATACCGTCCCTTATACTCCTTTTATTTCTTTCCAACTTTTTCTGTTTCCTTTTCCACCTTCGGAAGTGTTACCGATACCTTTTGTAAGAAGTTCTCGAGATCTTTTTCCGGGTCTCCCTGGGTCCACTTTTCCCTACCCAAATTATAACGACACCTTTCCTCCCTGTGGAGTTTGCCCTAATGTAAGTCCGTAGATTCGACGGAGTCGAGGTACAGGCCAGACGTTTCCTGGTGTGACCTTCTATCTGAAGGGTGTCCAAACATCCAGTCTGAGAGTTCTGTTAGTCCTGACTTCCACGGACCCCCAGGGGTGTGTTAGAAGGTAGGATTAATGTGGACTCCTTGGGACCCAAAATTTTTAATACACCCCACCCCATATAGTAACTAAAGGAAAATTTATCTCTGTTGAATGAGACACGAATAACTTCGGGGACCGGGTGAAAGAAGGACTAGGTGAATGTATTACCCTCACAGACCTACTCCTTTTTCCATAGTAAAGTCAATAAGAAATGGAACATTGACCCTTAGACAAGATAAAAATGTACTCAAAGTCCAGTACAGTCTTAGAGGTAATGGGGAAAAGTCCTCCCTATATGACTCGTTCCAGGTACGGAGACAAAAGTACTTATAATTCGAGAGGTAAAGAGAGGGCAATCTACTTGTTTTACATTCAGGATCTTATATCCGACTACTTTTTAAAGAACAAGCTCGTGTCATACGATAACGACATCCCCAGTCAGAGTTTCTTCGCGTGAAGAAAGGTGTATTCTTCGTCATAGATGCTTTGGACTCAAATTCCTTCCCAATTTTGGATAGTAGTTTTTAAATTTCCTCGTCCCTGATATTGAAGGGAAATTGTCAGGTACATTGTAAAGATAAAACCCATATTTCTTTAGTTAACCATTTATCTCGAATCACGTTCTAAATACCGATTATTTACTCCGACATCAAAGAAATGTGGAACACGACATTAGGAATATGTAATAACAGACTTTAAGGACTTGTTCGGTTTATAAATAGTCATTAACTAAACTTTCTACCGAAGATAAGACACGGAAACCATCTCCTTTCAGCTAAATATAAACGGAAACTTCTGGGATGCGTCGGTCGAAGAGTCAATAGGACCCGTCAAACGGAGGTCATAAATAACTGTCAGGAAAGAATAAACCTGTCAAACAGTGTCCTAGGTGTTTCGAAATCCTCGAGACTTCACCACCACAATGTTATACATTTACTGTAAAAAGAGACACAACTCTGTCTCCTTCAACAAGTGCTTAGAGTCTCTAAAAAATTTGTAAGACCGTCGGACACCAATGTTCCGTAGTTCTATTTTCTGAGTCCAAACAGTTGTTAGTCCAACTAGACCCGGATTAGTATCCTTGATCCCAGTATCCGGGACTCTTTTNGTCAAACAGTGTCCTAGGTGTTTCGAAATCCTCGAGACTTCACCACCACAATGTTATACATTTACTGTAAAAAGAGACACAACTCTGTCTCCTTCAACAAGTGCTTAGAGTCTCTAAAAAATTTGTAAGACCGTCGGACACCAATGTTCCGTAGTTCTATTTTCTGAGTCCAAACAGTTGTTAGTCCAACTAGACCCGGATTAGTATCCTTGATCCCAGTATCCGGGACTCTTTTAATTTTGAGATAATTCAGTAGGGGACGAATACTGAAATTGTGTTAACTCTCCTAAAACTCCTTAATGTCCAATGACAGCGTAAACCTAAAGGACAATACAACTTGAACGGGATGGAAATGTATTTAACATCGACTTTAAGTCGTCCGAACTTTAGAATTGTCTGGGTAGTGTTCGTCTCTTTAACTTTGAAAATAGTCTTTAGAAGGTCGTTTGTTTTCGGGTCCAGATCTACCGAAGTGTCGACTTACGATGGTTTTTAAATCTCTTCTCGATTTTGGATAGGATGAGTTTGAGAAGGTCCTTTAACGTCTCCTTCTCTTTGAAGGTTTGAGTAAGGTACACCGGTTGTAGTGGGATTATGGTTTTGGACTGTTTCTACGGTGTTTTTTCTTTTGATGTACGGTTATAGTGACTACTTATATCTACGTTTTTAGGAACTGTTCTAAGATAGATTTAAAATTTAAGGTAAAATCGATGTATACACTTGTACGAAATACCCAGAGTATTAAATTAGAATGTAAACGGTTATTCACTTTCAAAACCTTATGAAACGAGATTTCTGTCTGTAACAAAAGAAGAAGGTCTTACGGTCCATCACTTCGTCTTGAAACTTTTAAAACAGTGAAAAATAATTTGGGTATTTCAATTCTCCAGTTTGATTTGAAAAGTACGTGAAATAAAGTTTGTAAGACTTCCAGGAAAACGAAAGGTTCTGAAGAAAGAATTTCTTAAGAAACAACTAGTGATATGTTCACGATTAGAGTAGGACGGTTTATTTAAGTTTGACTAGTGAAGGCGAGGTTTCAAAAACACCTTTTCACTCACTATTTTATTAAGTCGAGTACACAAAGTCTCTGTCTTATACATCACACCGGAAAAATAGTGTTCAAGAAGTCTGTTTCGGACTTTTCGTATAAGAAGGTAGTGTCTGGAGTTTTGACTCAGGGGTCATTCACATATTAGTATGTTTCTTCTATATTACCTCCAAAGACTTGGTCAACTAAGTAGGAATCCTCCGGGTAGAACTTAAAGACTTCTTTATACATGGTAGAGTCTCTTTAGAAAGAAGTCTATGAAGAGAATAAACAGACTAAAATGTGTGACGTTAAAGGTTACGGTGAACCGATCGGATGTCTCTCTTTGAGAGATCTGGTAGTGTCACGAATAGTTTCAGTCTTTCGACACTGTAGTGATTCAGTGACTAGACGATCGATAACTTCTCATGAGAAGTTGGTCACACATGAAGTCGTTGTCAAATTTTATGTCTGACGAATGTCTTTATCATTGGTTTCGGTACTTCGGACTTTTAGGAGTAAGAATTGAAAATGTGTCTTTCTAGTGTAGTTATTTAAACAAAAACTTTATTTTCACTAAATAGTGGGAAGATATGTGTGTAAGAATTATAAGTCATGAAAATAGGTTCGTTTGAACCCAGATGAGCGAAGACACGGTTTTGAGTTAGTTGACTGACACCCAAAGACTGTCATATGATTGACTGTCATACGATTAGGTATATGTATCTTAAATCTTTGTGCCATTGATATTGGGACATACACTTTGTCGTTTTCTCTATGTCTCCATATTTTGTCAGAAAACCTGAGACCCTCTCCCTCTTCCACCCCATTAAACTTACTTACCGTAACTTTAAACATATTATAGTATATACTATACTTAGTGGTCAGGTCCAAGTTACGTACTACGACCTATAAACCCCGACCACGTGACCCTGCTGGGTCTCCCTACCATGTCCCTGCCTCCCCCCTCCTCCCAAGTCCTACCCCTGTACACATATGGACGCCACCTAAGTACAACTACATGCCGTTTTGGTTATTTTATAACATTTCATTAATTGGAGGTTATTTAATTTATTTAAATATGATTTTTTTTTTTTTTTTTGATGGGAACTTTGTTCTCCTCCAGAGATTAGAGGATGGAGAGAGAGAGCCAAAAGTATAAAAAGTCAGAATTCTTCCCCGACGAATCTTGTTCTTTCCTTTATTTCACTACCTGAATCTCGAACTAGTATTTACACTGACTTTTAGAGTCAACGTCCAAACTAAAGAAAAAGTACAAAGGGTCCATAGCCTCACAGACTCAGTCATCGTTGAAACCGATAAAGGACAACTCTACCTCGTACTTCAACCTTTATTGAGACTCTAGATTCGAACTATAGTTATACAATATAAGACGTTTACATAAACAGATAAAATATATCAACAAACATGTATGTATATACATATATATGTACATATAAAGATATGGATAAAAACAGTAATTTTAACCTGTTTATAAAATTTAAACCATGTATAAATAATTTTCGTCTCTTCCCTCACTATATTTCTCAGGAGTATGAAATGTAAATCGGTTCTTTTGTATAAAACTTCATAAAGGTGAATGTATATAAGTTGTTGACTCATCTGAAAACTTAGTAAGATGTAAACTCAAACTTAAAAAAGGTAACGACAATATGGATTGTCCCTTTTTTTTTTTTAACATGAAATATGTGTGTGTAGACACATATATGCATATATACAGTTTTATATTAAACCCCGTTGAAATGAATCCACCGGTTTGAGAACGAACGAGGGTTCTAGAATTTACTAAAAAAGCCCCTAGGAGTTGCAATGAATTATTGAAAGACCGACTTATTAAGTCTAGAACAACGACTTTCGGAGAGGAAATGAGATCGAGTAGAAGGTGATAAGAAAGACATTATTTTATGCCCATGAATGATTACTCCTGTGAAACTCAGGTATTTTAACGTTGAACGTGAATGAATCTCTATAACCAGTTCCTTTTGACAACGAGAAGAGTGCAAATTATATTAAAATAAGTAAGTTCAGACATCATTGTATCCTTGTACAACCTTGGTGCACACGATCGACCCAAACCCTATCGTCGATGGGTGAATTACCCACTTTATTTACGGGTCACGTAACACGTATCTAGTATCATTCGAGATAACCGATCGATTTGAAACTTTAACATCCTACACATGTAGTTTTAGTGAAGAGGTAGTAAGTCATACATTTTACAAGAAAGTAATCAAATTTGAAGGTCATGGTTTATAAAGTTATCTTTAGTAACTACTATTTTAAAGAGAGTGAAGTACGGTGTCCCCAAGTCGAAGGACGAGGGGGTTTGTAGGATAGAGAACAAAGAACAGGAGGAGACATAAAAACATCAACGGGGCAATCTCTTTTAGATTGATCTATTGTCCTTGTCTGAGTTTTATAATACAATTACCCCTTTATATAATATCCGAGACATAAAACAGTTGTAAAATGGGTCAAAAGTGTCTTCGTATCGTAATCACGAGGTCGTCCTTGGAATTTTGGTCGTCATAATATATATTACTCATTGATAATAGAATCTTATGAAAATCTTTTACTAAACAATAAGTTTTGTATCTCCCTTTTGATTCCATGCTCTTATGTTATCAGGAGTTACAACTATCTTTTTGTATCCCATTTGTCATGTAAACATAAGAGTCATAACGTGTTTCCAGTACCGTAGACCAGGGTCGTGAAGTTCCCTTTACCTTCACCTTTACCGTCTTTGCCACTATCTAAAGGAGAAAACACCGAGATTTAAGTGACGGTTAAAAATACCGAGTGGTAAGTGGTACCACTACCACCGATATTTTAATCTTCCGTTAACGAAGGACCTTCTTTTTGAGAGTCTTTAAACATCTCGTTCAATTTTTCACTTCTGTACCGAGCTGGTTATCTCCGTGTATCTCAGTGTAAACACCAGAGAGGTCATCTGTACATGTCTACACTCTTGTGGTTTGACGAGACGACCCCTACTGAACACACTCAGATGACCTAACGTTCTTCTAGTTCAGTCAGTTTGTACTTCCTTAAGTTGAGAATTCACCGTAATCTTAGTGACTATGACCTCGACTGGTGGACTCGAAACTGAGTTTCGAAAGGGGTTTCGAAACTGGTGGACTCTTTTCTTGACTGAGTGATCTTTTCTGGGAGTAAGAATCGTTTGCTTGTTTAGTCCTCCTCTGTACCCACTCTCTCTTCTTCTACCGACATATCGAAGTGGATAAGTTATCTGTACTAGAGTCCGTCTGGGACTCATTATCGCTTTCTCTATCCGGAACGTATAACGTGGGTTTCACAGTTTTTCCCAGTCTTTACGACAACACTGACTTGTTATTGTTTTAAAGTCAATTAATTTACCTAGAGGGTCCCAACACCACCCCCAGAGTATTACAATCTCCTTATCCTCCGTGAGAGGTGAAAGAGGGTGTGTTTAGGTAGTTTCCTAGCTGACGTGTAACTTGTGGAAGGTCTTTAGTTAAACACTTGCTACAACTATTAGGGATCTTTGGCTCTTTCCTTTTACACAGAGAAGTTTTACTCCATCCTGTTTTATTCTCTGCACTCCCATCTTTTCTAAAATTCCTAGTTCTGGGCACAACCTCTCCCTCAGTATTTTCTCCTCTTTAAATGTGTTTTATTCTTTGTGAGAGAGTAATTCACAGTCACCCCCTTCTTTTTCTTGTCTTTGTGTCCAATACGGTTATTTGCGTTAATGATCGGTTCTTCACCAAGTCTACGAGGTAGGTGATATTATGTAACGTCGGGTCCACCCTCCGGACACTACATAGTTTGTACGATACTTCCCAATTACGTCGGTATTATCCCTTTCACCTCTACACGGACGTCCGCCCTGAGAGACGGACCCGACTTACACGAACGTTCGCTCCGCAAGATGGTTCCCCAGACTGTGTCGGAACTAAAATTACCAGGGAACGTTTGCTCCCTTGTAAGAGAAGAACACTATTCTTCTTCCTCCTTCCGAGACCTGTCTGAGACGTCATTCGTCTTTAAAGAGAAAACGACATGCTATTGTAAATAGGTGCACGCGATATGACTTTTCCGAACCAGTATGACAGACCTTAAGACGGGTCCCCCCGATATATTTTCATTTAGTGTTCGGACGAACGAAAACGTCAATAATAAAAAGGAGACCGGTCTCACCACAGACAAAGAATACACACAGAAGAGAAAATACAGTAAAGTGAGCATTTGAGGTTGTTACGATACCAATCTTGGTCCGAAATCACGGGGCTCCTGTGAGACTGCTTGGATTCCACTGTATCTTTGTATTTTGTACCCTTATGATCTCTCTGTAAAATCTTTCCTGTAAAGGACGCTCTTCCGAGATTCCGGTGTATAACTTGATTCCGTGTCAGTGTCTCGTTTTCTGACACGTGAGTTTTTATGGTTTCCTCTGGCTCGTCCGAAGATGAATTCTGGGAAAGAAGGTGCCTCCCTCTGTCCTTAAACATACTGACTGTCTCCGTCTTTCTTTATCTAGTGACAATAAAACCAGGGTCTCTGTGGGGGATGAGGTTTAACCAACTGTCAACGATTACTACTTAAGGACCCAAGTACCTGTCAGGTGTATCCGGTCGGACCCCAGTCAATGGGACTCCTCTGTGTTCTGTGTGAACTTTTACACACGAGAACGTGTCTGTCGTTTGAATCAACGACTCCTGACGTATTCACTGGTTCGACGTATTCTCCGTGTCGGGTGGACCCTGAAACATAACGGGAGGTTGGTCAGTGGACTCTAAAACCTGATCCCTTCTCGTGTTTCGTCTCTCGGTTTGGATCAGTCGCGGGGACGTCTCGTGGATTCACAGACTAAACGACTCTTCACGCACTTTATTACCCGGGTGAACCCTGTCACGGGAGTACATAGTGGTCCTCCGACTCGTCCCACCTGGGTCCTTGTTGTACAGTGTAAACAGTCACCGTTCGGATCACACTTGTTAGGTGGAGTTCGTGGGGATTTATAGGGACACCATAAACAAAAGTCACAAGGTGGATTGACGGTTTTGTCACTCGTGTAACTTATTCTCCGAAGGTATGGTAACATAGTGCAACTTTTGGTCTGTACCTCTCCGAAAGTTTATTTTCTTCCCTTGTACTTATTTCTTCGTATTTCGTTTTGTCTTCACTGTCCAAGCTGACTTATTCAGAAGTTAATTACGACTCTGACAACTTAACTCCCTGTTGTCATCGGAAACTGTTGTTTATGTGTGAAGTCCTTCCCTGATAGACTATGACATGACTGTATTTTTTCGTATGGTATAGAAACTTTAAGACTCTAGATAAAGATATAATAAAGAATTTTACAATGGTTACAATTAGGAAATAATACAGGATTTAACAATAAAGACAATTGATAACAATGGACAGTTTTTTATGTCGATAAAAAATTTGTGAAGAAAATATATGTTTTTATTTAAAGTGCAGGTAAAAGAAAAAAATGTGATAAATTTACTCAGATTGTTAAAATAAAAACCAAGAATGGAAAACGAAAGTTTTTTAACAGTAGTTACAACATTGAAATCCTTGTTTTAGAAACGCTAGACTAAAGTGAATAACTAAACAAAGGACTTAACTAACAAGAGAGGGGAAAATTGAGAAAGGATAGAGGAGGACTGTGGAGAAAGAGGGAGGTGGGAAAAGAGACGAGAGATTTTGAGACACTTAGGGAAACTAAGAAAATCCTACTCCTCTCAAAACAGTGGTAATTGGACCCCTAAATAGAAGACATAACACACCTACACCGAAAAACTACGATGACATTGGACCCCTGTCTTTGGGTCTCCATTCCTGTAGCTAAAATCTTGAAATCTAGTTGTAACTTAAGGGACAGAGTCTTGTAATTTTCTGTGTGTGTGTTGGGTCTCAAAGGTACAGATGTACTTTTCGGTAGAGTTGTGAACTGGGTCGTAATATCACGTTCTCTTGGGTGTCAATAAGAGGTCGTTTTCTCTTTGTGTTGACACTTATAATAATTTCCCCTACGTACTTCGGTATCGTTTGGGTGTTTGTGGGGTTTATTGTTAGGTGTTTGTTAAGTAACGTGAAGTCCCTCTTCTCTGTGTCTAGGTGGACGGTGACGTGTCTGTGTTTAAGGTGTTTCGTAATTTGGAACTGTTCAGTGACCTAGGTAGGGTGGGTATTTCCTTTCCAAGGTGTTGTTTCACATCGGTCTTCGGAGGTCGGACGTCTTTTCCCTGGGTTTGGTGTCGTTAACTCTGTCTTACTTTACCCACTCTTTGTACTTTGACCACTTCTATTGACTATTTTTCGGTGTTTTTGTTTGTTTTCTTCTGATCTATCCTTCAAAAGGACTTTTTCTTAAGTCTGATTACTGTCATTTATACTGGTTTTAGAATTTTCGATACATTACAACGGTCATTTATGTGACCTCCGGACCTCACTCTTTTTTATTTGTATAAATGGTACCTAGATCTTCTTTATTTCTTCTCAGTTCGTCATTATTAGTCACGTAATTGTCTCTAATTGTTGTGGGACCACCTCAGTTGTCATCTTATGGACTCTGTCTCTTTCTTGATTCAGGTTTCACACCACCGACGTACCCGTGTCCTCCCGTCTCCCTCAATGATGTACCAGTTCCAGTCGTCCCCGCCGACACTCCTCTATAGGGATCAGGTTCCATTCCTCGTCGCTGACGCGAAACGACCCCGTGGGTATTTCTCTATGGGGTTCAAGTTCCATTCTCTTTGGGTTCATTCTACGATCCACAACACTCTCCCATAGTCTCCCGTCTGTGTGACTTTGGTATTAGTGTTTGTTGAGTGGTTAGACTAGTGTGCCTGGTGTCGGACAGATCAAGTTACGTTGATTCGGTACAGTACACCCCGGTTGGCCCTACCCACCAGTACTACCTCCAGTACACCAGGTGACTTTTCCCTTACCGTTTGATGAAGTTATAAGAACGGAACTCTTCGGGTACTTGTCATACTTTTCCGTCTTACTAACTTATGACTTTCCCCTTGAGGGGTACAAACATCCAAGGGTTATACGATGACCTCTAGTCATCTCTTTATTGTGATCTTTCTTTCTTCCCTACTTCAGTTTCGTTTTTGTTATGGGTCAACACCTACAGTGACCACTATCTTCACTCTAGGTTACGACATTTATCGTTATAACGTATACTAGGACCTTACAGTCCAGGTACTTAGTCCGTTTAACCTTCCCAAGTTAATCCTCTATCGTTTTCACTTGCAGTTACAGGATCCTTAGTCTCTTGATTTTACTAATCTTACCCACTTAAATTGAGTCTACTGGTAATATAGATGATGATACCCGTCCTAAGGGAATCTTCTTTACCTGATCGGTAGTACCAGTTGTTGTCTCAGGTTTTACGTCATGAACTTACGTTAGATTTTTTACTGTCTTACTAGAGCCAAGTAAAGGTTCCTTTTGGTAAGTTATAGTGTCATTAGGTTCAGATACTGGGTTGATCATCGGGACTTCTTCTACATCAGCTTGTCAAGATACTTCTGGATGTTCTAGAAAATCTTGATTGTGGGTTTTTTATATAGTAAAAGTAATATCCCCTAACCTTACTTTTTCATCCTTAACTTCTTTGTCTCATTGTGTGTTCAAACCAGAATCCTATACCTTTCTTTGTACGGTTTGTGATTGTCTCAAAACGGTTCTCTTGCGTGACGAGTATCGTTTGTGGGAGAAGGATATTATGTTCTTTTCTGAGATGTTTACCTGGACTGAACTACCACTTGTGGCTTTAGTCTAACTAAAATAAGAAAGGTGGATTTCTACCTCTTCTAGACATGTCAGTCTTTTTTGTACTTACCATCGACTGACACCGAGTGTAATACTAAAAAAAAAAAAAAAAACCAGTTTTAGTGAATTTAACTTCTTTCATCCCTTTTGGTGATCTGGTAAGTACATTCTGGATTTAATTTATGGAATACTAATATGTCAGCTTACTCTTTATCTGAATTTCCGGATCTAAACTATCTGTCGTAAGGACTAATTGATACCTGGTTTCAAACACTGTAACATGTGCTCTTTTCCTAGTTCTGTCAGGGGTGTCTTTTCTTTACGTTTTATCGTTTTATCGACAGATTCCTCCGGAATGTTTATCGACACTTTCCTTCTCTTAGTCTTTCTTTCGTCTTTTCAAACCCTTACGTACATTCTTAATTTCTAAAATTTTAAATTTTTTATTTTTTTATTGTTTTTATTTATTTATTTATTTATTTATTTATTTTCCTTTCTGTATGCATATATTACGTCTCAAGGTTTGTTTCTTGCCTAATCTTTCGGAAGGAGTCACTAGTTACGTTTCTGTAACTCCTTTTGTTGTCTGACCCTTTCTCTTCTTTAGAGAAGTTCTTTTCATTGCTATGGGTCCCTTGTAAAGTTCGTTTCTACCCGAGCTATTTCCTGTCTTTACCATACCTGGTTTGGCTTCGTCTTATATATTCTTCTCCACCGTTCCTATGTGTCCTCTTCACATGTTTCTTCTCGAAGTGCTGGTTCTATTAGTACTAGCACCCTAGTGAGTGGATCCCGGTCTATAGGACCTTACACTTCACTTCACCCGTAACCTTTCACAGTGATGATTGTTCGATCACCTTCACTACCGTAAGGTCAACTCGATAAAGTTCAGTACTTTCTACAACGACACTTTAACGAGGTGATTTATACGGTGGTTTATACCCTTTGAGTCGTCACCGGTGTCCTGACCTTTTCCAATCAGAAGTAACGTTAGGATTTCTTTGTGTTACCGTCTTTTACGAGTTTAATGACGTGTTAACGTGAGTAGACTATGTGATCATTTCATTACGAGTTTTAATAGGTTCGATCCGAAGTCGTTATACATTAGGTACTTAAAGGTCTACAAGTTCGACCAAAATCTTTTCCATCTACTTGGTTTCTAGTTTAACGGTTGTAGACGACCTAGTACCTCTTTCCTACGTTCAAGGTCTTTTTTAGTAGATAAAGACGAAAAAACTGATACAGAAACTGACACACCTAGTTTATTTGCTACCTTCTAAGACTTCCTCTACCCGTATGCTCTGGTGGACTGGACGGAGAACTCTTTATGTATACGTCCAGTCTTTTGTTTCCAATCATGACCTATATCTTGTTGTCTGATCAAGGTTTCTCCTTTTCCTCATGCAGTTCATACATATACCAGTGGGACGAATACACACACACACAAATACTCATCTCTATTTATGAATGTGTCATATGTATATATACGAATAAACTTGTATAGTACCATCCGTGTATTAAAATTTATACGTATATACATATATAGGTATATGACGTTGTGGATATGTACGTATACATATACAGCGATCAAATCCATGTATTAAAGTCCATCGTCATATATAAAAAGTCCTCCATATTTTTGAGTCTATACATGAAAAAGTCCTAGACTACTAAACGATTTTCACGAAATGAATGTAAGTGGAGTCTTTTATTGGATGCAAAGGTACACTGACTGTGAAATGTTATAACCAAGAAATCCTTACAGAACTTATTAAAAGATATGTAATTGTTTAAACGTTCGTAAATAGGGTAAAAAATTTAAAACCGAGACAAAGAAATAAAAGTCTCTTGTATAAACCAACTAGCTTTTATGGTTCTGAACTTAATATAGCAGTACATTTCTGAGAAAAAAACTCTTATAACGTCTCTTTCAAGTCTATGAATACCTTTATATACGCACACAGACATATACTCATCTCTATTTATAAATGTGTCATACGTATATATACAGATAAACTTATATAGTGACATCCGTGTATTAAAATTTAAATGAACATATTTATATAAAATGGGAAGGAACTAGGTTCAGAAAGACCAGCACAAGAAGTTTAAATACAAAACGAAAGTCAAAGGACAGAGCAACCCTAAACGTGATTTGGACATAATCCATAAAAGTGTCATGAAATCCACACCTGATTTAATATCACCTTTGTCACAGTCTGAAATAAAAAGAACAGAGGTTTTAGTGACTTCTACCACTAACGTTCGGTACTTTAATTTTCTGTGAAAGAGGAACCTTCTTTTCAACACTGGTTGGGTCCATCATATAAGTCTTTGTCTCTGTAATGAAACGGCTGATTCCCGGCGGATAAGTTCCGATACCAAAAAAGACACCAGTAAATACCTACACTCTCAACCTGACGTTTCTTTCGACTCACGGCTTCTTGACTACGAAAACTTGACACCACAACCTCTTCTGAGAACTCTCAGGGAGCCTGACGTTCCTCTAGGTTGGTCAGGTAAGACTTCCTCTAGACGAGACCCTAAAGAAACCTTCCTTACTACGATTTCGACTTTGAGGTCATGAAACCGGTAGAGTACGCTTCTCAACTGAGTAACCTTTTCTGAGATTACTACCCTCCCTAACCCCCGTCCTCCTCTTCCCCTGTTGTCTCCTACTCTACCGAGATACCGTAGTGAGATGAGCTACCTGTACTCAGACTCACTTGAGGCCCTCTACTACTACCTGTCCCTCCGGACGACATGACACTAAGTACCCCGGCGTTTCTCAGCCTGTGGTGACTCGGTGACTTGACTTGACTTGAATTCACTATTAGGTATAAGACATACAGGACAACTATATCTTCGTGTATCAGGTGAAGACGTTCTCATATTCTTAGAAACATCCTTAACGTTGTAAAAGAGTCCAACATCTCTTATCTCGTGAGACTTGGTTATTTAAACGGTCGGTATAGTCATTTGTTTCCTACGACGTTAGTAGTTCATTATTCGGTAACGTTGGTAGGTATTTACACTTTGGACCCCGTTGAGAACTACTTTATCGAAGGGTGATAGTTCAGGAATCAATGACGTCGACGGTCGTCACAACGGGTTTCTTGACTGAACTCTGTCTTTGTTGTCAATGATCGGAATTAATTCCACGAATAGTTTCCTTAATAAAGTTCCTCGGGTCTAAGAACGTAGAAGGGAATCCATCTTTTATAGAGTTAGACAAGTGAATTGCACAGGTCAAAAAGAAAACAATTGGTATTATAAGTCTGTGAGAGGACGGCCCCCTGTCGTACCCTCTAGGGTAGGTGCTGTTCCAGTACGTCCTCTCCGGACTGCCCGTTCCGTCTTAGTCCTGAGTGCCCTGAGGGACCTAGTTAGGGTGGGTACCGTTCCAGTACACCTCTCTGGACTGCCCGTTCCGCCTAGTCCTGTGTTCTCTAGGGGACCTGTACAAGTTCGTAGATGGGGTCTTGTTCTTTGACAAACAAAATAATAAAGTACAGAAAGTGGTTGTGGAAATTGTATTACCCCATGATAGGGGTTAGTGGAAATAGACTTCTTTTGTTGAATCTCGAAATCAATTATTAAGAGGACCCGTAATATTCTCACAAGGTTAGATTTGGGGAGACTACTAAAAGATCGATCGGACTGTCCAAACGAATCTGTGGACTTCGATGTGTACACTAACAAATACCGGAGGGTTGGCACTCTCCGTGTACTTCGGTTATAAGATTTTGATATCTCGGAACACCCCTCAATTCTTCGATAATCTTATCATGACCACCTCCCACAGTAACAACTCGGTTATGAACGACGGTGCAAAGATATAGGGAATGGGTAATAAAGAAATTCCAATATGTAATTGATCATATTACCATACACCCTTTTGTTCAACATCGGAAACTAAATTGGTGTAGTCTTTAATAAAGGTACAATAGTGAGTGAAGTGGGAATTGGATATCCTTACCTTGGAATAGATAACGAAAGTCTCTGACTACGGACTGAAATCTTTTTAGTGGAAATCTCTTTTATTCAAAAGACCAACTGATTAGTAATAGTCTTTCCCAGTATCTTTACAATCGTCCGGAAGACCGGTCTTCTAATACAGTTAGTGGACTCTGGAAACATACAGTCTTCCTTACGTTTTACTTTCGGACTAGAATTATTCCCAGTCCTGACGACTGGGACATACTGAGACGTAGAAGGTAATAAGAGATTCATGTCGAGTTACATATATTCGAGGAGACCTTTTACTTCAAAGCCCGGAGTGAGTGACTTCGAACCAGAGGGGCACAACAATAAAGAAAGAGAAACAAAAGTCCGACTGTGGGACCTCACGTCCCCGGGAGACTCAAGTGAAGAGACGGACCCGAAGATTCTGGGTACGTTCTCCCACGGGTTCCTCCCCGTGGAAGGCGATGAGTTCTTCCACGGACACCGAATGCACTTGTCTCGTTCAGGGAACAGACCCGAAATAACCGAAAGACACATTTGGTTCCTTATAGTCGGAGAAAGTGAGGAGATAAAAGAATGACGTTAGAAGGGAGAAGTAGAGAAAGACATAGATATTTAGAGAAAGATCAGCGGTTACAACAGGGGGACTCCTACTGCACCTAGGTTGTCCCCGACCTGGGACCATGAGAGGTATGGACTAGCAACATGGTTTTGAAGTCATTTTATACCCAGGAGGATAAGAAGAAGTTTCATCAGAAAAGTGTTAGGTACTTTTCAACGAGGAGTACTAATTTGGGAAGAATACTACTTTCTGGACTCCTTCTTTTGTATTAAGTGGTGAAACCCCGATACGTAAAAAGGGTCAGTCATCGTGTGTAAGATCTTCACGTTATATTCCCTAAGAACAGGTGGTGGAGTCAAAGTTGGATACAAACGATTAAGTATGAATCGTATCAAGACATCACTTTCCAGACGATAATGAATAATTTTGAACTCCCTAAGTGCCAAAGTATTTAATCACTGTAGTTAGATACTTTTGTATATCGGTATATACAGATGAAATGAGAATCTTTGGGGGAAATGAAAATCTTTGACTGTTTAATCACTTCGCTTTCCCGTGTTCACATCTCAGACTTAAATAAGACCGATTGAATCGAGACCTGAACGTAAAAAAAAAAAAAAAACCGAAACAGATATGTATGATTTCGTCAGAACACATGTGTAAAATGAACTGGGCGTGACACTACGAATTGGACAGTGAACGTGTTGAATCGGTTCCTGACCAAGAGAAAGAAGTGTACTTCGTTTTGTTAATTCTAACACCTCATATTAATTGATTGTTACGACACGAACAAAGACGACGGGTCGTTTCTTTTTTTCTTTTGCGGTCAACAATCATTTGTATCGACTCGGAGGGAAAACTCGTCAGGAGGGTAGAGAGACCGGAGGAGAGTGTGGTGTGTTGGGTGAGGTGACCTCGTGAGGTATCGTGATCGATAGATGACGTATGAACCATACAATGTATACAGTCACGTTGAACAAGTCAAGTAAGACAAGAGAGGAGGGGTGTGACACAGGTGTTCACCCAAAGATACTGACGTAGAGAAGCAAGAGAGGGTTACACAAGAAGTCGTTAACAAAAGATCTAAGGTCAATATACGTAATTATACGTTATAACCAGAAAGACAAAAGATTAATAAAAAAGACACATTATCCGAGATCTAAGTAGACTTGGAGACGTTCATGAAGTTGAAACAAGGAAAATTACTCACTCATTAAAAGGTAGGAAATAAACATAGTATTGAAGAAATAGGTAAGAAACAAGCTACCTGTGACTTCAACAAAAGGAAATGACCGATGAGATTTTCCACAACGTCACAAATGACCGTATGTATAGATAAAATGTAATTCCAAAAGACAAAAAAAAAAAAAAATAAAAAAAATGATATAGGGTTTATCACTCTAACAACCCAATTTACCATCAAAATATGGACCAATAGATTTCTTGAAGGTATGACAAACCGAAACACCGTCATAAGTGAATATGAGGATTGTTTTCACGTTCTCCCGTCCTCCTAAGAGAAAAGAGGTGTGGTAAAGGAAGTATATCACAATACGTTAGTATATATATATACATAAAAATACATACATACATACATACATATGTGTGTGTGTATATGTGTATGTGTCAGTGTGTGTGTGTGTATATAAATGAAGAAATAAACCAACAATGTTTGGAGTAAGTGACGTACGCCTTAGATTAAGGAACTGGTTCCTAGTTGGAACGAAACCCTAGTACCATAGAATCGGTAACTTGGTCAACTCGTCAGGGAACAAAATCCAACATAAAAAAAAAAAAAAATTACTACCTCCCAAAAATTACCACACTCCATTATGCCGTGACATCAAAACTAAACACACAGAAAGAATTCAACTCCATTAAAAAACTTACAAGTCAAAAACCTCTTAAAAAAGTGTTGGTGAACAACCTAATATAGTTTCTAAAAAGTCGTAGATAACTCCACTAGTATGAGAAAGTAAGGAAGTGACATGTAACTATCCGTCGATGACTTATTACAAAGGTATATACCCTATTGGGGGGCTGGGGTTAATTATTACCACAAGTTAGGAAAATTCAATAACCATCTATAAAAACGAACATAAAACGATTCCTATAAACGGAGACAAGTAGATACAACATGACCAGAGATTGAAAGAAAAAGATACAAAAAAGTCACAATCATAGTCCCACTAACACTGGAACATGTTTCACAAACACCCAAAAGGAAGGTTAGATCTTAATACCTCCTCAAAATCTTCAAGTACACAATCGTCAAGAAACTGACCAAGTGTTTTAAACGTAAATTGGGGTGGACCGAAATTAAAACAGGTGACATTTTTAAAGTCGTGTAAAAGTTATAATCACGAACGTTAACGAGATAATAATAAAACACAAAGAAGAATCAACTTAAGGACTCGTAAACAGGTACCTAAAGTCCAAGAGGTAAAATAACTGAATATTAACAAACGACATGAGAGAATACGAAGAAACAATAAAGACACCACAGACAATATTACGGTAGGTAACAGTACAGTTTAACTAACTAAATTTACAAACAGAAAAAGAGAAAGAACTATTCAGACCTGGTACTAAGTAGATAAAACAAAGAGGACAGATTCTCTGAGGAAAGTCACTATGACTATAACCGATTAAAAAGTAGTAAATAAAAGAGATTAAATACGAGACTAAAAATAGTAAAATGGAAGATACGTGAAACCCCTTAAAACAGACGAAAAAACAAAAAAAAAGGAAAGAGATTTACGAAAGTTAAATTTCAATACAACTAATGAACACTACAACAAGCTAAGTCAAGTCAAGTCAAGTCAGTGAGTCAGCACAGACTGACAAACTCTGAGGTACTTAGTGTCGTACGGTCCGGAGGGACAGACTGTGGTTGACGGTCTCAAGTTAGTTTGTGTACAGGTAGCTCATCCACTAGGGTAGGTCGGTAGTGTAGGAGACAACAGAGAAAGAGGAGGACGGAAGTTAGGGACGGTCGTAGTCCCAGAAAAGGGTACTCAGTTGAGAAGCGGACTCTACCGGTTTTATAACATCAAAGTCGAAGTTGTAGTCAGGAACGTTACTTATAGGTCCTGACTAGAGGAAATTCTACCTGACCTACCTAGAACAATGAAAGGTTTCCTGAGAGTTCTCAGTAGAGATTTTGGTGTCAAGTTTTCGTAGTCAAGAAGTCTCGAGTCGAAAGAAGTGTCGGGTTGATAGTGTGGGTATGTACTGGTGACCGTTTTAGTATCGGATCTGACCTGTTTCATTAACAACCGTTTCATTATAAAGACGAAAACTTATATGATAGATCCAACCAGTATTGAAAAGAAGGTTCCTCATTCGTAGAAAATTAAAGTACAGACGTTAGTGGTAGACGTCACTAAAACCTCGGTTGGTTTTATGTCAGATTGTAACAAAGGTGAAAAGGGGTAGATAAACGGTACTTCACCACCCTAGTCTTCGGTACTAGAAACAAAAGACTTACAACTCAAAATTCGGTTGAAAAACTGAAAGTGAAAGTTGTTCTCCGAAAAATAAAGGAGAAGTAAAAGACGGTATTCCCACCACACGTATAGAATCTAATAATTTAAAGTGGGTCTTTAGAACTAAGGACGAACCCTAAGAAGGTCGGGTCGTAAAGAGTACTACATCAGACGTATATTCAAGTTATTCGTCCCATTGTTTTACGTCGGATCTATAGGTAAAAGGAAAAACTCTACACACGTCAAGTCAAGTCAAGTCAGCGAGTCAGCACAGACTGAGAAACGCTGGGGTACATAGCGTCGTGAGGTCCGGAGGGACAAGTGGTAGAGGGCCTCAAGTGAGTCTGAGTGCAGGTAGCTCAGGAACTACGGTAAGGCGGTAGAGTAGGAGCCAGCAGGGGAAGAAGTGGACGGGAGTTAGGGAGGGTCGTAGTCTCAGAAAAGGCTTCTTAGTTGAGAAGAGTACTCCACTGGTTTCATGACCTCAAAGTCGAAGTCGTAGTAAGGAAGGTTTCTTTAGGGTCCCAAATAGAGGAAGTCTTAATTGACCAACCTAGAGGAATGTCAGGCTCCCTGAGAGTTCTCAGAAGAGCATAAATAGCTGAAGTGAGAAAATGACGAAATCGTACGAGGTATTTAAAGTCTATTAGTACAAAAATTATGATAAACGGAGATTTTGAAAAGAAAGGAAAAAGTGAGACTAAAATAGTCTCTAGAGAACTGGTACATCTCCTCATAAACAATCGGATTTACCTAAGTACAAAAGTATCGGGGACGGGGGTTTGATACGATACATTTATTATAGTAAAACAATTTTTTTTATCTAACTATGTTAATGGTAATAGAATTTAAATGGTTCCAAACTAAACTTTAAATAAAACACTAAATAAGACCACTATTAAGTAAAACTGAAATCTTTTTACATATAAGACACAAATCCACCTTACTGGATGTTCATAGTTAATT